>JAZGTJ010000216.1:0-174559 GCA_036877575.1 Botia almorhae | reverse complement strand
GCGTGTGTGGAATTTTTACCTGGGCTGAGGAATTCTTTGTCATCCCTGAATTCTGGCAATGTTTCTAAACAGAAAATAACAATGGATATGACGATAACCAACACTGACACGACCGCAATCCCTCTGGCTGGACTTGAACTCTCTGGATACTCGAACAAGAGCCATATCTGGCGTTTAAACTCGTCCTCGGGTAGCGGCTTCTCCTCCTCTTTCACGAAGCCCTCATCCTCGCGAAACTTGAGCATTGCCTCTTCCCCGAGTTCATAGAACTTTACCTCTTCTGAAAATATGTCAAACGGCACATTGGCGGGTCTCTTTAATCGCCCCCCTGATTGATAGAAATATAGAATGGCGTCGAAGCTTGGTCTATTCCTGTCAAAAAAGTATTCGTTACGCAAAGGGTCGAAGTACCTGATTCGTTTCTCTGGATCCCCCAGGAGAGTGTCCGGGAACTGTGCGAGAGTCTTCAGCTGAGTTTCAAACTTCAAGCCCGACACGTTAATGACAACTCTTTCGCAGCAGCCGTACTCATTGTAAACATTTTCGTACCCTGACTGGGGACGTCTGTCTGTTAAGGAAACCGTCTCCTCTTCATCATCCATGTTGTAGACAAAACTCGATCTCTTACTTCCCCTGTCCTCCTCCTCCTCCTCGCCCTCTGCCTCGTCCTCCTCTATCATGATGTCCTCCTCGGACCCTAGGAGCGCCAACTCTGAGTGGCGTAGATCCCCGCCGAGTGCCGCGCGGTTCCGTCTCCAGCGCGCGACGCCTCTTTGCTTTTTTCGCTCTCTGAGAAGTTGCTGTGGTGGCTCGTGGTGTTGCTGCTGCTGCTGTTGCGGCTGTTGGGAGGAGGAGGGGCGCAAGGCGGTCCCGGTGCTACTGTTGTTGGCATTCGTTGAAGAGGCGGTGCGACTCTGATGCGGGTGGTTGTGGGGATGGCCACAGGACCCACCTCCCTCTCCAACCGGCACAACTTCAGCTGACGCCGCCGCCGCGCGAGATTGTCTCTCCCTCTCGCGCTCTCTCTCTCTGGCACGAGCTTGGGCATATCCGTAGGGCAGGTGGGTGTTGCAACCCCCGCTGTCCGCGCCCACCATAGCAAATTCCATATTTGCAAACTATGAAGCGGTTTAGAATGATGGACCCAAATTTTTCAGCAATTGGATGAAGAGTAAAGCTAAGCGCAAGAGAGTCTTAGCACAATAAAGTTTATAAATGCACTTGACAGGCGCGGTTAGTGATCCACCGCCTTTTGGATCTCTCAATGTGCACATTAATGTTGACAGTTCAAGGATTTTGAGTTTGTATAGTCTTTAAATGCACCTTTACTTATTGTAACTAGACTTTGCAGCTGTAGTGAAACAACGTGTTTCTGGTGACATCATTAGGTAAATGTGCCCAAGTGTTCTAGAAACCACATGTTTAGCTGGCGCGCATTGCTGTTACGGCTATCCATATGGTAACTGGAAAGAGGGCGCCTCTGCCCGTTATCTGAGGTGCTCAGACACCGTAGAGACTTTATTCAGCTGAAAACGAAATCTCTCGTTCCCATCTTTGCTGTGAGGGAGGGGTGGGGTGTAGGTTTGTTCCGTCTTCTGCCCCTTCAGTGGCTATGAATGAATCACCGAATCCGTTTGACACCAGCTTTTGAAAAGAAAGACAAGAAAAATTTAACGTGTTGTAGAATCCAAACGTTCAACTTACTGATCATCATAAACCCCCCCCCCCCCAACCTCGGTTAACTGACACCCCATCCACTCTCTGATATGTGATAGGTATATCAACATCAGCACAACATTTAAAAAAAGAGAGGGATATACTATTCAATAATACTAATAAGGCTCATTCTTATTAAAAGCCAAACAAACAAGAAGCAGGAAATAGTGCGTAATATTACTGATCCAAATTTCCTTGACAATTAATTATAAACAGTCGTCGTACGCAAATTTATCAGCTCTCTCTCATGCACTCCACCTTCCATCATTCGAGCCACTTACATAGCAAAAGATAAGGGTATGTCTTCTCAGCTTCCACCCTTAATTTAAAAAGCTAGAGATGGGTGAGGATGTAAATCCCAGGTCTGCCAAAAATTCTCTCTTGCTTTGGGAATCCAGATATTCCTCGACGTAGCCAAACGCAGAACATGACACCTCAACAGTCAGGTGTGATTGCATTCGAGGATCACAGTTTTGGCCACGGCTCGCCGTTGGGTCTTTATTCAACAGGATCTCTCATCACCTGCCCATCTCCCCCTCCCCAAAAAACATGCACCGCTGCATTTAGCCTGGACTCACACTCACCAAAAAGCAGGTGCTGCTACCGAGTGCATTCTGCGTGGCTCGATAAATCAAACGAGCAGCGTCAGAATCGAGATGTATCAAAGTTTTATGATGCCATGTGAAATAGCCTTAGGTAAGTATGCGCAGCCCGCATCTGTCTGCCGCTCAGTCTCGCCCGTAGACCATTGTGCTCGTGTTATTGGGGAGCTGCGCTCCGCCGAGATAGGCACGTTTGCGCAGCGCAGAAAGACCTTGATCGTCCCCCAGTGGCTACAGCGGGTCACTGCGCGCACGCCGGTGTGCTGCAGTTCTCAAACTTCACCAGCCCCTTATGCATCTGTTGACTTCCACTTCATCTTAACTACCCGAGGGACTGCTGCAGTGTACGAGCCGCACACATCAAACAACCGGTGCGTGACCTGGTCAAATAAAAAGGCACACATACTTTTCAAACCTTTTATAGTCAACACATTAAAACGACTTGATTGTGTCGTAGCACTGTTTCCTTCTAAGGCCAGTAAAGAAGCCCCCGTTTAAACAAAGAGCATGAATTAAATATTTATCTCCTTTAGTCTATCACTCAAACATACAGTATAGTGGCTTTGTTAAACTGCAAACATATATCATTGTTAATTGCCACTTCTGTTGTGGCTTCAAGATTATTGAAACATAATTTAAAATGTGAAATATGTTTCTCAGATGTTTGTATAAAAGCAAAATGCAAACGACAGCACACTATTTTAAAACAGAGTGCTTACTCATCCAACAGCATCATAATGTTTAAGCTGTTGCTTTTTGTATGACCTGGAATTTGTACAAATATTCTTAAACACCATATATTAGGTTTTACATACTGGGAAATATGTGTATTATTAGAATGATTTGACTGTTTCAATAAGGTCTTTAGTAATGCATCAGACATGCCTGATATTTTAAAAGCAGTTTGCACAACTTTTTCCAACCTTTATTCTGACATCTGGCATATTTGGTTTTATTAGTTAAACTCTCACTTTAAAGACTAGTAAACCACAGTAGCTTGTTTTGGACTTGGCTTATGTTTTGTCAATGTTTTGCTCATGACAAACATGAAGGTGGTAAAACATAACATGAATATACAAAATAAAAGGGGGCAGTATTTCACACAATGATTTCAAACCAATAACTAAGCTAGGGGTCAGCAAAACATCATACCACCATTCAGACAAGACAGACTTTTTGTTTCACAAAAGGTTCTTTGTAGTGGAAAAAGGTCCTTTAGACTATTAAAAGGTAAGAAATTAATGATTCTTTTAAGAACCTATGACTGAATGGTTCTCTGGGGAACCAAAAATTGTTCTTCTATAGCCTCACTTGAAAAACCTTTTAAATTGTGCTTTAAAAATGTAACTGCACAAAGTGAAGAATCTGTGTTGACCACCTAACACATAGAAAAATGAAAAAAAGTTTCATCAAGAATGTAGCATTGCATTCCACTATTGCTCAATGTATCTCACAGAAAGTCATAGTTACTGCAGAGAATTTATAAATGTTCCTAATTTCAATCAAAGTACAATTTGAAAGGATGTTTTAAACATCTGCTGAGATCTACACAGCTGGCCATTTTATTGGAAAAAAGGAGTGGTGCTTTTCATGTGTAGAAAGCATAGATTCTGAGTGTTTAGAGTGTACAGATTGATAGATTTGTGATTATTGGAAAAATGGCATTGATTGTGATGTAGGGCAGGGTTCTGAATAAAAATTAAATTATTCTGTCACCATTGGTAAATTAACACCTGAAAAAGGTAAGAATCACTATAGATGAAACAGACAGCAGCATTTTTGACTCACTAGTATGAGTTAAAAGGCAGATTTTAAAAAGCCATATGTGGATGCTGGGGCAGATGTCGCATCATGATAAATGAAGGTCACTGGGTCATTTTGGACCACTTCCAAGATTTGTACATCAGGAGTCAATGACTGCATGACCTTCAAAACCGACGGAAAGAAACGGGGGGTGGATATGTCTGAAAAAAGAGAAGTTCCATCTTGTCAAGGCTGAGTGGGAGCTGATATGTCGAGATGTCAAAGAGGCAGGCTGAAATGTGAAAGAGACTGAACAATCAAAATAAAAATCAAAAACACCGTATAACCTTTAAACAAGCAATAATGGTTAGGCCTATAGCAAAGCTATATAAAACGAATGATAGATAAAGATAAAAACTACTAGACTCATTACAAATAATAATTTAGAAAGAAACAATGGAGATGTAATGGAGACTCTGAGTTTTGTGGATCCATCTGCAGTGTTTTATTCAAAAGTGTGGTCAAACAGGCAATGGTTCAAATACCGGCAAACAGAGCAATAGGGACTAGACAAACTCAGTAACGATAAGACAACAAATAAATCAAAAACGTAATCCGAGGCAAGGTAAAAAGGCAGGCAGAAAACAATCAAAAACACAATAAACAATCCAAATATAAACCAGGTAAATAACAGTGGAAAAACGCTCTGAAATGTTAGCCGGGGCAAAACAAGACATCGCAATCACTCTATGAGAGTCTGGCTTTAACATAGCTGGGCTGATTGGAGACAGGTGTGGCAAACAGGAAGTAATCAGGGAAATGTTCAGGGAAATGCTCATGGGAAATATTGTCTGAATAATAACTAATACTCTGGAGAGGGTTGCCTCTGGTGGCGAGGCGGCCTCCTCCATAACAGTAGAAGTGTTAGATAATAATTTAAAGAAAATTTTTCTTTAATTTTTTTTTTGGAAAATCTCCAAAAAACAAAAATTCTGTTAAACAAGTCATGTGGGGCTCTTTAGGAGAAGCCATCTGGAACTCTTGTATTAATTATTGAAACAATGTTTTTTAAACAAGTGATTGTTCCAGCAGATTTACATTAAACAGCTGTGCTGTAGAATACTGACCTTGAAAAGCAGAACATCACTGTTGGCCTTTACATGGATGCTGTTCTGTCTAAGCCTCTCCCAGACTGAATGCCATGGCCGCAGGGCTTTAGGGATTTGTGCCACCTCCACTAAAGCAAATATCGTAGTATGATAAGACATGGCTTTTCTAAACCAGAGGTGGGTGTCAGGTCTGACAAGAGGGTATAAGTGTCCCTTTGTATGCAGGGCAAGTTATTTTGTCTCAGCAACACTCCAGCAGGTAGGACTGAAGTAAACTCTTTTATTTCATATCAGCAGTTTGACTTATTGTAGGTTGTTTCTGTTTCATTTTTTATAACCACAAAAAATTTTTACAGGTTAGTTTATTTTTCTTATTTTCTTTAGTCAGTGTGCCAGATTTTAACATAGAGTAATCACAAAGTTATTACTCTATAGGCTACATTAGGTTACTGCATTCTTTGGTTTGGTTATCCTTTTACTGGTGATTTCCTTTGAAATATAGTAAAAAAAAATCTTAATTTTGATAATCCATCCCACAAAATGTAATGCTAATATGGTTTTTCAGTATTTGTATTTGATTAGCAACACACACTCTTTTACAATGATTCCCAGGTGAGGATGCGCTTCGTTGTTATGGTGATGCTATTGCCGGTGCTAATGAGGGCAGTTTCAGAGTGCAGGTCCAGCTGTCGACTCACCAATATCTCCATTTCTGTGGAAAGTGAGGAATGTGGCAGCTGCATCACAATTGACACCACTGCTTGTGCTGGCCTATGCAAAACACAGGTACTCCTAAAATTAACTGAGAATGTATGAATATTTTATTAATTGTTTTTACATTTTTGACACAACATTTTTATAACTATAGTTTGAGATGAAATTTACATTTTTATGCCTGATAACAAGTAACTTTTAATATTTGACATGTTGGCAGGACAGAGTTTACACTAGCCCTATAGTGCCGTACCACCAGAACACCTGTAACTTCAGAGATAGGACCTACAAGTCCTATGAATTCAAAGAGTGCCCTTTCGGGGCTGACTCGGTTTTCACCTACCCTGTGGCCCTCAGCTGTGAGTGCAGCAAGTGTAACAGTGACATCACAGACTGTGGAGCTCTCAGCCACCAGACAGCCAGCTGCAATGCACATTAGGCCAAGATAGCAAATATAAATACTCCACCTGCCAACCATCTAAACATTTACCCCTGATAAAATGTAAAATATAAATAGTTTTCCATGGCCAGTAATTAATATTCGACATAATAAAATTATAAACAAAATATGTATGAAAAGTTGATTATTGAATTCGTTATTTGTAATTTATCAATGAATGTAACAATCTGCAATAACCAATTAAAGCAAATAAATAATTTATTTGGTTTTAATTTGAAACATTCCACTTTGGCTCAACACTCTCAAAAGGTCATCTGTGAAATGTTGCTTCATCCTGTTGTTTCTAGAATTTTTTTAGAATTTTCTGCAGGTCTTTTAATCATGCTTTTAAGTAGCATGAACAGAGCTCATTTCTTTTAATACAAATATTTCCATGCCCTTATACACACGAACACACATTAATTTTGCTTGTGAAATTGGTGTGTTTGTAATTGTTCTTCTGAGACCAGCTGTAAATGTCTCTCTGTGAGGATGCACTGATATGCTAAACAAACTCGCTAAACCATACTTGATTTACATAATCAAATTAGGAATTAATCAATATGAATATCAAAGAGTTTTCAGAAAAGGGACAATCTCCTGCATACAAATAGGGAAATGTGTAATAGTGCATCACAGGGAGATTTAATACTCACATGGTAATAAAACGAACAGCTGATAGAAACCTACAGATACTATACGGTACAAGTCATCTGCAAAATAAAACATGATCTGCGGTTTCCTAGAAATAAAACATTACAAGGACAATAAGAAATGATTTATGCATGCAATCAAAAAAATACATTTCAAAAGTGCATGCATATTCAAATACAATTAAAATATTTCAAACTGTGTGCTATAATAACTGAACGTGCTATAATAACTGAACGTGTTTGGGTGACCCTTAGGGACCCTTAGAAACACTGTTTACTATTATAAGCATCAAGCCCCAATTTCATCTTTTGCTGACAATGTTTACATTCCAAATAAAAGTGCATAGTAATAATTTAGGACTGTAATAATTTATCAATATTGTGCAGCATCACATTTTGGAGGAATGCTTCATGCAGTCTTAGTGTTACACAGATAAACTGCCTGTCTAGTTTTGAATGTTTCAGAAATCTGCCTCATTTGAATTTTCTTACAATAAGTTATTCCTGTTCTAAGTCAATTTTCCTGTTGTTGTGCATGCTACTGTTGTACAGCTACAGGGCAAACTGGGCCTACGACAGATTGTTCTTCATCTTGACATATCTGGCTTCCAGCGCTGCAACATGAGGTGCAGTGCCCTGAATGTGCACACTGAGACAAATGGAGCAATTAGAAAGACATCTTAGACAATATCTAATAGATTATATCACCAAACAAATACTAAAATACTAAAAAATACTAAAATTCATACATGAATTCCAGAGTAAACCACAAAGCTAAAAAATGGATTTATTAATTCTTTATGAACAATTGCAGTGTCTGTACATGTTTTAAACAAAATAACCTTCTATGATTTAAAGAAAACTTGAGCACCTACATCTTCCGAAATATTCATAGCATGAAAAATTATAGCACATAAAATGTTTGAATCAGCACCACACACTCTGCTTATATTCTTTATTCTTTATTTTTCTGTAAAAAACAAATTTGAAAAGAAAACAAACATTAAAACAATACTGACAAACTGAAAATCCTAGAAGGATTAAACAGCAAATACAGCTGTGAGGGCATGAAGCCACAAGCATTTAAAAAACGTTTATTCTTTATACCTTTTAATCAAATAAAAAAGGTTAATACATCAATTAATTCCAATACTTCTCTGTCCACACACAAAGCCAGTACTGATCCTCTTATGTCAGAAACAAGCGATGTCTTCTTGGTCTCCTAACTGATTAGCTAATTAGCAAACTTGTTGCGAATAATCTCTCCTCCTTCTACTTCCACTTGCTCATATAGCCATTTTCGGTCACACCTGCACTCCACGCCACACTTTCTTGATCCGCACTCAGGACATGGATAGAAGCAGCCTATGCAGTCTATATCCAGACAGTCGCACAAATCCTTCCCACAAGAGATGAGCAGACCTTTGCTGTCATACACCTTACTCCTAACAGACAGGGACTGCCTGCATAGGGACAGGGAAGAAAATGTTGGTCATTACAATAATCCTTTCTGGTTTAGTTTTCATCACTGTTTAATGGTGAAATGTGTAATGTCTGTGGCTCTAGCAGTACCAGAGTAAGACTGATTTGAAAATGCAATTTTTAAAATCACATAAGCTGTACATTATAATACAAACTTGTAAACACACGGCCTTGACACCTGAATAAATGTTTTATTGGATAAAAGCAGGAGCATTTGCAGAGTTAAGGCTGTTTTCAGTTGCGAACATGAGCACTGATGTCCCAAAACTTACATCCCGAAAATGTTGCCGCACATTTTGAAATAGGCATTATGTTATAAATCAACTGCAGATGCAGAAGTTTAAATGAAGTTCTGAAGACACTTTTATATTTACAATCTTTAATATACAAAATTGCATTGTACAGTGAAAGAAGGAAATTGCTTAGGGATCCATTGTAGGCCAATAACAAGCTTACGATCCGCCTTTATGAAGAACATGTAGCTTTTATGACCACCTGTAAAGCCCTTCGGCATGCCCCCTACCTTTTAACACACCCTCAACTTTCAGCAGGCCCCTTTTTCTAGGCTGCAGATTTCCCTGTCTCTGAATGTTATGGTACAAACAGAGATGGCGAAAAAGAGGCAAAAGTTATGTGGGCCTGCTCATGACTTAAATGAGGGGCTGATCATGACTATGAGAATGTAGATAAACAGGTACCTGTCAACTGATGAGAGCTTCACACCTGCTCGTCTCCGTTCATTTAAGCCTCTGCCCTGTCATTAAAATAAAAAAATTAATTAAATTAAAGTCATCTATCTGCATCTGAATCACTGCATTCATGGTTTAAACACATCCTGTGACAAAGTACCTATGAAGAAAACATTGAACAGTTTAATAAAGTCCAAGCCAAAAACATTTGTTTTTAACTGCACTATGCCCGAAGCTTCACTTCATGAACTATAACGGTAAACTTGACTATATAAAAATCAACAATACTTTCCTTTCCTGCATGAGATTAAACACTAAAAGAAGTTAATGAGATGCACTGTAGTGATAAGGACAAAAAGGGAAGCCAAAAACAGACTGCGTGTTAGTAATGGCATATACAGCTGTCTATGCGTTACCGTCAGACTGGATTCATTTGCCTTCTTTGCCACTATTCCTCCTCGATTTTTTCTTAACTCTATCTGTAAACAAGAAAACACAATGTAAACATTATGATTCAAATAAGATTAAATGTTACTAACTATCAGTTTTTTTAGATTAGATTAGATTCAACTTTATTGTCATTACACATATATGAATACAGGGTAACGAAATGCAGTTTAGCATCTAATCAGAAGTGCAAATAGCAGAAAGTGCAATATACAGAGTGTGCCATGTTATGAATTATGTACAATAAATTACGAAAGATGAGTTATATAGATGTCTATGAGGATATATGAGAATATACAGGTGTGAATAAATATAGATGTTACAATAAGTTACACACACACACACACACACACACACACACACATTATTAGATATGTTATCTTACATACATATGGTTGCATTGAATGATAAACTGTTGAGTTCAAGTACACACCTTAGTCCCATCTCCTCCTGAGTTTGTAAATATAGTAGGCACAGCATCCTCTCTGAGAAACAGTTTTCCATTATAGTCACGAAAGCAGTCAGGCTGAAAATGCTCAGAGCACAAACAGGAGTTCTGAGTGGGAACAAAGTTCTTTCTTCCGAGGCTTCGTACCCACTGCTCAGCCAGCTGAGGTTTGCTGATTGGAAATCTGAAAAAGAGAGACAGCAAAGAAGTCTATAACCCCCTTTAGTCACTATCACGTACAGTACAGGAATTGTTCATTCCGCCATAGCAAACGCGGTGCCATCAAATCAGTTTGTGATTTAAAAGTTACAGGTTACTGTGATAACAAGTGAATAATTAAATTCTATAATATTAATCCGTTTTAAGGTTTTGTCTTCCATATCTTCAACTGACTAAATATTAAATATTACCATCTATTTAAAAGAACCAACACGGATAAAAACGATACACCACAAAGAACGAGAAGAAGGAACGATTGTATTGTCGCTTTTCCACATAAATTATGTAATTACATGTTATTCTAAAAAACTCTTAGTAATAACATGTTAAGTTGTGCCCACTGTAGCCTTAAATACCAATACTAAGATCCCGCTTGTCTTCCTAACCCTAAAATTCTTACCTATAGAATCGGATGTTTGATCCTTTAACAAATCGGTTTGAACAATCAACAGCTGAACAAGAAATCGGCATGATTCTCTAAACTTGCAAACAACGTGAACTAAACAAGCATATTATTGTTCCGCATCATTTCTCAAAAAACGCAACAACTCCAAAACTGCAAGTATTCTATACGCGCATGCGCATTCGCTTGTTTAGCGGACGCACAGTAGTACTGGTCTCCTTTGAATTAAAGGTCACCAATGAACTTTTTATTCAGACCGTGCTGCATTTTTGTTCTTATGATCAGATGTCATTGTGTCATAGTTTGATGGGAAAAGCAGTACTTCTTTTAGTTTCCGTAGAAATACGTACTTGAAAACATGAATTAAAAAGATGACGTTTAAACTTTTATTCTGAAATAAGAGGCGTAACCGGAAGATTTTAGAACGCGTCAAAGTGATGCATTTTTTCGATATTTATGTATTTTATGTTATATATATTTTAAATCTATTTAAGTAATGTTTTAATATTTTATTATAATAAAAAAGTTAATTTTGAATAAATTTCATGTTATAATATCAGTCCATCGTACAACAGTAAAAACATGCACATTAATATACATTTTTATATGTAGTATATTTTTAATAAATTAATCCTGTTGATTTCTGAAATTAAAAATACTCTGATACTTGATACTTTAATTATCTAATTAGTGTAAAGTGTAAGGACATGTTTTTTGGGCCCCCCAATCACAGGGCCTGGGACAATTGTTCCTAGCTGTCACCCCCTTGACGACGCCCTTTGTCCTTAACCTAACCTCTGTGGTGCAGCTTTCTGCACATGCTCCTCTACACTGTCTGAAGGTGTGAAGCTCTGCTGTTCTCAGCTTCTTGGTTCTTAGGGCAGAGTGCATTGCTTTCACAGCAGTACATATGATGCACCTTGGAACATTAATGTATGAAAAATGTATTTTTACTAGTGGTCTCAGACTTTTGANCCCCCCCCCCATAAGTAATATAATAATAAGTATTATTATACTTATTATATAAATATATAGTTATGTATAAATATATATTTATATCTTTGCAAAACAGCTCTCTTTTTATTTCAAGGTTCTACTGAAGAGCGAGTTGTCATGGTGCATACAGAGAATGACTAATTCTGGCCTATGGATTTATTTTGCCCACATGAAGGTTAGTTCCAGACAAGTATAGATAAATAGAAACATAGGGATATTTAGGAAGGAATGCATCTCGCGTTTGTTGTGTGCACATGGCAGCCATTTAATTTATTATTTATATATAAATTTTATATATAAATTCTACATCTTACATGAATTACATTGTTTATATATAAATTCTACATCTTACATCCCGGACGAGCCCTTCTTGGAGCTTGCTCCTTAACATTGCAATACCCCAGCAGAGAGGTATTTTGGTGGCAGTTGTGGCCTACTGGTTAGTGAGTTGGGCTTGTAATCAGAAGGTTGCTGGTTCGATTGAAGTGCCCTTGAGCAAGGCACCTAACCCCCAATTGCTCTCTGGGTGCAGTAATATGCTGCCCATTGCTCTGTGTGTGTGTGTGTGTGTTCACGACTTGCAGTGTGTGTTCACTCCTCACCAGTGATGGGTTAAATGCAGAGGTCACATTTCAGGTATGGGTTACCATATAATTTACTCCATGAGGCCAGGTAAAAACAACTCACTGTAAAGATGGTCCATAATCAGTAAAAAGCTGTTTTGTTATCCTTATTTCTGTTGGTAGAGGTTTAGATGTGCATCCTCAGACATTGTCCTGTTTTGCTGCTCGGGGAGACACGAGCACAGTGAAAGTGATTTATGCAGATGAAATCACACATGTGGCTCAAATACATCTGCTCAGGAGAAACACAGGTACAAGATTCTTTGCCATATAACTGCACATATACTGTAAATGCTAATAAAATGGTTGGTGGGTTCTGATAAAACGGTTGGTACAATTTTCCTCTAAGGAGTGATTAATGTTAATGTAAAATCATATGTGATGCTTTGAGATGATTGTACAGTATCTTTACAAGTAAACAGTCCCATCTTTCACATGTAGTTTGAGTGTTCTTTCCTTAGTGTGTTGTAGGATTCCTTAAAAACCTTCCATGACTTGGTGAAGTTACACTTGAACAGGTTTTTGAGGCCTCCATTTAACATAGCGAGACAGAAGACAGCTGGAAAGACATGCTGCAAGAACCACTGCTGCATTTTCTGCACAGCTGTTTGTTTGTATAACTAAAGCTGAGTGAACATCTTTTATGATCATGCAGCATTTTGTAATGATCACATTTTTTACACACAGTGGTATGTGCCGTGTGTCAAGCCCAACTTGCAGAAGATCTCCTGATTGGATGTTTTTATTCAGCAAGAAATACTTCTACTAATCCGTACAAATCAAATTCAGCTTTTTTTCCTGAATGAAATGGGAAAACAAGGACTCTGTTGGTGCAATTGTGTCAAATTAATGTTAAATGGCATGTACATGCCATCTGAATAATGGCTAAAGATCATTGAGGTTGCACAGATAAAGACTTAAAGGAAAGAAATCACAAGATCTGTGTTGCCATAAATATGTGCATTCACGTACTTGCAACCACTGTTTATTGATAGATTTTCTGATGGTCTTTGAACTTTTCTCCTCTTGGTTAAATGTATCAAACTCAAATATTGTTTTTAGCAGTTCACAATCTTGCTAACAGGGGGCGCTGTTTCGTTTTTACTGAAGGGGTTTATATGCAAGTACTACTGTCACTAATGGTTCTGAGTTGATTTTTTATATAATTCAGGTTAAAATATATGAGAGTCTTACACGTATATCCTAAAACTATTCTTAAACTTCATCCAAGGCAAAAATGCCTCTGGTCCATCTGAGATTCCTCAGTTTAGATAAAGATCAACATCTTTGTCATTTATGGTTAAGAGTAATTTGCAACATTTTGCACTGGACGCTGCAATGTTTTCACACAGATTTTCCCACTGTTCTCACATATTTTTTCCTATATATTTTTTCCATTTATATTTAAATAATTGCAATGAGTCATTACACTTCTGAGAAATGACCTAGAGCTATATATATTATACACCCTATATCTAGTTTCTATAAAGGTTTATTTCTTTAGATGGTATGTGATTTCAAGAGAAATGGTATAAAAATGAGCAGAGAATGACGGTCTTCCATCTGTGTCGGTGTGTGCGCTACCCAGACGTGACAGAGTTTTCCGTGCTGCGTGAGCCTGTGTCATTGGTTTTCACTTCTGCTTTTTGTATTTTTGAGATTCTTTTCCGTCATGCATGGTGATGAAGTTTGCAACTGTCCCTATTTGAGAATAGTTTTTATTATCTATATATAGACAGTAAGTCTTATAATTTAGTCCCGTATCATGCTGTCTGCTCATTTTAATTTCTTCTCCCCCTGTAAATACAGTATGTACAACATACAGATTCTGTGTTAAAAGTTTTTCTTGCAGCACAAAAGCTATTAAAAGTCTTTAAAGGACTAATAGTTTACTTGATTAATGCAAAGGTGAATGATAAAAAGGAATGGAAATTTTAGTTTCAAACCATACAGTTAAAGCTCTTATAGTTTATGTCCAAATGAGTCTTTTCATACAGTGAAACATGTTATCTCTAGTTGCTTCAGCGTCTTTCTTGCCTCTTTCTCTCGTGATTACATGTAAAGCTTCCTTTCTGTGTGGCTCTTCCCAAGAACCTCTCCACTGAACTGGTAGGTGAGTTTCTTTTTGATTTTTTTGACCTCTCCTGTTTTGCCGTAGTTTCTCAGTGCTCTTGCCATCTTCTGGTAGGTCATCTTCTTGCGGTTTCCCTTTTGTAAGCCCCAACGGTGTGCTAAAGCTTCTTTGTGCTTGGAGGAGAACTGGAATGTTCCTTTTTCTCTGTCCACCCACCAGATGCTGTCCTTCATGTCACCATTTCGCAGAAGGTCCAGCAGGAACTGATACAAGCGAATTTTCTTCTTGTTACCTTGAAAAACAAGGCAAAAGAAATAAGCTTATTCTAATCACCCACATCACAAATGTGCATATACCATATACAAGTAAACTTTAACCGCAGGAAGTACACAATTGTTATAAAATTGTAAGAAATGTAAATTCTTTTAAAATCTTTATTTTGCTGAATGTAATTTTACCACATAGAATGTGTTTCGGGATCATTATCCTTGTTGGTCATTTCTATCAACCAATCATATTGTAGAATTAGGCTTAGTGTTAATGTTAGGGTTAGGTTTTGAATTTGGGTAGGAATGGAGTTATTATGAAGTATATTTAGAGCTATAAGATGTTTGATGGTTGAGACTTTTGCCTAACAGAAGGTGCCTCACAGATATTCGCCATTTCCTCACCATGTTCTCCTCCTGTTGTTGAAGTGATGTGGTCTCTCATGCACTCCTCATCAGACACTTCTAATGGAGGGCTGCGACTGACCGGGTCATCATCATCTGAGCTGCGCTGAAGAGGAGAGGGCTGTACACTGTGAGGGTAACACACTGGCCGAGGAAAATAGGTCATCTGTGAAGATAAATTTGATTACTTTTCAGATGGCATACACATGAAAAATAAAGGTTCCAATTAAAATCAAAGATGTTTCACAGCTAACCCATTTCAAATTCAAATACCTAGTTCTCCCTATATGCATACACAGTGTCAGTTTTCACACACACATATATATAATTCCCCGTATATATAGTGAGAACTACATATAGCTTTATATACAAAAAGAAAAAAGAGTTTTGTGCACCAATTGCCTCAGTAAAAAAGGCCTTTAAAAAATAAAAAGTGTCAAAGATCATAGCAGCTTAAAGCGCATTTGCATACACAGTGCTGGGCTGGCAGTTTCTTGCGACATGATAGTTGCATGTGGGGTCTGATATTTTGTGTATAAATTGGAGGCCCTTAAAAACACATGATACTCATACAGTGTTTTATGTCCAAATGTGTCATTAACATTACATCACGCACATCTCTCATGTGGGGCATTTGTTTGTTAAGTCGCTGGTGCTAACTAAAATGCATGTTTTAAGACTGGGGCAAAGTCATGCATTTAGGTCCTTAAGATTTACCTTTAAGTTTTAACATTTTATATATCCTACATTTCCTTCTGTAACACCTGTTAATGTGATGTTAGTGTATCTGTTCAGCCAAAGAAACTAAATTGCTCTCCACAAGTTACATGTAGTACATGCAAGGTTTAGATGCAAAAAAGCTGTTATACATGGTGTAAACGGCTACAGATTGACTACAGATAACTGCTGTTGAATTCACACAAGTTAACAGCAGCTAAATATTCTTCAACATTTAGTGGGCAACAGCCCCACACTGGAAATCTCCATGCTAATTACAATATACACCTGCCCAAAATACTTACTGTAATTACAGTTATTGTTATTACATTAAAATTATAGTTGCTTGACAGCTTGAAGAAAAGCTGTTTATTTTCAATGATGTAAGGTTGGAGTATGATTCAAGACGAGGTCCAACCAAAAAAGAAGAAATCAATCACTGTTTTATTCATATGAAATGCAAAATAGGTTCTCCACAGATTATCCACACACAGTAGTCTTTCTTACAGTCCAGTGGAGAATGTACAATATACTATATTCAGTTTATGTTAAAGCATTAGCAAAAGTACAACAAAACGTTAAGCAAACAGACTCACTCCTTTTGTCTAAGTTGTTGTATTGTTTAAAATGTAGCTTATTGCTAATTGCTTGTCTAAAAAAGCAATTAGCAAGAGATTTAGTGGTTCACAGGGACGTACATTTCTAAAGTCGAAGACCACAGCTTTTGGGATCTTCAGTGCAAATTCATGATGTAGTTCCATTTGATGTTTACACAGTTTCTGGGTTGTAGTTTTATATGGAGAGGGGCATCCTGTGCAATTCTGGAAGCTATGACCCCCACCTCTCACAAATTTCTGGGCAAATAACAATATATATAGCATTTTTTGGCCGATCCCCAGGCAAATATAGGTGGTTGCACCCACAACCATCACAGCGGAAGTGGCAATCTGTCGGCTTATCAACATTTGGTTTAATTGTACTGTTGATTATCTTATAATCAGTATTATCTGAGGAGGCACTGACCTGTTCTGAAAAATAAAATGTGTGTGAGCGTTTGCATGATCAGATTAACACAAAGAATTCAATTCTTATTGTTTGAACTCATATTTGTAAAAATGTCTGTTTGTGTCACAATAAGGAGTGGTTTTGTTTGTGTAAGTGGGGATGTTCTGTGTAATGGCAGTTGATGAGTGTGCAGACTGCAGTTATGATGACAGTGTTGAGTTTTGGTCAGGACAAGGCTTTGTTGAGCAATAGCTTGGGCACAGATGTATTCTACAACCTCCTAACCAGCATTTACACCATTGGTGTCACGAAAGCACCGGATAAATTATTTAACCATGAGTAAGATTCCATATGTAGCCATTTTAAAGCAAAAAGCTGTCAAAACAATTCTCTGTCCCAGAATGCCTCATTAATTATACTTATGCAACATCAAACTAATTTGAAGCTAAAATCTTATGAAATTAGAGCAAAAATGAGTTTTTCAGAAACATAAACATGAAACTGATGTAAGTATGCTGTTTGAGAATGTTTTTATGGTCTCACCTGTGGAGGTGGCAGGGTGAGGTGATGCCCAGTCAGGCCTGGGTCGATAAAATGGCCAGTCTCAACATCTGTGAAGCGATGCACATTCGAAACATGTAATGGCTGCACACTCTGTAGCTCTGTGAAATGGCTGTCTGGCAGGTTCTCAAAATCCACAGGATGGACATGATGAGGATTATAATCCCATGCATGATCTAGACAAGGACATTGAAGTTGAAATGGAGGGTCAGTGGAAAGCATCTTTAACATCCAAAACAAATATCACAATGCTGGAATTAACAACTGCTAAATTGACCATATCTGGTTATTTAGACTGTCAGTTGTATGTGCAGTATTATGTTTACTTTCTCACTGTAAGCACTTGAACTGTGTGTTTCGCCCTATTTCCTGTTCACACCATCATTTCCTTTGCTGTTTTTGAGTAGCCTCAAGAATGTGTTTAGTTTTTTAATGCAATGGCATGTAAGGGTTCTATTGCTCATTAACTTTAAACAGACCATTTTAAGTTTAAACACCCCTTTCACTTCTCAGTGATTTCAGTTCGGTTATTTAAACTTATAACTGGCTAAGCAATGTCACTAAATAAAACTTTATTTAGTGTTTATAGATTCAGCCTAGACATGAATTACATATATGGGCCATTTTAGGGATGTAAAAAAACAACAAAAAAGTTTACTCCGCTGTATAACGAAACTAAGTATTGTTTTCGGTTTCTCTGTTATTTAGCTTCAAAAAATAGCACATAGCTTTCCAACAACAGGGATGACTAAATAATACAAAGGTTTACCCAAAGGTCACCTTAAACTGGTTCATTTAATGATTTGTACAGTATCAATCACCATCCTCAGCCTCAAAACAGAAACTGCTGATAATGGTTAGCACTGCGACACCTTCCATTTCTGGCGCCTATACAGTTTGATAAATATTGCACTATTTTGTCTTATTTTGGACAAAAACCCTTGGGGATATTTGTCGTTCTACGTCTGTAGTTTTCTTGCCTGTCAGAACAAGGCATCTGTTTCCTGCTTTGTGCTAGGTCACTCGCCCGGTTCCACACGCTCGCTCTCCTAACGTCCCCTAGCAGCTCAGTCCCAGCTGCCCTGGGTGTGATTTTGATCCGTTAGCTCACTATAACAAGATGGTGACTACATGGGCCTCTCTGGGTATTATCACACTAAACTGTTTTGGCATGGAATCAGTTTGTAAAAAAAATGTCTTCATTTAAAGAGATCAGCAGTAATGCAGGTCATTTAGTCAAAGCACTTTGTTTAATTTGGTCCCGAAAAAAAAACCTTCAGTTACACGGTTACACAAGTGTCCTTATTACAGTGTCATTATATAGTGAGTAATGTTTAAATAGTGAGTAATGTTATTTAACAACATGTACTTACTATAGGGTTAGGTTTAGGAGTACAGTTTGGTTTAGGGAAAGTTACATGTAATTATTCATAATTTACTGTAATTTACATAATTGACTTACTATGCTAAGTACATATGTAACAAAGACACTGTAAAATAAATTGTGACCAAACCTTTTTTGTTAATGAAGAATAATTGATGAAATAACAACTCACCATTCTGACCCTCATCAATGATGTATTGATATTCCATTGGTGGTCGATACATGTCTGATTCAAACATTTCCTCTGTTTGCTGCTAACCAAACAAATACAAGACAAAGGTGAACAGTCTGAATAATTGGAGCCAATAACAGAAAAAAATACATTCTACCATATAGAAAAAAGCCTCACATCTTTGGTTAAAACTGCCCAGTAATCTTTTTGTACAGATGGTGTTTGTGACATCCAGCCAGTCCAGGTTACTCTGTCTCTACTCTCTTCTCTCTATGTAGAAATTATGATTATTACACATTTTGTAGAATATTTTAATTGCTCTGTGAAATAAATCTAAGCCACTACGATGTTAACTGTAATCAAAGTAGTTCATTAATTTATTAGCTTTCTCATTATATTAACCAGTCTCAAATTGTTTATATAAACCGTCAAGGGTTCTAATGCATCTTCTACAGACAAACAACAACTTGATGTTTAGATGCAGATCTAAATAACTGAATTGATTGTTTTGAAGTTGTAGGCACGACCATATATGTCTGCCAAAACGAACAACATCGCTAACTTTGTTTTATATCTCGAAACAAACACAAGCAACAAATTGTACAGTCACCCTCGAGATATAACAGACTGACTGATGTCAAAACAATTAAACACCATCAGACAACCCTAACTAATATTACAAGCAGATCCAGATGTCGTTGATTGGAACGTTCACAATGATGAGTACCAGTAATGTCTTTGGCTTGATGGCATCGATATAACAAAAGCTTGTTTAGCTTCAAGCAACTATAACAGTAACAGCAAATTTGTAGCACCATGGAGAGGATTAAAAAATACTCACGGGTGGCATGATGTACCCCTCCATTCTGTACGGATGCAGCATGGATTCCTTTGCCGCCTGACACACAATCTGCAACTCTGATGCTTTCTCAAGGGCTTTCAAAACTGTCCCCGTACCATTGCTCAACTCTGTTAAATTTCCTCTTACCAAATGAAACCAAAAACCTAACTCACACACCTAATAAAGCAGGGGCCCTTAGATGTCCAAAGGCCCACGATAAAAGCCAACTACAGACACACAGAAAAGAGCAAGTTACCCTAACAGTGGCCGTAGCAAAAGGACAGACGTTTCTGTTTGTTACTTCTTTATTTTGGGTGTGTGGGTAAGTGTATGTGTCTGTGTTCGCTGGAGGTTCCTGATTTTAGGGTAATGGCAGGTGGGGATTTTATCTTTGCAGTCTTTGCAGGCGTAAAGTGTCACCTCCCCCAATGGCCAATCAGAGAGAGCTCAGCTGACCAGTATTCTTCCTGTCCACCTCCATGGTGCTTGTCATTCTATAGAAAGTTCATAATGGAGAATGAAAATACTAAAATGAAATTGGTATAGGAATTTAAAGCAAAATATTTATTCCCAATATTGTTCAAGATATTTTTGGCAACTGACAACAAATCTGACAGTTTATTATCAGATAAGATGTTGAGCTTTTATTGTGGACAAAAGATTCAGTATATATTCAACACATTTACACATATATTAATAATATATTGAGTTTGTTTTTTGTTAATACAATAAAAGTAATAAATAAATCTGAGGACCAATACATCACAAATAAAAATAATTATATACAATTTGGATATTTAAACATATGACTGCTCCACAATTGTCAGGTTACACTTGGTTGGCTATAGCTGGTCTAATGTTCACATTTTAAAGTCTGTGTTTCAACCTCATCCTGGTTCTAGACGGAGAACCTACAAGCAGATAAGATGTCTGATTGAGCTGTATCTCCTATCATCCTTCAACTAAGATACATGAGTACATGCTGAGACAGAAGATACAGTATCCTGAATGAGAATAAGGAAAGAGTCTTCTGTCTTTATCAACATTTCCACCTGTCTTAAACCTTTTGTCTTACAGACCTTCTGTTGGACATGTATTTTGACAATATCATGACAATCAACTACAGAGGACATCTAACTCTTGCCTTATTGTAATCAAATAATATTAGGCTGCTGCATTCTAACAGCATTTGTATAACTTAACACTAAATAATAAATAGGCATGTATATACACAAATAGTTTCAAGCTGCGCTGCTGTTCAGTGTTCAGTAGATTTCCCAAGGTAGATTTCCTAAGGTATATGTCCTCATCTACTAAACCACATGTCTGACTTATCTCAAAGCTACACTGCAGCAAAAAGATAAAGATTTTTATAAATATAACTTAGGAGATTCTCCTTTTGTGTCTGTCCAGTGATACCTTCTGATTGAAATAAATAGTTTATGTCCCTCAGAATAAATAGCACAGTAAAATGACAGAAAATAATACAACATAGTACAAACCCCAATTCCAATGTTGGGACCCTTTTGGAATTGGGGTTTGTACAATGATACAATTAAATTGATATTAGCCACCACTCTAATATAAAAAAGACAAAACAACATTCCAAAGCGTTATGACATTGTTTAAAGGACATCCCAATTTATGATTGTGATCCCAAATTTATGATTATTTTACCCTAGCAACAATACACCTACTAGTATTTAATATAGTAGTTTAACCAAAACTGTGGTTACCATGGTAATATTTTGGAAGAGATGTTAATTGCCCATCATTATTTTGTAAACATGATTACCCTGTCAACTCCTGCCAGCTCCAAAATTATTACTGGAAACACTGTCAGATGATTAACAAGCCATTGTTATCACACAGAGCCTTTGATGCACAAGCTAAATTAAGCTGTTTGGCACTTTCTAGTTGAATTTAATAATCAGCATTGGTAAACTGACTCCCTTTAAAAGTCAGCTGGTTATTTAGAATACTTTACTAACATTGTTGCCTCTAATTCATATAATAGCTGGGTGCAGAGTAGATAGTACTACATATATGCACTACTTGAGCTTGTTATGTAAATATATAGAAAGAGCTAATGCTTTTGGTCAATAAATAAAAGATCTAAAACAGCTTCACATACTGTTTAAGTGAGACTCAAGAACTCGTACTTTATATATACGAAAACAAATCACTGATCTTTGTTTTTAACATCTTTTGACCTTCAGTGCATTACTGCACCTCCAAATAAAGGATTGAAGTTTTTAACTGCTGTATTAAACTGCTGTATTTGTATTTGCTCCGTTTCAACACGATTCAAGCTGCCCAAACCACAACACTTACTGTGGCCCTGCTGCAACACACAGCTGCCTGAACATGTGGCTAAAACGGATGACTTTCACTGTTTTCCTTATGTATTAATACACATTACATGTGTTACAGCTACCTCAGCAGTCTATTTTCTTCAGTGTTATTTCAAGAGGTGCACGCAACATTTCAGCTTTTCTTCTCTGGTGCATTGTAACATTGCATTCTACAAACTAAAATGCTACTGATGAGACTTTGGTTTCGGATTATTGCATCTAGGTTGACTTGTATCGTGTATCTATTCCTGTAGATATTATTCCTGTAGGAATTTACATATTGTGGCTCATTCTCCATTCTCCTCATTCTCGTATTTCTTGTGACTCTTCATTAGAGTTTTAGGTATTTGACTATGTTTAGCTAGAGCCCCATTCCACCCACACAGCCTTTCCTCATCCGCTCAACGTCAGCTCCTTTAGCTCTTGCTTCATTGCCCCTGCCAGTCTTAGAATGGTGCAACTGCGGAAAAGCTGTGATTGTGAAGCTTAAACCTGTGCAATCTATACAGTACAGTCCTATTACATTCATTTATAGTGTAACTGACCCAAACAAGCATGTTTCACATTTAAGACTGCTAGATCTCTATTAACAGAGATAAACACTGAATGTCAGATTGTTGTTAAGGTAATGTTAATTACCATAAGGCTTACGGCAAGCTTTTACAGTCTGCTGAAGTTATTAAAACATGCATAGACATGGTCTTATTATATTTTTGACTGAAAACAGACAGGCAGAAAGTGAGACAAATTTCACTTCTCAATTTCAACGATCTGAATAAAGAGAATTTCTTCACCTCTCAGTAAAGGGGTGACAGTTTACAGCCATGGACGTAGATTATGACCTATAAACATGATAGAATAGTTTGTGGGTTTAACGCTAAGCTGATCTTGTATGCTACTAGTACAGAAATGTACAGGGAAGTCCCTTCATTTAAATACAACAGATATGAATATTAAAGGACATGGGAACTGCATAAAGCCTGCATAAGCAAATAGAACCCACTGTTATCAGTGATAAATTATCAGTCTTTTTTTTGACTGATAAACGCTCCATTTTCAGGTAACCTTTAGGCTCACTGCTCTGTAAGGCCTTGCATGTCTGACTTAAAGCAAACCTGTTGTTTTAAAACAACACCCTCACACAGACCCACACGAATAAAGCAACCCACTCTGTGTATCAGAGTAAAAAGCAGAAGTAGGAGGTTTCTTTCAGATTCAGTTCCCGTTAGAGTGTAAGTGAATGGCCTGTGAGGATCTTTAGCTGAGACCTTTAAACCTAATGCAGAAATCCACACAGAAATAACGCTCCCTAACCCAGTTACATTATTTACATGTAGAAAACAGGACAGGACATTTTCATATACACACTGGATAAAACAAGCAAATGCCCCAAAACACACAGCTCGAAACAAAAGCAAAAGCTTTCATAACAAAAGCTCATCAGTGTCTTGAATGTATTTCTGCTAACATGAAAAATGATTGTGTGCTATGAATATTGCAACTCACACAAAAACAGCATATACATTTATAAGCCATACGTGCATTCCCAGCTAGCAGGGAACATTCTCAGAACATTGCCTAATATGCTCTAAAAGTTCTCTCTAAGTTATCATAAAACTTTCTTCCAGTACTGTTAGTTGAACCTTTTCTGTTACTTAATAGAAACATCAGGGAAATGTTTCTACAACCAAAACTTGTTGTCATTTTATTATTCAAACATGGAACTAAACAAACAAACACAAAAAATAAACAAAACATGAATAAAGTGCTCAGTGTAAAACATGCTTATGAACTTACAAAATACTCATTGTTAAAATTAGGACCTTTCTTGTTGCTGAAGTAGGGACGTCAACACTATGATTTCATGTGAGCAGCAGATTGTGGCCAGTACTTTATCACAGGATGTGAATGATACTTTATTCACACATCTGTCTTTTTATACAACTGCTATTTAGTACATTTACGCTCATGTCTTTCATCATATCCCACAGCAATTTACATTAAAATTAAGTCAACTGAGCAAAGTTTTATTGTGTCAATACAATAATGTAAAGCATTTTTCAATTAACAGTGTTTCAATTAAGATTAATTATCTCACATTTTGAGTTCAACAAACATCTGCCACATTACTTAGGTCATTATGACTGGCCATAACAAATATCTTCTTATTCCGGAACATGTGTGATTCTGTGCACACATCAGTAGCTTTCCTGTAGCTCAGTTAGAGCATGGCATTAAGAACACCAAGGTCATGGGTTCGATCCCAGGGATTGCACATACTCAGAATCAATGTATAGTATAATGCAA
The DNA here is from genome assembly GCA_036877575.1 of Botia almorhae. Taxonomy (NCBI): domain Eukaryota; kingdom Metazoa; phylum Chordata; class Actinopteri; order Cypriniformes; family Botiidae; genus Botia; species Botia almorhae. Next base: position 150,190 of record JAZGTJ010000216.1, on the reverse strand, counting down.
TGTAAGTTGCTTTGGATAAAACATCTGATAAATGTAAATCAGTAGAAAAAAAGACCCAAACACACATGCAGAGAATAATTATTAACTATATATTTTTAACACAAACATTTTTTGTGGCTCAGAGAATCACTACAATGATAAACAAAGGCCCATTGGTTTATATAGGTTTTATAGGACTGAGGTTTGCCCCAGCAGGGCACATATAATGAAAGATATGCTACAATATCACAGTGCTTAACCCACAAGAAAAGACTTTAACATCCTATTGGAGGTAGAAAAAGGAGAAAAAGAACGAATAATAGGCTGTTCACCAAACTGCACACAACTGTGCCATTTTATTATTCCTTTACTTTTATTTAAATTGATAGTGAAACATGTAAAGTGTAGCCTTTTTTACTAGTATATACAACAAACAATGGTATGACGTTATCCACTCTCAACTTTAGTTTAATTGGACATCATTCACCTATGGAAAATCTTTGCTAATGAAAAATGGCATGGGTATTACTGGCTATTAATGAGGAGCTGAGGAAGACTACTTTTCACGTTTCTAATGTGATGTGCAATGGTGATCTGACATTCAGCATCATAAGAATCACAAAAGAATACCTTTTGTGTGTTCAAAACACTGCAACATGAAAGAGATGCCAGAATGACCCCATATACTATATTCTCCTCTACAGGGCAGGTCAGTTCACCCTGAGCTTTGCTTATGACCACACAACATTTTAAGAAAAACAGGAAGCCCTGTGATGGATTGCAAAAGAACATGTTGTGCCCCTCTCATTAAATAATGACACGCCTTGGCTAAAGTTTTGCCAGTTTGATGTCCGCATACTCATGAGAACATCAAGGACCTATATCATAGAGATCATATAGATCACCTAATGTCCAACAAACTACGGACAGACAATACACCTTAAATAAATAACTTGACAGTTTAATAATACCTAGAATGCCCATCACATTGTTATACTTTTTATACCTAAATTAACAATTTAAAAGAATTTAGAGAAAAAACTAAGTACTTAAAATATCACTGTCAATTGATCAGAATTAAGGTCACATAAAAATAAAGTGTGTTCTGTTTAAAAGTGTCAAATTAAAAGCCTCTTTCACACAGTAATCCTGGTAATTAATTATAATAAATAAATTACCAGCAATTTACCAGAATAAATTTACCAACTCTTTGATGTCATTATCCATGAGTGAGTGCCAAACCATGTGTTTTAAACATGCTGGGTTTGACTTTGTTTCCAAATGCATGCAGTCTGTATTTCTGTTGCAAACGTTTATTTCATGTAGTTGCTTTTGACCCAATGACATCATATTAGATGAACAATGCATGAACAAAACCATTTCTCTTTTTAAGGCCAATGTAAAACCGGTACTGTACAGTGCTGCTGGTGTGACGACTCTTTTATGTCTTATTTTTCATAATAAAAGGCCACAGTTAGTACCTTCTTTAAAGAACCCTTATTTTGTCATTTTGACCCCCATAAAACACTCATATGGTATATGAAGGTGCTTTTTTTAGGAACAATAAGTTTTTGCCAATTGCTTCATTCACTTTATTTTTTAGGTCAAGTTGCTGTAGAATTCTCAGCTGAAATTGTTGTAGAATTTTAAATCACAGAATTCTTTGGGGTACTTGACACTTCCCTAATTCTGCCATGCAGTCTAGCACCTTAAGGGTTCTACTCCAGATTTTTCTCAGCCCTCAACACCTTTTAATTATCTCTTTCCAATTACAACAACATAATAATATCTCTTTCCCTCTGTAATAGTATTTTGGGGCCTCAACCTCATTGAACTCAATATACAGAACTGAAAGACATAATAGTATGTGTTGTGTGAATTTGGATGCCTGGAAACATGTTCCCTTTCTCGAAAAGGGAGCACCTGTTGGGAATGTGAACAGTTTCTAACTGCATGTAGTGGACCTGCCACAGACTAGCCTTTATTTCCTGTCTACATGTGAAAGGAGGTTTTGGTGGCCTCATTGTCTTTCACAATGACACAGATCAGGCCTCAGGCTGGGCTAGCAGGGGAACATCCAATCTTCTCACTTCTGATTCCCAATTCCTCATTTTTCTCAAAACTTTTACTGAAGAACAAAAGATCCACCAGCAGGTCATGGTCAAAAAACTATTTATAGATGTTTGATCGAATCACACTTGATATGAACACATTTGACATGAATAGAGAGATAGATCCAAAAACAGATTAACCCACATTCTGCATTCAAGATAGGAGGATCTGTTGCTTTTTCTTGATGTTTCTATGGCAAGTAAACATTATTCATATGTTTAATCAACTAATTGATCATAAAAATGACTTGAAAGACTATTTGGGTAAAATGCTCATTAAAAGAGAAACCAATTAATAAATGAGACTATAGATCTATCCTGTTTTATCTTAGTTGTCCTCTGGATAGTTATAAATGTCAGATGAGAAATCATCAGATGAGACCAAAGTTGAACTTTTTGGCCTAAAGGCAAAGTGTTACATGTGGCGGAAAAATAACACTGCTCATCACCCTGAACACACCATTCCCACTGTAAAACATGGTGGTGGCAGCATCATGCTGTGGGGATGCTTTTCTTCAGCAGGGACAGGGAAGCTGGTCAGAGTTGATGGGAAGATGGATGGAGCTAAATACAGGGCAATCCTGAAAGAAAACCTGTTGGAAGCGGCAAAAACTTGAGACTGGAAAGGAGATTTACCTTCCAGCAAGACAATAACCATTAACACACAGCCAGAGCTACAATGGAATGGTTTGGATCAAAGAATGTTCATGTGTTAGAATGGCCCAGTCAAAGTCCAGACCTAAATTCCATTGAGACTTGAAAATTGCTGTTCACAGATGCTCCCCATCCAATATGGCTAAGCTTTAGCTATTTTGCAAAGAATAACGGGCAAACATTTCAGTCAAAGCTGTACAAAGCTGGTGGAGACATACCCCAGAAGACTTTCAGCTGTAATTGCAGCGAAAGGCAGGGGGACTGAATACAAATGCACACCACACTTTTCAGATTTTTATTTGCTTAAAACTTTGAAAGCCATGTATCGTTTTCGTTCCACTTCACAATTATGTGCTACTTTGTGTTGGTCTATTACATAAAATCTCAATAAAATACATTTTATATATGATATACAGACTCTGTTTTTCTCATCTTTCTGTTTACTGGACTTTATCTCAGTGGCTTTGGTGTACAAAATTAGCCACATCAACCAGTAAGATGTTCATTTGTTGGTGTTAAAGCCAGTACTTGTTGTGAAGGGAGCTGATACCCAAAGATGGCTATATTCTTTTATCTAAACAAAGCAGACTTCCTGTCCGATTAAACACTTCCTTCCAAGGTCCAAAACAAGTGATCACACCTGCACTAACAGACACCTAGTCTCAAACACCAGTCAATGACCACAGTTGGCTGTATTAAAAAAGAATGACCACAGAATACAGTGTATACAGAGGCATGCTGTACCAACCATGAGTACTATACTAAATACTTTGTTCAAATCTCTGTTGTTTATCATTACACATGCGCCTAAGTTTTTAGAAAGAACAGTAAAACATGGGAGGAGAAAAAGCTTTAAGTGACATGCAAACTCTGCTAACATCAGAGATTCATCATGGAGTTCAAATTAAAACTGCAAATCCATTGCTAGGGCAACATCATAAATAGCAAACAAGTAACTGTTATAAACACATTGGTTTATACAAGAAAACATATTCAGACAGGAAAGTAGGACATGACATAATGATGAATGAAGTAATGATAACAGAAATGACTACAAAAGGGTTCTGCTTTAAAGGACCGCTATACAGACATATACAATCCACTAATGTTAACAGCCCACTAACCAACTAGAAACATTGAGACAATTTATGGAGTGATATTATGACCTTTGGGTGTTGTTGTAAGAAGTATATGTTGCCTTCTGAGGTGTTTAGCTATAATAATAGGAAAAAGTACATTCAACATTGCTTTTTAAAAATGACCAATTGGACCACACCTACAAACAAAATCTCTGACACAGTTTGAACACTGGCTTGTGCACACAGAGATGTGCTGGGCTACACAAGTCTTATAAAGCTGATTTGAAATGTAAATGTCAGTTCCAACACATTAGTGTAAGCTATGCAATTTCTTGTATGTTTCAGTTATTCTATTTATACTGTTGAAGAAAACAATCATGCCAAAAACTAATCTAAGCGAACTTCCTTTTTCAGAAAAATCTATGACAAACTATTTAAAAGATGTCATTAATCCTTGTTATTCTTCAGCCCCTCCCCTTTATCCACCTGCAATACAGAGTCCACTTTCATGATCCAATCAATTTCTGATAAACAAGTTTCTGTCCTACATTTTTTCTCAGCTGAACAACCTGTTTCACCTGAAACCAGAAATATCACATGACTGGGGTACACATAAAGAATCAACTGACCATGTCAATCTGGTATTGTCCTGGAAACCAATAATTGCACAACTCATCATTCTACAACTGGAGTGGAATTGCTGTCAGAAAATACACTGTCAGAAAACAATGTGTGAAAAATGTACCTTTAGCTTGTCACTGAGGCAGTGCAGCAGGACCCTCAAAGGGCTACTCCATCCTTTCATAGTACTGCTCTTGTGACTAAAGGGCCAAGTTTTGCCCAGTTTTCTGACAGTGTATAATTTCACTAACCCTATAACTCAAAGAAGAAATTTTCAAATACCTGGTTAAAGATAAAAAACATGGAATGCTTTAAGTCTTGCTAGAGTTCACCTTATACTTGGAGGGAATCTGAATGTATTCAGCAAAAGACTAGTGTCAACCTCACCTGTTTAACTGATTGTGTTAGTCTCTTGTGGGAGAAAATGTTTATCTCAATATTTTAATGAAAGTTATTGGTTGACACATTGAACAACTAATATACCATATTTATATTCTGTGAGATGTGTCATGTGCCCTATCATATGACATGATTAGGGTTTTAAGTGCATTTCTGTGGATTTCCCAAGTCTCATCATGTGCCATATTCTCACACAGTACTAAAAGTTCCTGACATTTTCTTTGTGTAATTGGATTGAACAAAAAATATGTAATCTGTCCATCTGCACAAATAATAATAGGGATGAGTTTAGCTCTAGCTGTAAAGTGGTTGCCTGATGACTCAGAAGAGTCTCGTGGCACAAATGTACAGATGTGTCCCGTATTCTTCCAAATTAAAGATGCAAATTCTAAGCATGAGGAACCAGCAAAATGTCTAAACACCTAATTACATATAGGTGACTTCAACAATCACACAGTATTGCAAATATATATTCAATAAAGCACACACAGTTTCATGGACACACACATATCCCAGTCATTCTAGTTCTGTGGGCCCCATGGCTCCACAGCTGTTCCTCTTTCTAAATGCATTGCTCAAGTCGAGCCAGGATGACTCATAGGCACTGTGTATTCGTTCATTTGGAACATGGAGGATTTTAACCCCCCTTACACAAAGTCCGTATTCTGTCACTTATGGAAAAAGTACTTATATAGCAATGTTTCAGTGAAGGATACTCTGAATGATTAACAGCAGCAGAGTTTTAGCATGAGTCAGTATATGGTTTAAACCAATGCTGACTTGCCCCAAAATCAAAGAGCACAAACTATGTATAATGCATAGGGCTGATAGCCCCTATGCTTTGTTGAGTAAAACGCTGAAATGTTTTTTTTTTTGTTAATTGTCCTGGAAATATTTACATATTATTATTAACACTGTTTAAAATACTGTGTGATTGTTAAAATCACCTATATGTAATTAGGTATTAGATATTTTTGCTGGTTCCTCATTCTTAGAGTTTGCATCTTTCATTTGGAAGAATACGGGAAATATTTCCATATTTCCATATCGTTTGTATAGAAAAAGCACTTTTTACATCTAAAAAGGAAATAAATATGTGGTTAATTTCAGTCCTGACTTGCATAACAAAATTTACATACTGGTGGAAAAGACGCGGGGGTTTTGGCTTAATAAATGTTGCCATCTGTGTTCCAGTTAATGCAGCTCAATCAACTGCGCCATCTTGTGGTCAGCAACTGCATAAAAGACTAAATATAGACTAATTGTTTGTGTCAAATCATCCCAAACTTACCCCACTATTGGGTTATGATATAAAAACAACTTTAATTCTTAACGTCTACTGTATAATCACCTTTGAAAGATAGCTGTACATAATTTGGAATTTTAGTTTCATTATTTGTAGTTAAACAAAATGGATAATGACTCCAAGATTCAATACCAAGATTCAATTTATTTGTTTAGCAGATTCTTATATGACTTACAAAGTAGGAATATACAAAGCAATTAATACTAAGGAGGCAGAACATAAGAGCATAAGAATAATAGCTTAAATAGCTGTAATACCAGGATTGTTCAGAGTTCATACAGTAAAAAATCTCTCTCTCTCTTTCTCTCTCTCTCTCTCTCTCTCTCTCTGTCTGTTTATCTCCCTCTCTATGTATGTTTTGCTTTCTCTCTTTGCCTCTTTCTCTCTCTCTCATGACATTTTCTTGAAAATGAAAATAAAAGAGACTCAGCTGTTCAGGTTGGGGAGATTCCATCTGTGAGGAATAGTGAAAGTGAAGGTTCAGGACAGTAATTTTGTGCTTCTCAGCGATGTCACCATAAGCCATGAGTCTGGATTCAGAATCTCATCAGGATTCAGGAGTGGAAATAGATAAGAACAGAACAAGCAGAGGTAAGAGGGTAAACAGCAAGATAAACTAGATAAGTGTGTTAGGACTAACATTGAATGTAAAACTGGTAAAGCTTTGTCTGAATGTATAAAACTGCCCAAAAGTCTTGATGAAATATCTGAAAAGTATGTTCTCTTTAAAAACTAACCAATCACCACCACATCTGTGAAGTTATTGCATACAATGACAACGGATCGAACATGAGGTCATTTAAAAGGTAATTTTCTATACAAAATGTTGCAGATGTAGCTAATAAGAATCCACACTGTGGCCCACAACGACCACACCAATGACAAAAGAGATTCATTAAAATGGACATGAAATATTATGGACAAAGTCAGGAAATATGCCTTTACTAATACTGTGTAAAATAAGAATATTACAGGATACACACTACTTAATTTAGAGATTATGAACTGCCAAAAATGATAGAATATAAATAGTGTCCTATTTACTGAAATAATTATTTTGATAAAGTATTTTCCTAAATGGCATCTTGATAATAAATCACAAGCATGTGGTGAAAGAACAAAAAGAAACGAACTAACTTTGATTAAGCTTAAGGACTGTAAAGTAACATTTAATTCTTGGTTATTCGTACCGAGCCTCTTAGTAGGCGTTACACGTTACAGGGGGAAAATTATAACTGATACAGGACGTCTGCTAGCGACTTTCAAAGTTCATTTTTAGCATTATTCTACATTTCCCTGTTATTATTATAGGAGGTTCAATAATGACAACAGTCATCTAGTATTTTGTCCACATGTTTGTCCCCTCCTCGCCTGATCTGTTTGACTGTCACCCTCTTTTTCTTTCTCTCGCCACAAGTCTGCAGCGTACTTCCGGTCGATGAGACGTGGCTACAGTGGAAAATCCTGTGGGAGAGAAAAGAGTCCGTCTACCGCAGTCGGTGCTGAAGATTATCAGAACATCAGCGCCTGGATGGCAGGGTTAAGCCGGAGGAAAAACTGTTGGAATTTCAATAGGGTAAGACAAAAATATTTTTGTTTATCGCTGCATTTCTGGGAGGCGCTGTTATTTTGTTTCAACACACGCAACTTTGTATAGGAGTAGATTGGCTTGCAGCGCTACTTTTATAGAAAACAGCGAAGCCTTTGGCGAGTTTCTGTCGTAGAGGTAGCCTACTTATAGCCTAACTAATATACTGGTTTTGCATTCTGGCCTATTTGCTCTTTAATGTGTAGATGTAGATGATGGTGAAACGGGGCTGAGAGTAAAAGCAGTAGTTCTTGAAGCCCTGCGGTGTTTAATTTATCAGAAAACTTGCCGCTCCCTCAACCCATAGTTACCCTTCATACTTGCACGTCTCGCAAAGAGTCAAATGAACTGGTGATTGTACAGGGTTTTTGGCCAGTACTAGCCCGTTGTATTCAGTGGCATTCATTTAAACATTTTCAATGGTTCGATTTATAGTTTACATACACATTCTAAATATGAAGTTTTACGCATATTATGTTCAGGCCTAACGCTTCTGAGTTTTTTGTTTCAACGAGCTACAATGTTTTTATTTCCATGAAAATTATTTCGCCAGTGCTGTAGTGATAAACTATAAAATGTGTTTTGTAGGCTGTGATTCACTTATTTGGATATTTTCAATGTTTGCTTCTATGTAGCATATACTGTTTTGCAGGTAGGAGCAGAAATAGCAAACCTCCTTTAAACTAATCTTTCCACCTCCTGAAATTTTGTTTGAAGGCTCCATTCTGTCTTACAGCAATGTTCCTTCCAAATGCTTTGCGGAGGTCTGGGCTGATGAGTGCAGGACCAGAGAGGCCCATGTGTGCAATTGCTGTGCTTCTTGTTGCTGCCACTCTGCTGGCTGTCACCTCCACTTCATCCTTTGGTGGGAAAATAATGGCTCAGACTGCTATGGCCCAAGCTAAGACTGCACCAGCAGGACCAGGGCCATGGTGCACTAAGGACCTTCTAGATCTCCAGTATCTGAACAAACTGTTCTCAATAGATAACTTGGATGTTTGGTTCTGTTCCCTGATGGGATCAATTGCCATTGGGCTCAGTGGCGTTTTTCCACTCTTGGTGATACCCATTGAGGCTGGAACAACCCTGAAAACTGAGGGTAAGTCAGACTTTAATTCTTGCATTTGTGGCTGTGGTATGGCTCTGCATGTGTAAGAGCTTGATTGTAACAACTCTTCTAGGGTCAGGTTACAGTAAGTAATTGTGTCAGGTAGAAGCCACACTGTGATACCATGAAATCTGATCCAAGTATTATGTTTGTGTCATAATACTAGATAATACTGGCAGGGACCAGTCTTTGTGTCATTCCTTTGTTCTTTTTTACAAAGAAGTAAAAATGTAATGAGTGTTTTGTGACAAAATGACTGTATAGCTTCTGAAAACAACCTTTTTTTAAATGATGGCACATGAGCAACATGGAAGATATGAAATGCTTGTTGTACTATTCTCCTCTGGTCTCACACACACCAGGCCAAGTGTGATAAATGGACACATGCTTGTTCTTAGTAAGAGCTGGAGAGAACCGGCCAGTATATATGCTTGTTTTTTTTACAGTTGTCTGGGCTTTTGTGGCACTTCCTCCTCTTACTTTATGCTTGGATTCTCAATGGAATTCTCAGTTTGTCTTTCATTGGAACAGATGTGCTAGAACCTACAGTGTTTGTTTAAATAGGAGGCACAAGGGTCATCAGCAGAAAAGATTAGCAGCAATGTTAAATGCATGAACAGACCTGGTGACCTCCATTTTGGTGATGATTTTGATGTTATATAAAGTTTCTTGCAGAAAGTTACAAAAATACTAAGAAAAAAATCTTTTGTACTAACTCTGTGTGAGCAAGCCTGACCCATGAAAGAATTTTAGCAATCCCATCTACATCTGTCATAGCTTGTCCAAATAATTCTCAGTGTAGTGAACGTTTCTCAGGAGAACTGTCAAAATTTGGTCTGAACAAAAAAAGTGTGCACAAGTTGTATGGTTAAGAGGTCACTCTCTAAAGAGATTTTCAGAGGGCAGTAATGCTCACCAAAACTTTTGTCTTGACAATATCAGTCATGCAGAAATAGACTGGAGTCTGGCAGTGAATCCTATTCAGGAACTAAACTGCCTTTTTTAACTTGCTAATGTAGGGTGCAGTGGGAATTACAGTCAATTTAGGTGTGTCTAGTCCCACAGAAGCTTAGACTCACCACATGGTTTCAGAAGCAGCAGTAAGGAATTACATTTCTAGATATTTTAGGCCTGTTGCATTCCCACAAACTAAGTGTTACACTTTATGGTTGCAAAAACACTTTGGGGTGGTTTTCCACACTGGGGTTAAATTAAGTCAAAACTAGGCTAATTCTGCTTAAGTAAATCCAGACAAAAACGTTTTCTGAGCATTGCTTAACTTTAGCTAGTTTAGGAATAGGTTGTTTCAAACTAAGGTAAATAAGGTCTAACAAGCTTTAAATTTAAACTAGTACACATTAAGGCCTACTCCTGGCTTAATCTAAACCCTGTCTTTGAAACCTGTGCATTTTTGGAAATGTAACTAAACACAAAACAAAAAAATAATTAGGACAATAAAACATCCATAGAATAGAACACAAAAATAACACTGCAGCAGTTTGGACTACAGCCATCTGCACAGACACAAAATGTTGCATGTCAAGCATTTGTGAAAACATTGACAAACACTTCTGCTGATACTCATGCTCCGATTGCAGCTGGGTGTCAGAAGCTGAAGAAGCTGCTAAGTTTTGCCATTGGTGGTCTCCTTGGTGATGTGTTCCTCCACCTTCTGCCTGAGGCCTGGGCTTACACTTACAGCTCTGGTGAGAATTCTCACATTATATATAACGTTTGCTGTTAATTATGCATTATTCATGATATCTGTTCCCTTTCTTGTTCCCAGTCTTCTCTATTCTCATCTTTCTCTCTTCCAATTATCAGCCCATTTTGTGATGCCCAGTGGGTTTAAGCATGAATCTTGTTTGGATCTTCCATCCACAATAGAAGATACTTGTGATTATGTGTGATCAGTGTTATATAAACCATGACATTGCTTTGTAGGAAGTTATGTTTTTTTTAACATTTTAGTCATTTATGCATTGCTGCACCCAAGTTAGGTTACTGTTGCTGTACACAGAGACAAGGCTTAATAACAAAGTTATTGTCTTAATAAAGACAAGACTCTAACTAACTTAGTTTTAGTTTTCCAGTATGTGTTAGGCTGCATCCAAAATGCAAACTGGGCCAAGAAATGCATAATAGACAGATAAAATACAAGAATTAATGCTAAGTTATTGAAGTAAATGCACCTTAAAGATGGTTCACATTTAAAGATTTAATTTGGTGATGTTAAAAAGGCCCTGAATCTGTGTGTTTGTTTGGGAATGCTGGATAGATGGGTGCCACAGACACTTCCGAACACAGGGTTTGTGGGTGATTGGGGGTCTGCTGTCCTTCCTGATCTTGGAGAAGATGTTCCCTGATGAAGTTCGTGATGGAGAGAACAACGCTGCTGGCCAAAGAGCCACAGTAAGTTGTACATCTGCTTTTGTCCTTTCTCTGTAGTGTAACATTTTCATTTATCAGGTGCTTTAATGAAAACATGGAAACAACAGAAGCCATTCAAGCCTCTAATGCATGTGTGTGGTAATGGAATGCTTCACATACTTTGTTGTCATTGCAATGGAACTTTGCATTTCTAAACCTCATGGGGGAGCCAAAGTATGTTTGTGGAATTACACACAGTCTCAGTCTGTTTGCCATTTTTTTCATACACAAACCATAAAAACATGCACGTGGTTAATATGCTCAACAAGGATAATGATAAAAAACATAAAAACAGTTGGTTCTGAATTTTTTTTATAAATGGCACATTTAAACATTAGGTGGAGAGAGTTATTTTTGTTTCCACAGGATTGTTGGCTTTGATGTCTTGAAGTTTTGTAAACAATGACCAGAAACCAAGTGTTGTAAATATTTTGTAAAGTAAATGTTTTGTAAAGTAAATATTTTGATGTTGTATTACTAGAACAGCACAACAGGCTTTGCAAGTTCTCTTTAAAAGGAAAACATGTTGAAGCTTCTGTTTGGCTCTTTGCATCTGTTTTGACAACTGCCATTAGTCATCAGGGTTTTCTCTTCCTGCCACCCTTGTAGATTAAATATTAACAACGTGTTCAAAACAGGTACTTGACATTTAGGTTTGAGAAACAAGCAGTTTGTCTGAAAATGCATTATGACATGACACAGTCACAGCCAATCAGAACATATTTTGAGATTAATGTACAGTTATATGGTGTGGGATTTTGAACCCATAAAATGTCACTATGGGCGGGGCTAATCAATGTGATGACCAGGCAATTAAAAACTAAATGATCAGATAAAAGGACGAGCAATACAAGGACTTAGGTGTAAATCCTAGGAAAAAGTGATTAAATCACACTTACAAAACTGTTTGTTTTAGTGAATGAACGCATACAGAGGGAAAGAGAGAAAAGAAGAGGGAATAGTCCAGATTGAATAATTGATGCTGTAGGAATGTTCTGGAGCCACAGGTCATGTGGTGTGAATCCCTGTTTGTGTCAGAAAACACTATGATTCATGTACCCTTCAAATATCAATAAAACCTTTCCTGTCACTCAAGAACTTTAGACACATTTCTTCTCGGCTACTTTCAGAGCATTGCATCAGTCCCAATCGAATACACCAATGCACACACACACCTGGTTCCACTTCTTATACTCTAACCTTGCTCTCGCTGCCTGTGAGGATGACCAAATTGCAGTTTTGGTTTGCTCACTTTCTATGGTATTCACTGCATGTCAGTGTTGTCACGATACTGGAATTTCTAACTTCAATACGATACCTTGGAAAATTTCGATATTCTATACCATTTTTAACACCACAGGGAAAAAAACTGTCACAACGTTAAGAGTGTAAAGTTTTTTTTTTTTTTTTACTTTAATTTAAAGATAAATATATCACAAGTCTAGAACATGACAATGAGGTATATTATACATGAACAAAAACATCTTGAGGTAGTCCACTTGTTTCAAAGGCTCTACCAATAAAGTGCTTAGGTTAATGGTAATAATTATTTGTTAACATTATCCCATGAATTAACAATGAAAAAATTCTAAAACATGTTAATGTTTTTAATTTGAACGACAACAAGTACCATTGTTTTTATTTACTAATGTTATCAAAGTTTAATAAATTCTGTAATAAATGTATTGCCCATTGTTCACTAATGTTGGTTAATACATTAACATTTATATGATGAACAGATTCTAATTTTGGATTCACATATATTAATTGATTAGCACACATAAATAGAGCGCTATAGTAAACATGGATGCACAAAGGTGCGCACATCACAGGCGAAAACAAACCTCACTGGAATGACATGAGGACACAATATCAACAATACTGGGCCATCTTGATTAATATTTCAGTAATGTTAAAATGAGAGCAAGTCCGGGTGTCTGTCTTTCAGGTGCTTTGCTAAATTAGTGGTGTTAGCACCTTTTGTTAGCACCGCTGTGTTCTTTTTTTAACCAAAGCCAGTCGCGGCTCCGCACTCGCCATCTTACTCACTAACGCTATTTAACCAGAGCAAATGAGACGACACAGGCACTGTGGTCAACTCGCTTTTGGAGAGAAGGGAGAGAGTGAAAGCAACAAAGCTAGTCTGCTATCAATGCATCGATACTTAGGGAAATGAATCTCGATATTTATGACAACACTAATGCATGTGTTGTGCAGAGATCCTGAGTATTTTACATTAGTATACCCCAACAGATAAACAACTTAAACACATTACACTGACACCTGTTCTTCACCACCTCTGTCTCTCTCTCATCTGTTTCTATCAGTGTTGTGTCTTTTGCGCTGTCAAATGCTATTTTATGTGGGTTTTGTTTGGTAGTAAGTAATAAGCTGTTTAATTAAAAACTTGTAGTAAATGTGCTTGACTAGATTAACTTTGTCAGAGAATCTTGGGTAACCTAACCTTGGGTTAAATGTCTTGAACGCAAAATTAGCCTTGTATCCCTGACCTTCTAACAACCAATTTCACTTGGTCTGTGATTTGAATCTGATTATGTCTGTGATTTGAGTCTGTAAATTAATTTTTGTGTCTGTAAATAAATCTGTTTGTGTCTGTGATATGAATCTGTTTGTGAGTGTCTACAACTTTTGTCTTGCCTATGGGAGACCTGGAGTTTGATTGATACCCTCAGCTCTGTTTAGGTGGCTATAAATAGTTTCTAGCACGAAGCAGCTGCCACCAGCATTCCATCAGCAGTTAGACAGGCCACAGAAGTCAGTCACGGTGCACAGAAACCACAGCTAATAGACCTTACTGTCTGTGGGCTGGAGCAGGGAGGAAATGTCTCATTTTGTTATTTCAGAGCATCAGAGGTGCTGCTCAGACGTTTTCACACAGTCAGCTTTTGTCAGCCATTTGTGTCTCTGAAAACAACTTCTGTGAAAAGAATTTACAGAATATTGAGGTAGAAGTTTGTGAATGAGTGATAGGGCAAATGTGCTTCCTCATTTTTAATTCCCTTATTTTTATTTTAAGCATCAGCATACTTTTAAATTTCCTGAAGTATCGATACACTGATAGCAGGCTAGCTTTGTCGCTTTCACTCTTAGCTTTCATAACTTTCGTAATGTTTCTTGTGTTGTTTAAACAAGAAACACAAGGCAAATTTTAAAAGAATGCTAATGCTACATTAAAAATTAGGTGAATGAAAAATGTGTAAATACCAGTAAGACTTGCTGGTTGTCGTGTATAAAGGTGTGAAAAAGAGTCTGTTGGCTCTGAACGCTATGGGATTAACCCAGATTTGTTCAAATGGCTTATTCTTCTCTGTCCCAGTCTTGTTTAACAGATCTGAGCAGCAAGGTTTCTGTATCCCCACAAACAAATGGCATCTGCTCAAACAACAACTCAGACTCCAAGCCAAAGACAGACATCAGCCCTTATACAGAGCCAGAGAAAATAAAGGTAAGATAAGGCTCACACTAATTATGCTTTATTGACAGTGTTTAGACATAGCAGTCATTTTGCAGTGCACATTAGAAGGTCTCATAAATTATTAGAGACATTTAAATCTAGGAGAGAAATCTCTCATTTTCCTGTAAACAATCATACAGTTTTTATATTTAAAATAATATTGCAGTTGCCATGTTAGTGTTAATCTCAAATGTTTTCATAAATCAAGTCATTTCCGTGTTTCCTGCATTCATAGCATATGCAATGTTTATGTCTCCAGACGAGTGGTTATCTAAACCTTCTTGCTAACTGCATTGATAACTTTACTCATGGACTGGCAGTGGCAGGGAGCTTCTTAGTAAGCCGAAAGGTAGGAGCAAACACACACAAAGTTCTATATGGAGATGATTTAGTGTTCACTCATATTTCTATTATCAGTTTGCTCTGGTTGCTGCTGGAGCACACATTGAAAATTGGATCAAGGTCTTAAAAATAATTCAAGATGTTCTAGAATAATGTGGACTAGTTGAACAGGCTATTTTGTAAAGTTTATTAAGTTAACGATTCTGTGTAGGTTTTAAACATCTAGTTGTCTGGATGATCCAAGCTTATTGAATATCTTTTTCCTTCCCTATCAATCTATTATATTCTCCTCTTGAATAGTTCTCATGAAGGGTGTTATGTGCCAAAACCAATTTGCTGCAACACATTTTCTCAAAGTTGTAACACTGGTCTGTGTAAATCTAATTCAGTGTGTAATTGAAATAATTAAAAAAATTAAAAAAAAATTACAGGATGCAAAATATGGCTATAAATATAAGCCATCTTAGGCAGGTTATGAAAGTCCTTCCTGCTCATACATATTTCTGTTATATATCCACCATGAAGAAGGACATGCCAATACAGTAATACAGATGTCAAATGTTCAGTAGACCGACATTATCCTTGGCCGTCCTCTCTCTCTCTTCCACCAGATGTTCTTTATAAACTTTCTATACTTTTCTGCATTGTTTGGATCTAAAACCAGTTCATCTGCGTTCATGCATCCTGAGGTTTTGATTTCAAGCTATGAGCAGTTGTGATTTCTAATGTTCACGTGGTGTAGGCAGGAACAAAGAGAAGTGAATGTTACTGTGAGCAATTTGACTGTATGATTTGTCTCTGCCCACATACAGGCATATAATGAAAAAATGGGTGAGGAAAAGAGTGTCAGAAATCGTGGGCATTCTAAATGAGTTCATGCATTCATCATTGTTCATGATAATGGGCATTATGTGCTGCAATTTATATACAAATGCCTTCACCTTCACAATGTTATAGATATAAGTGGCAACACGTGTGATTAGATTTTCAGTAGCTATATGGAGAGTTGTGCAGCCCACCAGTATTGTTGGTGCATCCAGCAGTAGAAACACCCACCAAGACCAACAATACAACCAATGATAACACAAATGATAAAAGATTTGCTTTGTGTTAAATTAATACTCTCAGATATTAGGTTTGTCAAACAGATTAGATAAACTTGCATCTTATTATTTTGTAAAATAAGAACAGGCCTGCAGTTTGTTCTTTACATATATCTGGTATATTTAGAATTTTTCCAGCATACATAGCTATTGACCTATCAGACCTATATTTGTCTAAACCATATTAGTATATTTCTTGATTATGGAGGTTTAAAGCCCACATGGCTTTTAAATGTTATATAAATATATATAAATGTATGACTTGGCAAGCATTTTAAACTTGAAACTGTTGTGTCATATAGTAAGATTCTCACATGATCCTTTTGATCAGAGAAGATGGTTGGGAAAGGAGATATAGTGTTGTTAATGTGGTTATATTTATAGTGCAGCAGTATTTATATGGGTTTCTGAAGTTGAAGTCCAGGTGGAGAAGCATAAGGCTCCCAGCATGCGTGGGGTGGGAAATTGAGAGGAAATGGACTGCGTGCAATAGAAACCACCACGCTTGCACATGAAAACACATTTGCCCACTGGCCTGGATGTACATATTTGGCTCCAGAAATGCAATAGAGAGTATTGATGGAGAACTGTGCCATTTTACTGTTTGCTCTAACTCCCCCATAGCTTCTGTTGACATTTCAGTTAAACATATGTGCCAAATAAAACAGTGTGGATTATTATTAAGCTTAATGTGTTTGCACTAACCTACCTTGGATGAATTGGAAGTGTGTGTATTTTAAAACTGCTTGTATATTTCAGTAATTCTTGAACCTGTCCTGACAGGTTGGTCTTATAACGACGCTCGCTATTCTGCTTCACGAGATTCCTCATGAGGTATTTCTCACTTTCCTTCTCCCTGAGGCGCTCGAGTTACAATCAAGTAATTAATGCTTGGAAACAGTGAACTTATTTTTTTAGCTACTCATTTTTTCAAGCGGTGCTAGCTAGGTTGAATGATTTTTTGCTTATTTCAGGAGCAGTTATTGTTTATAGATTGTTTATATAAAAGAATGTGGGTATCTTAGTACTTGAGGATATTTTAAAAAGAACTGTACTGCTTATCATTGATGTGCAAAAAATATTTTGGTCTTTGTGGAAAGGTGGGAGATTTTGCCATTTTGCTCCGAGCGGGATTTGACCGTTGGAAAGCTGCACGTATGCAGCTCTCTACAGCGCTGGGAGGCGTCTTGGGGGCGTGCTTTGCTCTTTGCTCCCAATCACGACATGGGGCAGGTGAAGCACCACTGTCTCAGATTATATCTTTGAAATATTATTTTATAAAATGTTTTTAGCTGCTACTGTTTCTTTAACATATTCATGATTCATTCTGCTCATGTCTTTTTGTAGAGAATGCTGCTGCCTGGATCCTGCCCTTCACCTCAGGTGGTTTTCTCTACATTGCTTTGGTTAATGTGATGTCAGATCTGTTAGAGGAGACTAATCCTAGGTAACCTGTCCACTTCCCCAATGCACTACTCCCAAACATTCCCAAACACTTACATTGCTCAGGTTGTAGCAATTAAACATCACAATACTTACACTGGTTCTTATAAGTCACTTTCATAACTTACATGTTAAAATACTTCCCATTATTTACGTATTGTCCATAACTGTGTCCCTGTTTCCACAGGAACTCATTTCTGCAGGTTCTGCTCCTGTTTTGTGGGATAGCAGTCATGGCATTTCTCTCGTTCATCATAGACTAGCCACAGCCGAGTGCTGCTTTATCAAGGCACGTTCAGTGCTATGTAGCATTCTGGAAGACTTTTCACAATTCAAGATAATTTACAGCAATCTTTAAGCTTTACACAGACATTTTTGTCACTCCAAAGACCATGTAAGGGGGGATTAATGACAGCCTTGACAATCAGGTGTGTGTGGGTGATTGTGTGGGTGGCCTTATCCTTTACATACCCCTAACCATCTGTGTTGTTCCAATGAAGTTTAGACTGAACCTGTGATGCCTTTAGGTTTGTGCAAACAGCACTCAGATAAACAGTAGTGTATATCAATGATCACATTTGCTCATTGATCCTAGTTTAAGTTCTTGTGTTGGTGTGTATACTTTATATGGTAAAACTTGTTACAGTTGGAAAAATGTTTTAATCATCCAACAAAAAGCTCTCTATTATCAGTAGTTATATAACATCTGTACAATTTGCTTTAATTACAGGCAACAACATCTGGCAATAACAATAGTGTGATCTTCAGGTTTTACAATAATATTTAAAACTGATAAGTCAATTGAGAACACAGTACATCCTGTTTTAAGAGACTGAACACAGGCTGCAAATGCCTACATAATCAGATTTTGATGGTCATCATTATTTAACAGGATTATTTGCATTTTCATAAAGCTAATGCTGCCTCACTGTTAAGTTAAACACAAGCATACACAAGCTCTATTTGCACATCTCATTTGCTCATACTAAAAAACTACAGTGTTGCATAACGAAATACTTCAGCACTTTCCTTGGTGAACGCACTCCATATGCCAAATATTTTCTTGTATTTTTCCACCATGGGTTATTTACATACTAGTTATATACTCCATTGCTTCATTTTACATTAACTTACTGATTTTATGTACAGTTCATTGTTCCTGCCATTGCATTTGACAGAAGTGTTCGGATTAGACTTAAACGGATGATTGGCGTATACATAAACAGACCATTTTACTTGGTGCCATTTTATTCATTCAAGCTCATTTGAAAAAGAATATGAAGAAGTTGAAATGTTTTTTTCTGTAACAGTTATGCACATGAAATGTTACTGACTAGAATGTTCTGAATCCATCACTTGGCAGATCAAGGCAGTCATGCCGGAATGTAAATATTTTAAGAGATTATATATATATATTTATTCTGTTTTTGTCAAGTCGGAAAAAGTTTAATTTTTAAAGCCTCAGAGTCCTCCAATTGTTAAAGAAATAAAGAAATGTTACTGTTTGATTAAAAACTGTCTCATTTTTATGTCTATTATTAGTTTGTATACAATTTCACTGATGTGCAGTGCTGTAGAAATTTTTCAGAAATGGATTTACAGTATGAGCTTAATCGGTAGTATTTAAATATTCTCAGTCTTAACATAATAGTGTCTCTATCAATAGCAGAAAAGCTATTATGGAAGATCAAAAATTCGAAACGATTTCTATTTAGTCCAAAACATACTAATGAAGGTATTTACTGTCTAGTCTCTTAGAGGACAAAACAGATTTATCTTGCCTGTAAATGTCCCTCGGTCTCTTTACCGGAAGGTTGTAGTATTAAGCATTCTGACTATTTAGTTATTAACCTCTTTAGTTATTAACCTTTTACAGTGTTTGCTGTTTCAGGATTACCATTTAACATCTATATATCTGATCTTTTTTAGATGCACATTTCCACAATTAGGTGTAAAGTCATTCTGTTAGACATACAGTATACAGATTACACACTGTAGTGACCCATGTTTGAGTGTGTCTCCAGCACTGAAACTGGTCCTTTGTACTGAATTTAATTTGAAGTTAATGAACTCAAGTAACATTTAAAAGTTCTGGTGTGCATTTCATAACTACACTTAAGGCATACACCTGCTCAGGAAGTAGGAAGACACATTTAATCAAAATTGTATTGTTACATGCCCATGTGAAAGAATCATTATACCTAATAACTCCCATGAGACGGCTGTCTTACATTATTGATCACCCACCATATTTGTCAGTTAGCAACCTATGTAGTCATCTATGATGTTTAATAACTTTCCTGTGACATGTCAAGCTATACTGTACCTGTCTATGGGCTTTGACTTTGTTACAGTTCATCCTCTATGTTTGAATGACTGCTTGGCCTCTTGATGCACAAACTAAGTGCATGTGTTTCTGTGGAATTTGTGTCTCTGGAGTCTCGTATGAAGTTTCCATCTAAAAGGCTTAGCATTTTTTAATGTGATATGTCATACAAACAAACGGCTTCTTTTACCTGCTATTCATCTTCTATATTTGTTGAAGGCACCATCTTTGTAGTTCTGCAACTACAGTGTTGGTTATGCCAAGATATGTGCCACAAGCACTTTTTTACTGCACAGTCTGGGTCTGAAATGTCATATGGGAATCAGGGGGTGGTATTGATTGTGTGTTCACACTTGTCCTATTTCAACACAGTCTGTTTGGCAAGAGACTGTTGCCATAACGACTACCCTACGGGTTGTCTTCCTTTGTCATCTGCCCTGAAACTGTGCCTGAAACTTTAGACAATGATATGCCACACTTTTATTTAGAATGCCTCTGTTAAGTCTTAAAACCACTTCTGATGCGGCTCTAAAATGCTGCTTTGCGTACTACTATGATTTATTTTGTATCTTGGTTTAAACCTCCCACAATTCTGGAGCTCCTCTCAAGGCTCCTCTTCCTCTCTGTGGGCCACCTCTATGGATGGCAGGTGGCATGTTAGTGCTGCTACAGTACACACAAGAATATTAATAAAAGAGTTCTGAGCACCTGATCAGAGATAAGAAAAGCAAGATGCAAAGTTTTAGATTAAATATTCCTCAGCATCTTTTTATGGGGCACATATCTAGTAAATTTATTGTTTTAAGTTAAATAAGAAATGGGAAACAGACTTTTGAATGGCGCTTAACACAAGATTTACAGGCTGTTAATGTTGCATGCAGACCAGAGCGCCTACTGTCTCAAATCATATACAATATTATCACAAGTTCCCAAAAACTCCCAAAAGCCAATACTTTCTTTAGTGTGCAAATACACCCAGCTAGTCAATATTTGTTTGCATTTACACCCAACTATTTACAATGAAGCATTACAGTGCATATAACATTACACAGGAAAACAGTGTCAACACTAATAGTTTCCTATGAGCAGGTGTATTTTTCAAGCTTCTTTACCTTCTAAATGTGTTAATGTTACTTTTTTGTAAACCCAATGAAAGAGCAAGATTTTGTGCTGTGCATTTAGTTATGTTTTACTTGACATAATTGGGATTTTTATGTCAGGACTACTGTACATACTGTAAGGTTGGGATGGGTTTAATAATAGGGATAGGGTCAAGATTGAATTTACAATTTAACAACATGCATGTGCACAGTAGTGCACCCATAAACACCTAAAATAAAGGACCAGACTATTTAACTCTGAGAAATTTGAATGTTTAAAATGTAACAATTAAAAACATATTTACATTATCAGTGAGGGGGGAACATTTAGATAACAAATATTTTATGTTGCCGTTTGCATTGGTGTTGATGTTCTAGAGTTTGTGATCAATAAACAAACCTATCATGTATATCACGTCTCCTTCCTGAGGCACCTAAATGGTTTCTTCTCAGTTTAGTGAGGCCCAAGAGGAAAGAGAGAGCATTACACCCACACCAACCTCCACTCACTCACTACTGGTCCTCTCCTGTCTCTCCTCTTACCCCTTCTTAACTGAAAACCAAAACAGATGGTGGAGAATCAGCACATCTGTCAGGACGCTCTACAACAATAGACAGCAGTTTCGATCCGGAATCCAGTCTGGCCATGTCCTCGCCCGAGAACTGCTAGATATTTGGTGTGTTTGCTTACCTCGCCATTCACAACGGCTGCCGAGGGAGGACAGCGAGTCTGTCTGGGCTCTCCAACGAGCGGAGAAGATGGCCGCCATTAAGATTTTAACCAGCGCGGGTCTTTTCTTGGCGTTTTGTTCCCTGGTATTGTTAGCCATGGCCATTTTCACTGATTACTGGTACGAAACGGATGCCCGGCGGCACCGCGAACGCTGTAAGAACTACGCCAACAAGCGTAACGATCCCGGATATATTTACATCTCAAATCACAACTTGCCTCTTCAGATGCCTCCAAAGGGCTATGAGAGGAAAGAGATGGGGCCAGTTGGTGAACCGTCATCACCTCGTGTAAAGCGACACGCTGTGGCTTCAGCTACGGCCATGGAGTCTCACTGCAGCCGCCAGTTCAACTCCACGGTCTCCGGTCTGTGGAGGAAGTGTCACCGCGAGGGGTTTGACCTGGAGACCGAGGACCTAATTTACAAAGGTGAGCTGTTTATAATGTTTTGTCACGGCTAATCATAGTAGACTTATATATTGCGTAGTGCCTGGCTGGTCGATTTGTTTTGAAAAATATTGAACGGGTTTACCCAGCGCGCAAATCTCCCATGGCAATTTTTCATAATGTTATCAATGTGCTTCCCTTGGCCGTCCTGTAATGCTTCACAGAAAATGCTTTTAAAAGTGCGGTTGCACTTATTTTATTAGGTTAATTAGTAACATTATCGATTAAGTTGAAAAACGATGTAAAAAAATAAAGACCATATTTAAAAGATCGGAGTCAGATCACTGTCTCTATCCAAGGTGCTGAACTCAGTGACTCTGTGTTATCGGAGTCAAGAGTCGATGGCAGCAGGGAAAGAGAAGAATGCATGTTGCATCTATTTGACGTGTAGCCACAAAACACTCGTTTATTAATAGACAGATGTTTCGAGAGAAGATAAAGAACGTCAAAAAGTGAAATTTTGTTTATTAAACGACATTAAAAAGATCTTGTAGCAAGCGTGGGGATTCTTTCCAGGCTTGACTTAATAAAAAGAAACCAAAGCAACATTTACAAGACAGGGAAAAGCACTGCTCATGTGTGACGGCAAAAAATGCACAAGTAAACTACAGTGTTTGTTGTGTAAAGCAAATATGTTTTTACAAAGTATTGGAACGCTTAGATGATACAGTTTGGCAGGTAATACTGAAAAGCTTACAGCACCTATCTAACATTTCTGGTATTTTCTAATAAAGATCCTTTTCCACATTGTATTTAGGCCTTGATTATTAAGTGTAAGCTTTTATAGCAGCCATTTTTCCAGCCGAGTTGCAGTGAGGAGGCATGTTGCTCAGTTGACCATATCTTCATCAATAATTTGTTCATTGATTTTCCTAGGTCACCCTAAGTGGCTGTGTAGATGTCATTAAAGATGAAGTAGTGATGGTCTGCAAGTACTCCAAGACTGTTAGACTGTAAGACTGTTAGCCCATGCTCAGATTACATTTCTCTCAGATTTACGGTACAGTCTATCCACCTCCCTTTCACTTTAAAATCAACATCAAAATCAGCAAAGCAGGCAGAACATTGTTCCTTATTGTCGAGGACCTTTCATGGATCATTAACTGTTCAAGTCCTAAAATTACGCAAAACAGATGTTTACTTGTTTTAATAGTTAACAACACCTGAGCAGCAGAACTGGGAATGATGCTTAGAGAAGCCCAGAAAGTTCTGACTAAATCTAATGTATGCAACTCACCACAAGTTAAGACGTTTAAATGTTGAAATACTATAAAAAGTGAATTCACATATTGCATATGCTGTGTTATAGCAGAAAGTAACACCAGCTCACCAATCTACAGTAGCAACTCTTTCTTTCAGTAAACCAATTTAAACAGAAGCATCAACATCAGTGTGCAATATGCAAATGTTAAATGTCTTAACCCTGCAGGGCATTGATTTTTTTTCTTTGTTGCGGCTTTAGTTCATCCATTTAATCTGAAATCTTTTGTAAGGCATCCATCAAATATCAAAGATAATAGATTAGCATTATTCTCCTCGTGTCATTCCTTGTTTACACAAATACAAGGGGAAAATATAGAAATTTCTTCAAAAGATCAGATGAACTGGAAAAGTGTCTTTGTGAGAGAGATTGGTCTTTGATTTGTCTGTTTGTGGTTCTGACATGGAACATTCTGCCACAGCCTACTTGACACATTGATAGCTTTCTGCTCAGCTCACGCACAAGGTCTATGCTCTTGATTTCACAGCAGAGCTGTACAGCAACATACTCAATGCATTTTGTCATGTGATATGTCTTTAGAAAATACACTCAACACATGATGCCGTACAATGACAACAAGATGTACTAGTTCTAGAATAAACTGTAATTTACTGAGGGCCATGTCTTGTTTATCCTTGACCTCTTCTCTCCTGTTATTTTGTTTAATCAACAATATATCTATCTATCTCAGCCTTGACCCCAGGTGTTGGTAATGAAAGAACCCAGTAAACCTGTTTTGCACACTGAGGTCGAGGGTTTATAATTTAAATTGTTTTTATGAGACTTAAAAAAATACGTCCTTTGAGGAAAAAGGATGTTCAGACTGTGCTGTGTGATACAAGGATGTGGTCATATTCAGACAGATTGAGAATCGATAGCTTTTGTTATGTGTTTAAAAAATAAGTTAACTGATGTTGATGCCAGCTTGTGCCTACTTTTTGGTCCCTCATAATATAATTTCTGTTGATTTATAAATACATGATAAATGTCATCTTAGATTAGCTTTCCTGCAATGAATGTGATAAATTTGAACCTAATAATGGTTTATCCTGGAAGCAAGCAAGTGAAAAGGTCATCTGTTTCAGTTATTTGGTTATTATGTGTCTGGGTTGAACATAACTCATCACCACATGGTTAACCTGTTGTTTCTAATTGATTCAACACTATCTGTGTAAATAACTGCATAATTTATGGTCCTTCGCTGATATTCGAATGCATTCAACCACATAAGTGTTTACACTGTGAATGCATTACCTCCAAATGTGATTAAAAGTGGAAAATCAACAAACATTTCATACCCCATTCGCTGCTGTATTTAGCAATGTCAACTTTTGATAAACCAAAAAGTTAATTATGAAATTTGAATTCCAGGTGTAAATGACATTTTATTCATAGGTAGACTACAGAAGAATACATAGGGAATTGCTTAGTTTGTCTGCAAAAGGGGAGAGGGGGAAGGGCTGGTGTGTTTGGGAAACCTATTTGGAAAAAAATCTAATTTTTGCAGGTCTGAAATTACACACTTCCCCTAAATGCCTCAGCTGTCTTTAGATCTGATGGACATGCTGAAAGCTTTAGAGTGGAAAGCTAAACACAATTGTGTTGTTATTCACATGTGAATCTACCACCCAAATAGGTTTGCTGAAAACTGTCCGTGGAAATGCACAGAAAAAAAACATTTTCAAACCTAGA
Source organism: Botia almorhae (assembly GCA_036877575.1). Classification (NCBI taxonomy): domain Eukaryota; kingdom Metazoa; phylum Chordata; class Actinopteri; order Cypriniformes; family Botiidae; genus Botia; species Botia almorhae. Next base: position 124,996 of record JAZGTJ010000216.1, on the reverse strand, counting down.
ATGGAGATTTCTTAAAACAAGACTGCAATAACAAAAAAGAATGGAGATGAAAACAGAAGCAATTCAGGTATTCAGAAAAACCATAAAGCTCTATCAAGCAAAGAAAATGCACACAACCTAAGAGCCCACTGTCACCTAAGTTTTAATAAGAAAAGCACACATCTTTTTACTCTGACAGTTAAAGAACCAAGAGGTAGAGAAACTAAGAGCTACAGAGGCATCCAGACATATCCATTCCCATCACTAAGTGTAAAAACTGGAAGAGTTTCAAACCATACCACGCAAGAAGCGACCATATGAATGACTGCTCTGATTTCTGCAAATCAATTCCAGACCAAATCTTCAGTTGGATGAAAGCTATAAATAATATTGATGTGGGTGAGAACTCAAATAGGATAAATGTACCTTGAAAAACCCAATTAAGCCTGTGGGGATTAAAATGTATTGGTTATACATGATAATGTTAAACAGTGAAATAAGTGTCCTCACCAACATTTCATATGATCTGTTTACATGGGACGAGCCAGCCACTCAGGTAGAGTGATGCTGGCCCATTTCCAGAGTGATAAAAGACTAGATGCGTGTGCATTTCAGCAGACCTTCATCTTCTCTTCTATGGCCTAGCATTTTAAATCCACACACAAAGCAACGGTCACACCAAGCAGCCTACAGTTAAAATATTCATCTGATACAACAGGCATCTGACAATTTGAGGTGTCACAAAAAGCTTAAAGGAACAGCACTGCATTTCACAGCAGCTGTTAACTTTAGCAAAGCCCATCTGCCCATCTGAAGAACAAAGAACTGATACAGATGTATAGATTCATGCTCTTTGTCAACCCTACAAGCCCCGTGCACTTAGTTCACCTGTTGTTCATGTAGTACAGCAAGAACACTAGATAAATAGTAGCAATAGAATACGTTTTTGTCTTGCAATAATTCCACAAACGGTTTTAACAGTGGAAAGATAACTCAAGGATGTGCTTGTGCGAACATACAATATCTCACAATATCTATAACTCATCAGGGTCCCCACTTGCCCTTTTGTTGCCACAAATACTCATAACAAAGATAAACAAAGATATTCTGTTGCCTGTGCAACAGAAAATACACATCACAAATTTTACTATATTGTGCAACTCTGCAACATTTGATGTTCAAAAGGAAAACTTATGAATGGAAACAACAGTAGACAGTTTTTTGCTTCATGAATTGTGAGTCAAATCTGAGGTTCACACTTGCCTGTCCCATTTAATTTTGTCTGCCTGACGCAATACAATCACACTTATATAACACAAGCAGACACAAAATGCCAACCACGTATTTAAAAACATTTTAGGTAATATGTGGAGGAAACAAATGATGTTACCTACCTATATGTATTCCAGTGACACTCTATTTGTACTGCATTAAACAATGTAAGTCTTCTTCTGTCCTCTAAGTTGGATGAAAATAAAATAAAAAAATACTGAATGCATTTCTTAAACGTATGACATTTATGACCCCACACATTTTTATTATGTGTGCCTAATTACTCTCCAGGAAATAAATTAATTAAAGTAAATACAGGCGTGTGCCCTTTGTGACATTTTGTGATCACAACTGACCTGCTGTTCTTCAGGCTGATTCACATGTACATAAATAGTCACTGTAAATGTCATTCATGAGTTTGTTTTTTTCCATTCACAGTTTAATTAACTGTTTTTCCAAATAGGGTTGATTCAGAGATGCACCCCTGTGAAGTATCACTACACATCTTCAATACTGCCTCGAAATCTTCCCGTCAATATCACCAAGACCATTCGGCAAGACGAGTGGCACGCCCTCCGTGAGTCTTCTTAATACATGAGCTACTTTTAAAAAAACATGATCTGTTCATTATAGCATAACTATTGCTGTTTTATGTAAGCACAAACCTTTTACTTAGAAAGCACTGTTAAAGCAAGCCAGTAGGTAGATATTTACACGCAATACATGTCATTGCTTATAAATTACAAGATCCAAATGATAGTTAGAGGTGCTTATTAGTGTTTCGTCCTGCAGATCTGCGCAGGATGACAGCAGGTTTTGTGGGTATGGCTGTCTCTATCATCCTTTTTGGCTGGGTCATTGGAGTTCTTGGATGCTGTCAACAACATGATCTCATGCAGTATGTAGCTGGACTACTCTTCCTCATGGGCGGTAAGAGACAGAGTGTGTTTATGTGTTTGTGAGAGAGAGAGGTAGAGGTACACTTGGCTTGACTGCTTCTATGGATTTGGTGATTTGAAAACAATTGTATCGCCACCTAGTGGCGTATAACCTTGTGTGAAAATGCTTAGCTGCTTTAAAATGAGATCAAACACATGAATGTTTTTTTGAATATTTCCCTCTCTGGCAGGAACCTGTTGTATTATTTCCCTTTGTACGTGCGTGGCGGGCATTAACTTTGAGCTTTCCCGTTACCCACGTTACCTGTACGGCCTTCCAGAGGATATTAGTCACGGTTACGGTTGGTCCATGTTCTGTGCCTGGGGCGGACTGGGTCTCACCCTGCTGGCTGGTTTCTTATGCACGCTGGCCCCTTCTTTAAGCAGCCCCTTAGCCCGCACCACAGTCCACAAGTCCAGGCACGAAAATGGGACAGTGTGATCAAAGACTTCTGGAGCACCATGTATACAGCATCTACGTAATGACATCTGGCCTATTCATATAGTATAATGACTGAATCATCACCCTCATCTCTTTTCATATGACTCAAGGGGCTTTCTGGCTCCTATTACAAGTGATCACGTCACTATTTTCAGCACAACTTGTGTACACCATCCATCTGCTTAAAAGATGCAACCCAGACCATTGATGGTTAATGAAGAAAGTGCGTAAACCGTCTGGCATGTCCTGTGCTGAAAAGTGTCTCGCACAACCAGAGTAAATGAGAGTCACATGCACAGACCACATATACTGAGCATCTTGCACCCCATCCCTTGTCTCACTCTAACCCTTTATGGCACAAAACTCAATGTGAATTTTCACTGCTCTCTCTCTCTCCAGTTCGGGACAGAGAGGCTAGCCGGAGGTAACTGTCTTCTCTCCATGAGGGTTTATAATAAAATGGTGCTCTCTTTTCACAATTTCACAATCTCAAAAGTACAAACAAATCCCTGACAAATTCTTTTTCTAACAGCTCACTGACAGTTTAAAATCTTCATTGGGGGACTGTGAGCCCAGAATGATGTGGGGGGGCAATGAAAAGGAGAGATGAAAGTATTTCTGTCACTAAAGCTTTAAAAAGCAAATGTCCCAAGACCTCAAAAGGAGTCTATATGTGTAAAAATACTTTGTTTTGTCTAGTTTACAGGTCGACATTTGTATGAAATTATGCTTGGGTACAAATTAAGTATGTTCACTTTGTTATGATTGTAATGATTGGTGATTTGGCCCGGTCTGTGGTAGCTGTTTTAATTTGACTTAATTTATTAATCAATGGCATGTGAAATATTGACAATTTGTTTTTGAAAATTTCTGTCAGAGTTGATTCTGACCATCACTTGTTACAAAGTCTTATTGATGTTGTGAGCACAATATGATGAAAATCATTTATGACCTATTAAGAGCTCAGCATCTTGATTCCACGACAAAATGTTGTTGAATATTCAAGTTAAAAAGACAATTGTGATTGCATATATTATTGAATAATATATGGGAATTCAGTGTTCTTCCTAGGGAATTCAGTGTTATGACTGGCTGCATAGACAAAAAGCATAATATACACAATGTCCTCAAGTCAGATTTTGGACCTACTGGATAACAGAAAGTTGATGGATCCCAGGTGTTCCTAACCTGGTAAGATCCTAAGAGGGTGTTTCTTTATATTGGTACAAAATATGTCATGTAACAAACTACAATGTTAACATGATACAGTATGTTTGTACGTAGATGACCAAATCATATCAAATAACTAACAATATTTTATTATTAAGGACCCCAACCAGCCTGATGGCTTTAATCTAACAGTAATCTAGTAATGGGTTTTCTAAAACTGAGTGTGTCTTCACATTATTATTAATAATTAATATTGATTCTATTCTCACCAATGAACATTATTTATTAAAAATGCTACTGTGAAAAGCACAGTTACCATAAATCATTTAAAAATGCCTCACATCTTTACCAAATGTACATTCGTAGTCTCCTAGATCTCCACAGAATTCAAGCACAATGAACTGAAGTTGATATCCACAGTGGTGATGAGTAAATGCAATAGTTAATGTGAGATTAGGGAAGTACTGTGGTAGTGTTCTGAGAAAGTATTTGAAGAAATGTATTGTGTATATTAGGTGTCTTCTGAGGACTCATTAAAAAGCCCAGTCATTTCTCTGCTAAAGCCTGTAGTACTTTAATGGAATAACAGAGTAGACTGACAGTTTAGCAGATGGGCACAAACATTTTGTGTCTGTATACAACTCCCCCACTACGTGGCCAAATGGAATAATTTTAGTCATAGACGTGAGGAAAGCAAAGCCAAAAGTAATTGTAAAAATAAACCATTTAGGTAAATGGGAAAATTTGTATGGAATGAGACCTTTATGAGGATCTGACATACAGTAACACAGAAGTAATAATTACTAACAATGGGGACGTTATGGGAAGAATCTAAAAGAAAGCACAAGACCAGTGTGTAAAAAGATGAAAAGCAACAAAAACAGATTCAGGTGTTTTGTCATTTTTGGTGAGACATTTGTATAAAAGCTGCCATTTCTTTGGCAGTTAAAGTAGCACCATTTTTTATTTATTTTTGGGGTACAAACTATTTTATGGCTTCATTTCATAATGAGCGTTGGATAAAACAGGTGTCATTGTCTCGCATGCTGTCATCTTGATTAATTTAAGTGTATTTAGATTTGTGTCAGTTTTTAAAATGACTTTTATTTTAGGAAATAAAATGTTAGTAGCATTTCAGTTCGAGGTGCTTTTCCTTTACATTTCATTAATTCATGATACTGTGTGATAGGTTGGAAAGCTTTGACAATCTAAAATATTAAATTTTAAACACGCACATTTAAAGATATTAATAGGCATAAAAAGAGCTTATTAAAAGAATGAAAAGAGCTTGATTAAATTTGGCCTGCTATGTGAGATACTGTAAGTTCAGCAATGTCCTATATCAACCCTGAGTATAAATTTGAATCCTGAGTGTACAAAAAGCTGAAAAATTGTCACATAGTGTAAGTATATGGGGTAGACGGGCCATGTTTCCACACCTATACAGGCCTCAAAACAAATGTCTACCCATAATGGTACTGCTGTAGTTTCACTCATAGACAGCTCATAACTTGCTACAGGGCGCCACCTAGAGGATGACTCTGGGACATTTTCAGGTTCTATTTAGATAAAATGTAAGAGACACATATAAAATACAATACAATATAAAGACAGCCAAATAAATGTTGGCTTCTCGGTAAACTGTTCGATATTAGAAATCCTGCACTTTGTTTTTTTATAATTTCACATATAAGAGTGGGATGATTGTACTCATCTGTAAATAAAAAAAAGGTTTTTAGCAATGACATCAAACATATATAAAAACAATCTCCTGAATATTTAACATTATTAATTTTTCTGATCTGAAACAGGAGCCACACTCTACAAAAAAGATGAATTGCAAAAATAAAAATTAAAAAGATCAACCCATCTGAGCAGTTTCCCTTCCAGAAAGAAATCCAGAATACTCTTGATTTAAATCAATTTAGGTTACGCTCAAGATTTTACTTCTTGAAGCGGGAGTGAGTACCTACAACCAGATAACTGTCCCGGGACAGCTCTCTTTTGACTGGGGACTTGCCGTTAGACTTGCAGGTCTTAATTCCAGGCCGGGCGATTGCAGTCATCCTGCATGGGTCATGCTTTAACAAATACGTACCAAAGGTCTCCCATCCACCACCAACACGCACCATGACATGTTTATCATTCAACATCTGTAAATAAAAACAGAGAATGCACAGAGACTGAGTCTTACTATTACAGACGGATGTTCAAGAACATCATCACAGAGTAAATTTCACAGTTCCTCAGTGTCTGAGATATTCCTTATACATCGCTGTTCATTTTTATAAAGCAAACTAAACAATTGTCTTGTCTGCACTGCTTGGAAATATCTGGCAGAGCATCCCACTTGATGGTGTTTTTTGAAAAATGATCTACCCCCACCCCACACTCCTTTATTAAATATTTAAAGCCCACATCTAAAATGCAGCAGGTCCAAAGAAAGGCAAATGATCTCAGTTAGAGAAAGGCAGAGAGTGTGTGACAGAGAGAGAGAGAGACTGTCTCATTGTCAATCTCACAGAAAATCTCATTAAGCTTAATGAAACACTACCTCCTATAACCAGCTGAGCACCAACGCAGGACAAATCCACACGCATACACACACACACAAACACACACACAAGCTTTTCAAAATATACACCTATGGTGCTCCATCACCGGCTAGCGAGTCGTAAATCTTTCTTGCTGCCACGGCAACCGCTTTCAAGCAAGAACAAGTCAAAAAACACGAAACAGAAAAGCACAGAGACTGAGGAACACAGGATGGCTTGTGTCTGCTGAGAAATGTCTCTCTCCCCTGAGGCATTGCTAGTCATCTATCCCCCCACACCTTATCAGTCCTGACCCTCTCATTACAAAGCTGTTAAGCTGCTGGTGATACAACCAGATTTATATGTTTTCCCCTCCCACCCCTCCAAACCCTTTCAGTTTGATGCATCCTAACAGAGGGATTCATACACACACACGCACACACGTTCGCCAAGCAGGGTAATTCTAATTACCATGCAGTTTGATCAGTCTCAGCTGTTTCAAAGCAGATTAAAATGTCAGGGTTGACAGAGAGGGCGAGAGTGTGCTAAACTTAACAAATGCATCAGAGATCAGTGAAGGAGGGGCTAGTCTGTTTAAGGATACCCTGTGTGTCAGTCAAGCTTCACAGATTTTGACCTGTACACAAATAAAAACAGTGGACAGTCAGCAGTACAGATTGAGGATATGTGACTGCTTGGTGAAAATCACAGAAATTCTGAGATAAAATAATGAAGTGGACTAGTGTGTTCTTATAAAAATACTTTCTGCATGTGCATTCAGTCCACATGTGCAAATTCCAAGCACATTACCCTCACAACAATCTTTCCTTTCCCCTTTTCATTTCATTCTATACATACATTTTACATGATGACAGCGGAATTGACTTTTTTGAAAACTGACAGGAATACTCTTTCTCTGCTTCCCTACTGCTGTACTAAAACATTTATGTAGACTGGCAGTGCTGTTGCTAAAACATCAACCACTAGATGGCAGAGTGCAGCTTTCAGTTCTCCGTCAGAAAGCAGATCCGATTTATTCAGGGTCAGATTGAGTAACTATCCTCCAATATACTGTCAGTCAAAGTATAGCGAATGTGTTTTAAAAGAAGCCTGGTCATTACGTACGTGTTGCGTATGAACTCTATTAGTAAAGTGTGCCATGTATGATAATAAACTAAGAGAACAAATACTGTGTGATTCCAACCCAAACAATGCCTTCATTCTGTACTCACATGAAAAGCTATTTAAAGAACACATCAAACAGCTATAGAGATAAAAACAAAATCAACAGGACCTTGCATGTCTTTGCTGTCTGCTTCCGTCTCCACAACCCCCCTCAACTCACCTGGATAAGATCCATATCTGACCCTTCATCTGCCCCCTGTGTAACAATGAATGCTGAATATATCCTTAATGACTAGACAGATCAACAAGCAAGATAAGCCTGGGAACATTCATAAAAAAATGGAAAAATAAAGGACTAGGGAACATCAATAACAAAAATACACAAATGTATAAAATGGTAAAGGGTTCTAAAATTATGAGACTTATTTTATATATTCTAATAAATGTGGGGTCCACAAAAGTTGTTTTGTCAGTTAAAGATTATAGTATTATAGCAGCTTCCATAAGTCATTTTTAAATGGCAATATTCATTATGGTAAGATCTTAACAGAAAGGTATTGCATGTTATTATAACCCCATTAACAGCCCTCAGTAATGACGAACATGGCTTGAATCACATTTCTTTCAAAATGATACACTGATTCTTTACTTCTGTCGGCACACTGTTCAGCTATTGTGAAGATCTAATGGATCTTGCCTCACTTTCATTTTATCTCAGGACATCAAAACAAAAAGAAAAAACTTGCACTTCCTCGCACTGAAAAGAGGGCTAAGAAATGATATTAAAAGCCTCTCTTTGCTACAGTAAGCGATTCTCTCTCTCTCTCACTGCTGCTTCTATGCTAATTGGATCCCTGACTGAAAGTGGCTGCTTTTCTTTCTCAGTCACACATGCTGCATCCCTGAAGGATTTGTCTGATTGAAAGCTCACAAAAGGGAGGGGTGGAGCCAACATGAGCAAAGCTGTTACTGTTTAACAGTAAAACTGATAAAGACTTGATCACTGATCAATTAATTGATGAATTCTGCTTTTCTCTTTTATTGCTCTTTCCTTCTGCTTGTTATTGTTTATCAGTTTCTGTTCAATGTCCACCATAATTACATTTGAGGCATCAGACCTAATAGAGATTCAAAATATCTTCCCCTCAGTCAGTTTTGATTTAGGATGTAGTAATTATAAAGGACCTCTTAAATAGATGCAGGTACTCATTTTACAATGGTAATTAAATGTTCTGCCAACAAACTGACAGCCACAGTGAAATGAAAACATAATTTGAAAACATAAAAATGAATATTCAAATGAATATGAAAATTTCCTTTCCAGAAACAAGCAGTAGTTTACCAACGAAATGCTTACCTTTGGTTTATGCTTGTTGCTTGTAAACATGGCTATATTATCTACAGTATTTCAGACAGTTGTTCTCTTTGTGAAGCATGAAAGCTGTTTAGCTCTAGTAGGTGATAGTTAATTAAAGATTATAATAATAACAGAAAAATATGGAGGACACTGTGTACCGTCCTTTTTAAACTCAACCCACAGGGGTCAAAAATAACTGAAATACATATAACACTAACTGTGTCACAGTGAAAGCCTGGATCCGGTTTGTGATAAAAAAACAACATATATCCATAGTTGTGTTTGTTGTAACATTTATCAGTGCATTAAAACATATGGAATATAGACAGGAATATGTGGATTTTTTAGCAGTAGGTTGGCAGAGAGAAAGTACTTGTTAAATAAGAAAATGAAAAGTTTTTTTGTTGCTGTTGTTGTTCTGTTAAGGTACTTGTGAAAAGATTTGTCTGATCCTAGACATTTGCAAGTCTGAACCTCCCGTTTCCCTATTCAAAGGTGTGAACCTTTTCTTCGTGTTGCCAGGCAACACAAGCTCCCACGAGGCTTTACCTTGAATGAGTACTGTGCTCTCTCAGGTTCAAAACTAATATTTGTGCCTCTACAGAAACAGTGAAAGCACAGCAGAGCTTGTGGGCACATCAATGATTTGAACAAACAATAAAACATGATTTTATATATCGTTTCATATCCTTTCATAATAGTCAATGGAAACAAGATAGATTGCAAATAAGCAATAACATTTTCATTCAGCTGGATGAGCTAACCTAAAGGTGCCGGGGTAAAGAAAGCAATCTGCAGTGGAGATAGCAGTACATACCCTGACATAAAGAACTTTGTCTCCAACACGATAATGCCCTTTTGGTTGCTTCTCAATGCAGAATTTGACAGGACATTTGCATGGCGGGTCCTCTGATATCTGCCTCACCTGAAAAAAAAGGTGAAGATAATGCCAGACTTGAGCCAAAAAGGCAGGAGTTTAGGGCTGAAATACAGAGCATATATTATGAGAAGCACTCACAATATCATCCAGCAGATTACCAGTGTTCTTTTTTCCACTGAACTTTGCAAGGCAGTTTGTGGGTGGTGCTGACTTGATGGGAGTGCTGACAGGTGACGGTGTAGAGGGTGAAGCAGGCTGAGGCTTTGACTCTGTGTTTGAGCCAGACGACAGGGAGGTGGACGACAGGGAGATTAAATCTGGGGGAGGGGTAGTGAGCAATGGAGGAGAGGGATGGGTGTTCAGGGGAGGGGATGGAGTCGGCGAGGCAGGTGGTGTGACAGGAGATACTGAGGTGGGGGAAGATGGTGTTGAGACTGGAGGGGGGGTTGGATCAGGAGGAATAAAAAAAGGTGGACTGGATGGAGAGGGCAAAGGTGAAGCAAAAAACATGGATGGTGACAAACAACCATCTTCCTCTTTTTCAATCTCTTTCTCCAGTTTCACCAGTGCAGGAGGCTCAACTCCATACCTGGATTGAACAAAGTCAGCTTTGATTAAAAGGATATATTATGATGACCTGCAATGGGAACAAATGCCAAGACTGAGGGAACCAACCTTGAAGCAATTCTCCCAAGATGCATGAGACACAAGCAAACATCCCGGGGATGCTTCTGAAGAACTGCCGATGAACACAAACACACAGCATAATTTTAAAGGAACACTTCCCTCAAAAATTAAAATTGTCATAATTTTGAGTAATACAAAATAAGATTTTTGAAGTTGGAGCTGTTTATTATGTCAGTGTGATCGTCTTTAGAATCATATGGATTCCTGTAACAAAAAGTTTTAAACCCCCTTGACTTTTGTATGAATACAAAACAGTTCAGGCTTCATTCAAAATACTAACTTTTATGTTACACAGAAGAAATTCAGTCACACAAGTCTGGAACGGTATTTGGGTGAACTATTTCTTTAAGGCATTTCAATACATCCATGACATCAGCATGTTTGAAAGGGAAATTATACACTGGGCATAACAATGAGACTAAGCTTTGATAGTCAAAAGAAAAGACATGAGATATCCCTGTTCAACCGAAAAACATTGCACTACAGAGAGAATGGCCCAAGTTTCAGTTCAGAATATTATCGCTACATTAAGACCTCACCCAATTCCCATACACTGTCATACACTGTGAGCTTTAAAACAACAGCAGTCAGCCAGACAGCATCAAGTAATGATATCTGACTGAGCGTTAAGCCTTTACAGTGCAGAAAGATAACAAAAGCTGTTGTGTTTGCAAGGACGTGCACTGTCCTGGTTTGTTGAAAAAACAACTATGAAAAACATTAAAACAACAACTACAACTATGCCCTAATTTGTGGAAAATGGGTGTTGAAACTTGTCTTTAACACATCATTAAAAGCTGAACAGAAATCTGTCTCTCCTGATATTCCATCAAGCTTTAAAGGTGTAAATCATCATGACAACAACACAAGAAAAGTCTTGTAATAAAAGCCAAATGCTGCAGACCTATGAATAATGTTATCTAGATAACCACTCCTAATTAGTAGGTATCACTGTGGCATTGACCTTCATGCAAACCGTTTAAATGATCAGATAAGTGTATGTACAATGCAGTCTACATATAACAGTCACACATTGGTTCTGTTACACTAAATGTACCTCAGGTTCTATCAGGCAGCAAATAAGCCCCTTTTGCATGTAACATAACCCATAAACCAGTAAACCTACCAGAACTTAAAGGCTATGGGAAAAGTGTTTTGATGCTATTATATCAATTAATAACAATGGCGCGATTCACTCTTTTTACTTTATCTATCCTCTCAATTTCTTTTCACACTCTTTCTTTGTCAACTCCTGGTGATGATAGCTCACAGGCACATGCATCTTTTCTCTGTTATCCTATTCTACTCTTTATCTTTGACCCTATTTTTCATTCCTTATTTTTCTCTGACCTACTGTCCTTTTATGCCTATTTTCTTTTTTTTCCTCTCCATTATTCATCACTCAGTGATGGACAGCAGGGGCCAAGGGACACAGATATTGATACTGCTTGTCTATTCAGCCGATTATTTGACCATAACCCCACGGGTCTACAGCCTTCAAAGAATATACACAGTGAGAGATTCATTGCAAATGGACACTTAATGATCTCATGATAGTGTGAAAAGTGAACATGGCCAACATAGAGTTTTCTGTAATACAAATGTGTCTATGGTCATCTTGTAGATTGTTAAGGAGTTTCTGAGGCAAAACTCAAACACTGCAATCAGTCTGTGAATTATTACATCATAGAACAGGTTCACTTGTGCAAAACCTACTGAAACCAAAGGACCACGACTATTCACAAAATCATATACAAGCACAATTATGAGACAAGCAAAAAAACTGTGAGCCAGTGAATACCTACCAAGATCTTCAGACTCAAAAAGATGAGACTGCGCCACCCCAATTTTACGGCACCAGTACAGAAAGTTAGCTGCATTGTCCCGAGCAAAGAATGATCCTGGGGCTGCATCAGCCCGCCAGCGAATCGCACGCCGAATGACGGGCTATGGGACACAAAAAAAGACAACCAGAATGTAAATATGTTGTGTTATACACTATCATAATACAATATCATAATAAATCAATATCCTTCTGGTAGGTTGTTCATCAGCTACCTTGTAGGAAATTATATATATTGTTCAATATTCAAATATCCCATATTTGCTCCCTCCCTACACTAACACTTTAATTCCTTAACTAAGTAAAAGATCCCACAAGACCAACATTCAGATACACAGGTAAAGGTCATTGTCAGTGCCACCAGTGTGAGCAAAGCTTATTTCAGAACATTTTATGTCCTCTATTTAATGTGATATTGCAATATTTTTAGAAATATTTTAAAAATATTTTTTTATATCTAGATATTTTATTTATGGATTTACAAACGAAGCCATTGATGATGGTTAAAACTAAAGCCAATACTGTATTGAAAACATATAAACTATAGTACAAATGTATTATACATTATACCCTATGTAAAATATACATCTACAGTCTTTAAACTGTGAAAACGTAAAAGTTCCACAATTTTAATTATGCTTATGTACCTGTGAGTCATTGTGTTTCATTTATTATTTATTGCTGTTATATATGAATATTGACATGATTTATGTGGCTGGCATGCTGAATGTCTTCTTGCTTATAAATGCATCCATCTAGCCTGCTATTTTTCAGCCTGTTGGCAAGACTAACACCCCCAGTAATTACTGTTCTGACTATTTATTTATCTTATTTGGTGGTTAAGTCTGGATTATATCATCAGATTCTACAGCTTCAGATTCTAAGCACATGCTTGGGGTTAAACTACCAATAGATGAATGTAGCGTAAATAAATACGGCATTCTTGTGTATGCAAAGGTTTACTGCTGTGAGCACCTTGCCATTGCTTGCCAAAATCATCCTCTCCTGCAGCTCCTCTGCAAGCTGACATAAGACTACACCAGTGTCCAGCCTGTCCATGAAACTCTCAGCTGTTATATCCAAACCTGAACATTGATAGACAATGAAAGTGAAAGAGGGCCATCAACAGATGTACCAAAAACTAGGCAATGAATGAGCTCTATTTAATTGGGTGAACAGAATTACATTTAAAATACATATTGACAAAAAAGATCAGTATAGACCAATACAGTATAATTTTAATGGTTGCCCTTTTACCTCCTTCACAAATACTGTTCTCCTCTTTTTTTATTTATCATTCTTCCTGTACCTTAGGCAACTTAATGTTGCCCTGAAAAATCCTCTAAGTACACTTTAAGATTCTCACAGCCATGCAGGCACATTCCTGAGGCCTGGGTTGTTAAATACATACAGATTCAGACACAGCAGTACTGAAGAGGGAAGGGGGAGTGGGGGCCCTGGGGAGGAGATATTCAGGAGGTGGTGGAAGAGGGAAACCACAACAAAAAGAGAAAGCCTGATGTGCAGAGTGACTGGAGATGGTCATTAGCTCAGAGAAGGAGAGAAATGTGATGAAACAAAAGAGATCTCCTGCTGTCTGCTAACCACTGAGTCATACTGCAACCATAAGATCAACAGGAAGCGGAAGAGAGCTGTGTGATGTGCGTTTGGACGGGTTAGGAGATCGTTTGCACCCTGGTAGTTGGAGAAACCCCTCATAAGCTTCTACAGACAGAAACATTTAAATGTTCTATATTTTCTCAGTTGTATCTTGTCTCATCTCATTTCTCAGTTTGTTGTGTCTCTCAGGTACCACCAGCCTGGTGGTTTTTGAGTTGTTTTGACCACATTATATGGTGTTGTTTTCACCAAGCCTCTTAAGCTCCCAAGGGTCTTATTGTCAGAGCTTCTGACAACAAACAACAGAAGGTCAGAACATGCCAGAACACGCTTCAGATTGCTAAATTTCAGAAAGGTACTTCCTCTTATAGGGTCTCATCAGGGCATTTCCTATTAAGCCAAGAAGCAGAGAAATTGTGGGAATTCTATTTAAAATTCCTGTGTGTGTATACACTTTTATTCCTGATCATCTGATGCATAGAAAAGTAGTAATCTTTATTTGTGTTGTCATTTTTATGAGATTGTGTAGATAAGAAGCACTTTATAAAAACACAGTGCAGTGAATAGTCAAAAGGGCAACCTTAAGATATATATAGACAGAGAACTAGCTTTAAATGCTGACATTGCAGTAATGCTGAGAAGCAAAACATCTACAAAAACTGCATGTGGAAAGCCCAAGAGGGCTGCGAACAGTCTTCTCTTAAAGATGTGAAAGATAATAAAATAAGTAGCTCTACTGGTCCACACATATGATAAATGTGACCAGAGATGACTATAACTTCAAATTCATAACTTTGTTTGACACACTTGAGCTCCAGTTACAAGTTTCCATGCGTTAATCTGCCAAAGGCTATTTATGGTTGCTGTAAAAGACCTGAAAATTGCACCCTTAAGATTAAGCTGTACACCCGGCATGAGCCATATAATCAGCCCCTTCTGGTTAACTAGCTTTCCACATAATAGTGCCATGCTTATTCCTACTGTAACTGATGAGACAAACATTCAATAGCTCTCCAGCCACTTAGACAAAGGCTAAACATACACTGTTCTTCTTTAATTCATTTTTTGAATTATAATAATGGTCTTGACTCACCTCAAGGGATTCAAGAAAGTAGCAGTACAGAAAACTGCACTACTGCTAACAACTTGCTTAACAAACGTGGATATGTTGGATAAATTTGACCTTTAATAGGTTATCCTTTCATGGTTTAAGGACAAGCATTTCAAAAAGCTTTAAACCCAACCAGTTTACAAGGAAATACAACACCTACATTCTAAAAAACAGAAGGTGACAGTAATCTCTAATGTTTATGCACTTATGACTATACTTTATTTTCTTACCCAGGATTCCGTTTAGCCAGATGGCCAGATCTTCTTTCATCGGCAGCAGACTGGCTTCATGCCTACATGCCAGCCACTCATTGTACTGGAGCAGACAGGAGAGGTCAGGGGCTGGTTCTCGTCTGGGACTGAACGGGCCATTCATACTGACTCAGATAGCAGCCTGCTGTATGGAGAAATAAAAGGGCGAACTTTAGTTTGTGTTGAAAAACCTCTAACATATGAAACGTCAACAACAAATTGGCACATATCATTGGTTTCTTTATGATTTATTTTTTACCTTTTATGTAGCTAAAATATGTTTCAAAGAAACACACTGCTAACTATAAACGACACTTACAATCTACCATACACACTTTACAGCAATGGTTGAATGGTCCTGGATGGACTATATAAATGTGCTGTGCATATGAATTATAGTAGCACATCTGTTTCCTTAATGCTTCTGTACATGGGCCATTGTTAGATCTTACCTCAACCACTGCTGGATTTACACTGTACCCAATGACGCAGATCTACTCAATTCCACAGACCAAGCGATTCTTTAAAGCTGATACGCATGGCAATGAATAAGGAAATATGATCATATAATGATGCTAGAAACAGGCAAAAAGATTGATGTAATATGTGTATAGTATAAAAAGTGCTATATAACTACAAATGACTTGACCTACTGGGAAAGTAAGACTGGGAAAATAGGATAAGCAAGAGGAAAACTTTTATTGCTTTTGTATCACTCTTTTAAGCTGGGACTGAGCGATATTTCATTTAGTTATTATTCTTATAAGTGTCTCTTACTCCTCCTAAACATAGACAACACACTCAGTTACTGTGCAGCAAAACCCATTAAGATTTATCATGTCAGACTGCATGCCACACTGCAGCAGAAAAAAGACCAAAAACAAATAGACACATAGCAGTCAGACACTCTCACTCTGTAAGGATTTAATCCCAAGCCACTGAAGAATGCTGTCCTGTAATTTCCCCCCTACTCAGGCAACCATTCATCAGAGGGGGCTTTCTCATGTAGCAACATGCTCCTGCTTCCCATAACTGCTATAGTCTTGTAATGCAGGAAGGAGATCAGACACCTGTGGGGCAGATGTGCGCGATTTAAACCAGCACACAGGGAAACAGTGCTTCTGAATGTAGGTCCATCCCCATTTATTTTCTAACAATTGGAAGCCCAGAAGTTTTTGGCCAGTTGAGGGGCCAGGAGAAGTAGTGAGCTTGCCAGGAGAAAGTTGGTGAGAACAATTTAAGAGTGGTTCCATGTGAGCATGAATAAATGGCAAAGGAAGGTTTAAAGGAGGTCTCGGAAGAGCTGAAGTCTGTTTTTCTAAAGGCATTAAAAACAGGGTTTTCTTAAAACAAGGATGGGGTATTAAAGCAAAAACTCTTGCTTGCCTTTATGTGGGTCAGTGATGAAGGCTGAGCCTCTGTGACCGATGGAGCATGGGAAGCCCACACAACAGGATTACAGCACACAGGTGCCACATTCACACCTACACTGCAACCTGACCATACTCACACAGGAGGGGAGAAAAAGGTCTTCAACCAAAGCCACAGACAGAAAGAGGCTTTATGTTCACACATACACACACAAAGATTCATGTAACACACACACTGACTTACGCTTAGGTTCACTGCTCACAGACAAGTGTGAACATTGATTGATACACACTGACACAAGGCAACACACATGAGATCCAGACGATTTACTGTGCCCATCTTAAGAATGTCATGATTACACTACATGACATCTGCCGTGCAAGCCCCTCATCAAACAGAGAAATGGTTCAATTTTATAGGCTGTAATTGTTTCATCCTCTTATGTTATGCAGTTAGCCACCAGCGTATAGTGTCAGGGTACATCCAGAACAATAAATCATATTTCTTTTGGCCAGAGTGTCTGGCTTATTTTACCCTGCTAAATTAATGCTGTGAGTTACTGAAGACAAAGGGTTTGACATTTATCATATCTAATATTGGGCTGACAGGCAAAATGTAGATACTTGTTCTCTCATGGAATTGTAGGGTAAAAAAAATCTCTGTTTCAGTGTGTTACCTTTAGGCAACTAATTTACTTCTGGAGAAAACCAGCGTATACAGGAAAGTGTTCAGACTCTATTTAAATAGCATGTGTAAGCTGTACAATATCGATAAGAACATAACATTAACAAAATATGACATTGTTTATTGTGAGTGAATTACAGCCACAAACCAGTGTAACTGAAAATACAATTATTCAGGCCCAATTCAAAGGCTATCTATGTATCTAGATAGACAGACAGAAAGGTATAGATACCTGTAAATCTACCTTTAAAACTGAACAGTTTTTAAGGTAACTATAATATATAATATATATTAATGTTATATTATTAATATAATATATATAATGTTTATTTAATTTTGGTTCTAGAAGTTAATTGATCAAATCTAATCATGACATCCTTATCCCACAGCATATTAACATGCTTAAAACTATTACAGTATTTTTCCTAGTTGGTTGTTCCTGCTCCTGTATATATTAACTTAAGTTAAACTTATATTAACTTATATTAGAAATGTAAATATCTAAATAATAATATGATCCGATTTAATTAAAAGGTACATGTTGTCAGGTGGGGAGAAACGGAGAGAAATCTCGTCATTATTTCTTTACTTGGCACTGTTATCTTATTATGATTAAAATTAACGTCGATAACACCATGCAACAGCAAAGCTTAACACTGACCGCCAGTGATGTCAATAACAACGTTAAGTCTTATAAGACATAAGAAATTACGATACATCTCTTTTCAATGTAACTTAACGAAAAAACATAAATTCATTGCCCCTTTTAAATGAGTTAATAATCATTTTAAATCCATCTTTAAGTCCATGAGTTGTATATCATAAAATCAGATTAACATCAGAAAATACATTGGTGCAAAATGGTCTTACCTCACAGTTGTCCTCGGCTATGCAGCTCAGCCAACAATGTCACTGTCAAACTTTCACTCTCTCCAAACACACTCTCGGTATCAAGTTACATTTACATACTGTATGTGACGCGTTTAACAACAAGTCGTGGGATCATACAGAATTGTGTAGAGGTTTCAGATCTGTCCTGCACACCTCCCATAAAACACCACTAGCAGCGTTTTTGTTGAACGACCCATGAATAAATGTATTTGATGCTACCTAACTTAATTTACACGTGCAGTTAAAGTTTATATTACATCGAACAGGAAGCAATGCTATGCTGTTTTGAAAAGATATGAAAAGATGAAAAGATAAACTTTTTTGTAAGATTTGCATAGGCTATAAACATTTTAAAATATCTACGGTTGTTTCTACCTTTAATCCACAGAAAATCTTGACTCTTATTAAACTCTATTAAAAGTGTTATTGGACTGCTGCAGAACATCAGCTTGAAATTTCCAATGACACGAATGCGCAGTTACCTCGGCCAGCAGATGGCACTACTATCATCTCTTTATCATTTATTGCCTCTGTCAACGTATGCATGAGTTTGTCTAAGCAGATTGTATTTAGTTGATTTGAATATTAATATTATAGTCTCTTGAAGTATGGAAGTAACGGTTTGGTTTACATGCAACCATTTGGCTTTATACTTGGTGTTAAGATGCGTTTTCGGCGATTCGATGCAATTAGTCCATCGTTTATGTATTAGATAGAGCCCCCCCCCCCAAAAAAAACAACTATGAGGGTGGAGGGTGGCTGTGTTAGGACATAAAGGGCGTGTCAAAACATTGCGTTTAGTGGGCGGAGATGTCTTCTTTCTCCGCCCACTCGGTTGTTTATGACGAGAGTAATAGGCATGTATCAATACGCGTTCTCCTTCGTTAGAGAGCGATAAATATTTTAGACCGTGTCGATGCTACACGATATGGATCACGGCTCAGGATCGTAACAGATGGCGAACTGATGCGTTTCCTGGGCAACCAAGGAACGCGCCTGGTGCTTGGATAAACACGAACACCAGGCACGTGCCTGTCCAAATTAATCCCTGGGGTCTGTGGGACCCGTGCAGCATCAGATGGGCCGTCACTAATTGAAGTTCTTTGTCCCGAAGTGTACATTTTTCAGATCGATATATATTAATTATTTTTAAGCTCTCATATCCAAGTTTCACAAAATTTAATAAATAACGTTACTTTTTACATGTTAGACCTTGGGCCAAGGAACTTACAAGAAACCACATCTTAAAACAAGTATAAAAATATCTATAATATAATATAAAGAAATCTAATATAGGTCTTGACACATGTCAGCTGGGTAAAGAAGTTGATTTACAGGTACATGTGCTCGGTGTCTTAATTTACTCGAAAAGGCACGGATTTAATTATAGTATTGCTTTCTTGCAGAGGGAGTAAGTGAGGCGGTCACTGTTCATAAAGTGTCAATTCAACATCCGGGTCACTGGCCTCAGGGTGCGACTGCAGAGTAATTACTGCAGCTGTCAGATTGAACAGCAGGCTGTTCCCTGCAGCATAGACTACGGACGTTGTGCTTGTATTAAAAGTATGACATTACTCACTGCTGTATTTGACAAACATAGTTTTTTTTAAATAGCTGCAGTTAGTTTTGTTTAGAATTAGTAGATGTTGGTTCAACATGCTTAAATGTAGGTTATCCTTTACTTATTTTGCTCTTAATAGTGAAAAACAAACCAAGTCAAAGATGCAGTAGACTAATACATTGAAAGTATGGTTTGATATCTAGGTAATGATGCCTACTGGTAATAACAGCCGTTACTATACCAGGCTTTGTGTTCTGCACACACTCTTTGGTTTGAGCAAAACAGCAGGGAAGCCTCGCACGAATAATTTTTGTAATGTCAACACTAGGTGGGGCTAGAGTATTCCAGTGGCTTTAAAGATCATCGACAGGCTGAGTGAGGCACGATCCCTGTTATTATAATCAGATTTAGACCTACGTTCTTAACAGCCCGTACTGGTAATAACTGTATCTGTTTTTTGTGCCAGAAAGATCTGCACTAGAGACAACAAGAATGACAAAACAGGAACACAATTCTGTGATCTGTGGCCCTGATGCAACATCCTAGACTCCTCTGCGCAGGCGCTCTCTTTCTCTCTCTCTCTCTCTCTCTCTGTGTGTGTGTGTGTGTGTGTGTGTGTGTGTGATAATAAAATTATGTTTTGAGCAGTGATGAGATCAAGAACAGTAATATAATTATCACATGATGGAGAACGTGCATTATCAGTTTTCAGTCTGGCATTTACATCATCAGGTCTATAACAATGTTCAAACACTGGAGCAGTTCAATCTCTTACATAATAAACACACCGGTTGAACTGAACACCACTACACTGTAATTATTTTTGACATGATTAGAATAATTTGTCTTTTTCTTTCTGTCTTCCCCTCTCTCTCTCTCTCTCTCTCTCTCTCTCTCTTTTTCTCTCATACATCACATAGGTGTTTCTAATGGCACAGTCTCAATAATTCATTGATTTTCTCTTAGTTTACAAAATACTCTATGACAACCACATTCCTTCTTTACTACTATAAGCATCTCTGTCTCTATGGCAACCCTCTCCATCTCTAAAGATTTATAGACACACGACAAAGAGAAGAAGAGAATGAGATGGAGAAAGCCTCCAAAGAGCCAAGGCCAGACGAGCATTCAGCTTTCAGTGAATGAGCATACAGCTTTTCATACAGAACACAGCAACACAAGTGGAAATATTCAACTGTGTGCTCTGTCTCTCTCTTCCTTTCCACACACACTTACATTGTACATCTAATGTTTGATCCAATGCAAATTTTAAAAGATCCCTCTTTTTAACGTGCATGATTTTGGGGTGAATCTGCATGTAGCATAGTACATAATAGTACATAGTACGTGCTTGTCTTTGCAGCAGCCATTCTGTGATGTTGATAAGACAGTGAACAGGAAGACCAAAGTGGCCTAGAACAGACTGATTTTCATTGGTTCGGGTGGGGTTTGTGGGAGGGGCAGAATACCCCAGCGATGGCTGCGTCAGAATGTGCGTCAAGTTCTCACGTTTCAGAATAGTAACCTTCGGGGAGGGGGAAAATGTTGGAACAATTTCTCTGCTGTATGAATTTAAAACTGCACTAGTCAAAGTTTTACACATTTTTACACACACATTTGTCCTATTGTAATTTTGAGGACTTTCCTTTATACTTTTAATTCATTCTCTTAATACTTTTTGTACTGAGTTAAAAATATCTTCTGTCTCCAGTCCTAACCTTCACAGAAACCTTTATGCATTTTTATATTTTTGTTTAAATATTATTTTAAATGTTTACCAAATGTCCGGTTTTCTTACTTTGAGAGACTGTTTTTGTCAGCATAATGTAGGATTATATCTAGAGCTCTCTCTCTGACCTTGATTTGTTCACTCAGTCTGTGGAAGGTTAACTCTCCTGGGTGCTGTAACTGGGGAAACAGGTGTAAGTGTCTCCAGGTTCAGAATGACTCATCCCAGACACAGAAGTACAACCACATCTATTCTTTTTTTAAACATATTTAAATATATGGTCCTGTTCATTTGAATCTTTCACCTCTGCTTACATGGAACAGGAATAGAAAGTATCTATAGGAATAGAATGTAAAACTATCTTTTGTCTGTTTATGTTTCTGCCAGTAAAACATGAACCATAGTGTTATTAAATTTAAAGAGATGTGTTTTTATCTGCAACTGGTTATGTACAGTGTATTAGTAGGCCTGTATGCAGACTTGTGTGTTGTGCTAGGTACTGTATGCATCCCAGTGTTTTTGTTTTGTTTTTAGAAAGAAGCATGACAGCTACTTTGATCAGTTTAGCAGCTCTTCCTCTGTCTACCTGTTTCTTTCATTATATGTCTTTCTGTTCAGTCTCTCACACTGAGTGATAAACAGCTCTACCCTGCTCTCTTCTGTTGTTCTGCCCAGATGTCCTTGAGTGACAGTTAGCTAGCTGATCCAGACTGCTGTATACCGAAATAATTGGACAGAAAGTACTGCTTGGTTTCAAACATTAGCCCAGACTGTCTGCCAGTGAATGAGTGACAGGCAGTTTACAAAAGAGCTGTGTGCTTTTTTTTGCACATTACATTGTTTAAAATGCAATAAATTATTATTGATTGATCAAAGCAATAGAGGCTAGATAAAGATGTAGAGAAGTGCAAAGGAAAAGAGACTGTACTGAGTGAAGGTCTGTGTGTGGTGACTCAACAGAAGACACACTGTTTTCGATCAGACCACACTGCAGTGTGTGACTCACCTATCACAGGTGAAATGATGAATGGATAGAAGCAGAGAAGAGCAGAAAGAGGAGATAGAGGGGGGGGGGGGGTATGAGTAAAGCCTGATTAGTTTAAGATGTTATTAACAAAGATATATGTTTCCTCTGTCGGTTGGGACAGACAGAATGGTCATGAATCTTTATAAAGAATGTGAATGGAATGTTAAATATCCTTTTGTTCTGGGTGGGAAATTGCTTGCAGACAATTCATTTATCATGTTTAATTATCCTCATTTAGCTTGAACAAAGTAACAAATAAACTGCAGCCAACCCGTCCACACTTGGCTGGTTCTTTAAATGCTGGTTCCAAGGTCTTACATTGCAAATAAGTAACTTGATTGCAGTATCCAAACCATTTTTTATGGTGTCTGCAGATATTTCTGCATTTCATGTTACTATTTTAAGTCATAAAAAGAGGTGTTGAGCACAAATACTCTCCCGAGAGCTTTTTAAGGTCTGTGCCCACACTTGAAGATTTTATTTTCACTCTGCTTTTGAAAGGGTGTGCAATTTAACACTCTTACAATCTTAAATACTACGGGACATAAATTCACTACGTAAATACAATACTTTCTGATGTGTTAATTTGTACATTTTTATTTTATTTTATCCCAGCTGTTACAGCATTTGTTAATAAGGAGCTGTAAGTAAGTTCATCAGTGCAATAGACAGCAATGTGCCATGAAATGATTAATAATGACATCAAACCTCAATAAACAAGCAGATGTCAGAATGTTGCGATCTCACAAAAAAAACAGAATAAAGCTTTAAATGCATTGTGAACACACCTGTAAAATAAAGAACAATATTAATGTGATATAACACATCAATGTATTTAAACACTAGGCAGATATTATCAAGAAGACAATTAACCAACTATCAATCAGAATTTTACATTTTTATATTTCTTTATATTTCTGTTTCTTGTCAAAGTGTCTGTCTTTCTCAACCTATCTTGTTCTATGGCTCTCCTCCTTTCTGTCATCACGCTCTCTAATCTAAGAGCTTTACTTCCTTTCTGTCACCTCAGTGCGACTAATCAAATCTGCAGAGAAGGTGTCTACACAACAGGAGTGAAATCAATAATCAGGCAGAGGAGGAGGGACAGAGAGCAGTATGTGTGTTTTTGTGTTTATTATATATATTTATTATACATGTTTTCTATTATTATGCTTCTATTTATTTTGTTTTTTGCTCCTAACAAAAATTGAGCTTTTCCCTGATTTTTCTGCACATGCATGTTGAGAGGAGTTCTCAGCGTTGTATGACTAAAGTCTGTATGTCGACGTCTTAATGGGATCTCAAGCCCTCTTGAGGCCTCTCTCTCCCTCTCTCTCTTAATGAGATTTTACAGCCAGCCCATGTCACCCTGCCATGCTGCATCAGGGGTCTGCTGGGGAACAAAAGAGTCCTCATGGCTGTGGATACGGGCCACACACCTCCCACTCCTCTCTTCCACTCTGTTTCCTCTCTCTTCCTCCCTCATTCTGCTGGCTCCCATCTGGTGAAGGGGTATTGTAAGAGCTGAGTAAATAAAGCCCAGTCTGGCAGCTCACACACACACACTTTGCTATCCACTATGACTCCACTAATTGATTGCTAACTCTCTCCCTGTCGTTCATTCTGTAATTTCATAATTTATATGAGAAAAGTGCTCATGATATTATAACATGACATTAATATATCTAAATCTGAAAGATAGCTTTACATTACAGTATTGCATGAAATATGGGTAACAATGTCCCATTTCCTATGCAGCATCTCAACTAAATGTGCTGAAGCTCTCTGTGGGAAATATGCCTCGGTATGGACTGGCACGCAGCTCTGCTTAAAGGTCAGGCTTCTCCCCTGAGTCTCTCACTCACTCCCTCTCCTCTCTGTCACTCATTCTGTGATGATGGCGACAAGCACCAATGTGTTCTTATGTTCTATGCAGAAAGCAGTGTATTGAGACAGGATCATTTTTGTGATTTCATGTTAAATGTTATAAGGTAATGCATTAAAACAATAGCAAAATTATATCATCTGTTACATCTGTATCACGTCTGTATACCCTCTTACTATATCACAAAAAGAATCACTAGTATCACAAGATTTTTCCCCACCCACAAGAGTTTCTCTGCCAGCACCTGAACATGATGTGAATCTTGATCATAGGAAGTGAATATGGGATGTCGGCATGTGACGCAAGAACCCACCCAAGGCAAAACACGCAGAAACCCAATCCAGCAGTCAGGTCATTTCTGAGGGGCGGAGCTGACTGGGATAGCCCAAGACTTTCAAACAAGGCAACCATTCTGAACACAGCTCCATTCACCTACACCACATGGTCATATGGTCTTTCTTCTCTTCCTCTGATTTATACACAGTAATATATTTCATACTGAATCTAGCATGTTGCATATGTCTGCAGGCTTTAAGATGCATTTTCCTTTCCATTGGCTTATTCTAAATCCTGATTTCATTGCAGGCATACAGTAGCCGAGAATCTAATGAAAGTGTGAAATAATTAATGAGGATTCTAAGAGCTGGGCAAGTGGGGGAGGGGCCTTTTACAGATTTAATACCAGAGCTCATTCATTCACCGTTTTTTCCTTTTCACACATGAGATGGATTTCACAGACATCTACCCAGACCTTTTCCTCCTTTTCCCTGTGGAGATCCAGCTAAACATTATATACGCCAACCAGTCGCCTGTCCGTGAGGGGATCAGGAGATATTTATGAGATGGGGCAAGCCTTCAGGGCCCTTGTGCAGGCCCTGTCATCAAAGAGTGATTCCAGTCTCGCTACACCACCCTTCATGGCCCAAGGGACCACTGCAAACCTGCTCCCCACCAGTGGTTAGCACACACTCTCTTCTGACAGCAGAAACTCATACAGACACAAAGCTGCACAGGTTTATTTTTAATAATAATGGTGCTGATATATAATTATTTACACATGCTAATATAGCGTCAGTGTATAGTCTCAGCCTTGTCTTCAGCAAAACTGTGTCATTATGTATAAATGATATAGATATAACTAAGTAGCATGAATGAACACTAAGTGAGTTGGGAGTGACCTGCTGTCTGTGCAGGACATGACGAGGCATCCATGATGGTTACGGATGAGAAAACCAGAGTAAACACAAGTAATAGGGTTACGATTGATGGTCTCACTGCGGTTGTCTCATTAGCAAAAGCAATAATGTGATAAAAAGCTTTACCAGATCCGCATGAAATCTCCTGACCAATGATTTTCCAGGAGCAAGTCTAGTTAATTTGCAAGTCCCTAAAATCTTTCTATTCCTATTTTAAACGGGAGCTTTAAACTGAATATGATTCCCTACAGTATGTATTTAAACAGTATTTCTATGAAAATCGCAACCTGTAAATCTGTGTTTTTGAAGTGTTTGGACACAACCTTTCACAGGGCAATTATATGTCCACACTCAATTGACAAGCTTTCAATTAAGTTCACCCAAGTGTGAGTATCTTTCTTCAGTCAATCTGATATTGTAAATCAGCTGGTGAAAGGAAGGTTATCCAATTAGTAACTGACCTGCACAATGCAACAGAGAGCAAAGCTGAACATTTGCCAGGTTGTGACTCCCTCCAGCAGGACAGTAGCTTGACTTTGAGTGCCCTGCTAAATGTATGAGGCCACTCGGCTGTGTTCCAGGATTTGGAGGAGGTTTGTGAAATTTAAGCATATTAAAGTCCCAAACATTGCATTTTCTCTGCTATAAAATACAACAAAACAAAACATTATCTCTCTATTCCTCACTGCTAAATAAATATCTTTTTACACTCTGTTTTATATATGATATGTACTGTAGGACAGACAGACAGATAGACAGATAGACAGACAGACAGACAGATAGATGATAAATAGAATTTGATTTTGATATTTGGAACAGTGAAGATGACAAAAGAAAATACACTGCCAAGGTTATAACCTCTGATGCCAGGAGGACAGTGTCTGCCAGTCTTGGATAAGGCGAGTGTCTCATTTGCACCTTCCTACCGTGATGTTCTGCAGGGATCCGGCAGCATCCCAGCATGCGGCTGTGTCTGATTCTGCAGCAGTGTTATGTGCGAGAACTGTGACTTTCCATCAATTGGAGAGAACCAATCCAATTCCACTTAAACTGTTCAGTTTTACCTGCATCCAGGCCTATTCTAGTTTTATACAATTATTTCTTTATACTTTAAAAGTTTATATGAAATGTTTGAAAAATTTAATTATGAAATTATTATGAGAAAGTGTTGTCAGCTTATATGCAGTTAAAGAATGCCTTTCTTAGGTTTTATTAACTTTTCGATCAGACACTGGCAGACACTGATATCAGTTCATTAAAACCATCATTCAGAAAAGGAGACAGAAATTATATTTTTATTGGTTTACTAATGATAAAAGACACAACACCAGTGCATGTGTTGTTTGTATCTACTGTATGAAGTTTCCTGCATGAGAGATGCTGATGAAAGACTTACAGATCCTCTAAATAGCTTCTAAGTGCAGCCCCTCCTTCCTGCCTCCATTAGGTTTGTGTGGTCAATAGGTCTTGCTCATCTCCAGAGACCCTCATATTGATTTTACTAGAGCAGAGGAAGGGCACAGGGATGCCATATGGATGATGGATAACCAATGTAAGAACATCAAGAGTTCAAAATTTAGATATGTGTATGTGATGCACCCGAATTATTTTCCTACATGTTCTTTGATATACCAGCTGGACAAAATGTTGTATAAAGATTGTACTCTGAAACCAATGCTTTAATAATCATATGCGATGAGGAGGAGTATTTGGCCTGCAAAGTTTAATGAAATCACAATAAAACAAACACAGGCAAGTACAATTTTGTAAATATTTTATATAAAAAGGTTATATAGAGCATTTCAATTTCACATCAACATACCTCTCCATTTACAGTAACACAGCAAAAGAAGCCATATAATCACACTTCACTCATAGGCAGGGAACGAAAATAGGGAACCTCAACATCATCAGGCAAATTACTGTCATTTTGAAGATTTTTGAATACCTTTACACACTATCCTTTTGTCACTGAATATTGCAACAGTGGTAGGAAAATGCAAGGAGTAAACAAGGCGAGGAGAAGCAGTTTTCTAGCCACAGACAAAACACGGACCAGAAACAAAAGGGACGTACAAAAGAGAGGATTAACATAAAAGATATCTGACAACAACATCCCCAAAAGCAACCATACAGGACAACTACAGAGGTGCGGCCACCTGCTGAACTGAGAACCTTGGAGATTCACACAGGATCCAGTTGCAGGTGGCACTTAAGAATCATTCTCTTCTGGTGAGTGGGCCCAGTGCTAAAACTCCTTACAGTGAAGAGAGTTGCACTGGACTCTTGCTAAATCTAAATATATTTTTATATATATTTTTAACAGTAAGTATTTATTTAAACATTTTTTAATTGTCATCACAAAAACACGTAAACCAAAAATTATTACAGGTAAATGTGCCAATGTGTTACATATTTTTGGATGAACTGACTAATAAGTAACTGTTACCATGAATTTATTGCTTTGTACATTGAATATGGTTACGACCTGCTGCAAGGACTATAACAGCCCTCTCACAGGTTTTTCCTTGTCTTCTTAATGGAAACTTCCCCCGTCCCAGCTAAAATCCCACACTACAGGTTACCTTTGGTTAACTGTGCAAAGAAATTGACACATCAGTAACAGTTTAAACTAAAAGAATATTGACAGGTAAACATGTCAAAGACTTTTGTAGAAACAAAAACAGTTTTGACCCATGCATGACTAACATTCACAGATGTCAAAAGAGCATGGCATGAACAAGTGAAAATCATTGAAATTAAAGAGTCATGTAGTCTTGACACACTGTGCTTTTGCTTTGTGTAGCTCTTGTAATAATGTTTCCAAATATTTTTAATTAATGTATCTTCTTAAGTTTCATAAACAACAATGCAGTCTCGCCTGCAAATCTTTTACAGCCAGCACCGCATTGAACAGCACCTTCCAAATTATGTAATGAAACTACCTGACTTGCTGAGCTTGGAAAACACTTTTGTTGCTTTTATTTAATAATCTAAATATCTGTGCTTTTGCTCTCCAGTGTCAAGACCAAAGTTCTCTTTAATCTCATACATATCACTGTACTTATTTGTTGAAATAGTAACACATCATGAGGTATAAACACACCCACTTTGTTGTGACATTAAATGACATTGTACAGCTCGCTCAGTGCAATCAGAAAAAAAGACAGTGAAAAACAGTTGCTTGGTAAGAATTCTCTACAGCAGAATTTCTCCATTGACTCCAGATAGGTTCATTTAGCCTTGGATCTGGAAGCCAGTAGCCTGATTAACTCTACAGGCTTCTATGTTGCAAAGGCTCAGAATAATGGGGTGAAAAACTCTGTTTCACAACATTACACATGATTGCACTTGAAATTAATTCACTCTTTTTTAATACATAGAACATTTACAGTCTGCCAAATTGATATGTTACATCTCCTTTGTATAATTTATTCTGTAAGTTTTACTTATTTAAATTTATCTTTAAACATAGAATTTGATCATTTATATTTGTGCAAACATACAATAATTATTTTATTAATTCTTTTATCTGTTAATCTGTAATCTATTTTCAGAATTCACAAACACTACAAAATCTATGATGTGGGCATAAATTTTTATACTGTGCTGTATGTAGAGTGGCCCCAAAAAACATTTAAACTTTTAAGTCACACTTTAAAAATACACAAAAAATTATATTAACATCAGTCAGTTTGTCAAGTCTTGGCTAAAAGAGGAAGCTCTAGCGTCATTTGTTAGCACAAGTCACTTTGTTTGATAGTTTGTTACCTAATGCAATTAAATGCAAGTGTGGCTTAAGTGTCTAAATACTTTTTGGGATCACTGTATGTTTATGTATCTGCTGAAGTGTGTGCATTAGACTGTGTGTGACAGTGTGCATTAGCAATCTTTAAGAGTAATTCCCACCCTGCCTGTATCCATAACCCCCTTCCTCAACACCCTCCTGTACATACTCTTCTCGTTTATCCCATCCTTCTGCCCATCCTCCATTCAACTGTGTGGTGGCACCATAGGTTTTGGCTGGACCTCCCAGGGCACTGTAGCTCTGGGTGATGTCACCCGTTTCCTCAGCCAGCTCATCTTCATCAATGAAACCACACTTCTCCTCACTGGTCTGCTCTGGATCCGCCCATGGCTGTTTCTCCCCTGAGGCAAAGATCCCATAGAAGACTACACCACCATAATGCACCAGGGAGGCGATAAGAAACACGTACTGCCATTCTTCTCGGGTCTGAAGGGAAGAATAAGATGTCAGGAATTCACTGACATATATATAGACTCTATGGAGGGAGCTGCATGGATAATGCATGACAAAGGCACCCAAGGACTTGAGACTGTTTGAATCTAAGCAGCTTTAGCAACAGACATAGACACAACTCATTCTTCTTCACCATTAAAAAACATTTATAACCTTTATAACTTTTATAAAGCCATAATGTTAAGACGCCATAAGACTCTCAATTGTCTTATGTTTCAAATATAATAATAAAGGAAAGAATTCAAACAGCAAATGTGATACTCAGATGAAATCTACCTTCACCATTTCACATCCTTATTACCAGGATAATTTCATTTCTCACTCACTTATATCATTAAAGACAACCCAAACGTAGATTCAGAATAAATGAAATGCAAAAGGAAATCCTAAGAATTCAAGGTTTCTTACCTTATTCTTGGTCATAGCACCCACAATAAGAGGACACACCATTCCTGACAGAGTTCCCACTCCATTAGAGATTCCCATTAGAATGCTGGCATAGCGAGGAGCGATGTCTAAGTGATTGACGTTAAAACCTGATGGCCAATAAAGTTAAACAATTCGTTAGAACATGGCAAAAGAAAACAGTTCTGTTTATGTTTATAATTGTTTATATTTATTGGCAAGCCACTTACACAAAAATATAATAACTTTACAGAATTGCATCTTAGAATCACTGCAGAACTTTTGTGTGATCTCTGGATTGTGGTTCTGCCTAAAGAGTGTGTATTTTGCAGTATCTCTACATGTTGTTGGAGATTCAGACTAAAAATAGAAAGAGCAGCCATCTTGTAAAGCGGAGGAGTCTCTGGCCCCTCCCTCTCGGAGTGCTCTGTCTGGATGTGCTGCTTGTGCGGTTGCTCTCAGGGGACAATGTGTATGAATTATTTAAAAAGTCCAGCAGAAAGACATGTGGAGGAGGAGTGTTTTAATGAAAAAGGAGAACATGCTATTCTGTTATAAAGGCAATATTATTTGCACTATTCCCTATCTTTTTTATCAATGGCTTTTCCCGTTTTTGATGTTCATAAAGGTTTGCAAGCCAAAACACTGAATTAGACACACTGCTACCTTATACACAAAGATCCTCCCCAAGACTCACCTGATATTGCAAACCCACTGAAGCCCACAGCCAGCACAAGAAATGAAATGGCAACCCCTTTACTGTGGGAGTAGCCCACAACCAACAACAGTGTGGCCTCCATTCCAAAGCCTGTGATTAATAAAAACACACATGTATGAGTGATCATTTCACTGACTGAAACACATGAAAATATCTATGACCAATAAACCAACATAAAGTGGACAATAACAACTAAGTAAAATACTTGTATGTAAATTCATTTTCATTTATTTTCTTAATATTATTTAAAGTCTTTTGAATTATAATCCTAATTTATGCAGTTTACCTCCACAGTTCATGATCTTCCGAACTGTGGTGGTAGACAGGATGTTTCTACTGCGGAGATAATCGGCTAGCTGTCCCCCAATGGGCACAATAATGGTCATCACCAGATGGGGCAGGGCTGACAGCATGCCAACCTAAACAAGAGAGCAGCCATGAGATTCAGAAGCATCTTATTGATAACACGCTGCAAAATGAAAGCATTAGACGTTGACAAAGGTTAATTAATACTGTTAGATTTCATCTGATAAACACTGTTTATGGCATAATTTATGACATGCTTAAGAGTGACTGGATAAAGGTAATAAAAATGTGTTCTAAAAATTGTATTAACAAATAAAAAATAACAAACCAAGCATGCAACATTGCTGTACTGTATACTGAAAGGCATCACCATAGTTTGTCAATATTAATCTAACTATAAGATGATTGGAGGCTTAACTGTAAAAAGTAAGAACATGAGCAAATTGAGATTCAAACAAAGACTTA
Source organism: Botia almorhae (assembly GCA_036877575.1). NCBI lineage: Eukaryota > Metazoa > Chordata > Actinopteri > Cypriniformes > Botiidae > Botia > Botia almorhae. The sequence goes on along the minus strand of JAZGTJ010000216.1, from coordinate 93,288 downwards.
AATCACAGATAAATGATTAATGAATAATTCATTATGAACTCTTCACAATGAATAATTCATCAACCAATTTCAGACCTTAGGGAATGACAAAGGTCACCCATTTACTGATGCACACTGGAGTTACACATACAAATCATATACAACATAGTCATAGTTATATCTGACCCAAATAAAGCTGTAATTGCCAATTGTTTATTATGATTTTTTTATCTTTATAAATTATGTGGTTTGTGTAAAATAAGGCCGTTCAAATACGTGCTAGATGAAAGTTAAATTAAAAATTACCTTGCTAATCTCAAAGCCAAACACCTCCTCAAAGTAGGCAGGCTGGCTAATGAGCAGCAGGTAAAAGGTCCAACTTCTGCAGAAGTTGGCCACAATGATTGCATAGACAGGCATGGATGTGAAAAATTTCCTCCAAGGTGTCTTGAATTTCTGTAGGAGAAATAAAAAATGCCACATTCAGAGTAAATGACTAACCCTACCAATGTTACCCTTATGCCCATAATCACTTATCATCTTAGTGCTGCAGGCAGCTGTTACAAGTGAAAATAAACCTATTTGGTTCTTTGTTAATATTCATGTTCTGACTGTATTTAGAGCTGGCATTTAGACAAAAGTCACATGACAAATGGCAGAAATGCTTGCTGAAACAAAATGCCCAGGTGATATTTTATTAAACACTATAAATAGCATCAATATTTAAAAAGCACACTGGTTGGGCAAAACTTGCATAACATTTCTTTGTCTTTAAACATGGAGGCTTTTGTAAGATGTCCTCACATAACTGTCTCTACCACCAAATTCATAAGACCAATATAGGGCACAAATGTTGCTTTGCCCAAGCCTACAATTTTCTACAATGCCCTGTTTAGTAAAATACTTTTAGTTTAGGAATATTCTTTTGTAGTGCTGTTATGTTCCTATTTCCCCTCATTGTCCTCACCTGTGTCTTGGTACCCTGATTAGACATTCTGTATTTAAACACTTTTGCACTTTTTGTTAGGTCCTGTTCTGTTGGTGGACTGTAGTGTGGTCTTTGGTTCTTGCTTATTCTGGGTTGTTTCATCAAAACTGCATTTGGTCTTTATGCCTTGCTTTCTAAAACTTCTTTACATGATCGTATGCCTTATAACTTCTCATTGTTTTCAACACATCTTGCCTAAAATAGCTCAATTCAATTCAAAAGGCGTTATGTGGTTTAGCACTATAGCAATGTCTTTTTGAATTTGTTTAACCGCAAATGATGCCAAGAAAGAAATTACAGTGAGAGAACTCGGGGGTGCTGAGATTAAAATAAAGCCAGCAACAGATGTTATTTCAGCTCTTTCTATCAAAGCACATGATCTGAAGAAAGCTCAGAATTTTACAAAGTAAATTATTGTGGTTTTGGGACACTAACTGACGTATTAGTCTGCTTTCAGAACAAATAGATTTTCAGCATGGCAGTACTTTAACTAGACCTGCTTTCAAATTCAACTGCAGGTGAATGTGTTTACTGTCAAGGGTCTGGGGTCACTCACATCTGCAGGGCCCAGCAACTTAGCGCTCTCTCCGATACTCTCCTCAATGTAGCAGCGTTCTTCATCAGTGATGGTGGGGTGTTCAGCTGGGCTCTCATATGACACCAAGATCCAGAACATATACCACAGAATTCCAAAACAGCCTACAGAGAACAAACAATTCAGAGATGTCTGATGCTTTGTGTTTAAAGCAGAGAAAAGATCAGCTGACTGAGATTCTTAAATAACAAAGCAGATTACAATTCATAATTGTTGTCTAGATGGGAGGTGCTAATTCTTGGCACAGTGATAAACACATTCAGTAACAGGCAGATGTATTGCCAGCACAGAGCAGAGACACATAAAAGTGTCAGAGGAAAATCAATACCCAGCATCAGTGTGGTAATCTATACTACACGTACTAAAATACGCTCATTAGAACCATTACACTCCTATACAATGACAGTTTACGTTAAGATGACTGGTCAAACACTACACACTCTCACCATAGACATAGAAAACTGATGACCAGCCGGTGTACTGCACAAGGATACCAGCAAGGGGCATGGCTATAACAGCTCCAGCATATGAACCTATAGAAAAGGAGGATGGGAAACAAGAACATGTAAGACATCGAAATAAATGGGTAATTGTTGAGAATTTTAAAAAATAAACAGTGTGTTTAAACCCTAACTGTTTAAATATATTTCTATCTCAGATGGTCTTTGTATAATTAGTAGTGTACACAAGGGGTAGGTACATTTTGGGAAAAAATTGTATATCTAAGCATTCATGATAATAACAAACTCATCTTTCTCTTAATTTTAAGCATTAAGAGACATTAAACAATGAAAATGTAAATTACCACAGAAGGAGGTGGTTGCCAGCCGGCTTCTTTCCAGTGGAGGAGCCCACTTACTCCAGATCCCATGGCATGCTGGATAGGTCACACCCTAGAAAAACAAAATAGAATAATATGCATCAGCTTTAACAAAATTCCAAAAGTTGCATCAAAACTCTCACAAATGGAAATCCCTTTTTTTAAATGTATGTGGTTTAATTAAAAATTCAAGCAAATAATTCCATTGTTGGTATGATAGATGATAGATCTAGTTTTCTCTTTCACACACATAGTCCCCACAGATCGATACAGCTGTACAAAAGACAAAGCCTGGGTTATTATTCACTCAGAAATATCCCCAGGCCATAATTGATTGCTATATGACTTTTGACTGTCTCCACCTTGGATTTTCACAAAGTAAAATAAATGAAAATCTTTTTGAGGCATTCTCTATCAAAAGCAGGCTACCTATGAAGGGTCATAGTGTTTATTTACAAACAATAAGTAATTAGCTGTCAAAAATGGAAATTCATATTTCCTACCTCTACAAGCCCTTGTAATATCCTAACGAATATGACGCAGCCAAAATGTACCCGTGCAGCTGATGGGATGAACATATTCAGTGTGGACGTCAGGAGAATGGCAGCGCCAAAGACCCTGAATAACAGACTCAGTTATAGACTATTGCATTGTAGAAAGTAAGTCTTTTTTATTACAAATTATTCAAATTATATTTGAATAATTGTAACGAGCAATAACGCAACTGTACATTTATCTTTGGTATGTTGCTAATATATGCTTATTTGTTTGTTTATTATGATCCATTGTGGTCGCCCCTAATTGTTGGACACTTATTTTGGAGGAATTAATAGTAGAAATTAAACATTTAAATTGTTTAGTTGTTCAAACATTTCACTAATACGCATATTAATATCTGCTTTCAGTGTGTTTTAAACTGGATCATGAGAACACAGTGTGACAGAAACCGGACTGTCGCGTTTGGTCTGGTGGGATGTGCCAGTGCCACAAAGTAAATGCATCTATTTTCGTCACGTCTTGTATGAAGACCCCATCACCTCTCACCTGCAGCGCTAATCAGATTGAGGGAGTTCACCAGCACAAGACTCGCTGATTTCATTAGATCTCAATCACATTGTATATAATTTTTTTTGTAAATATTTTTATAATAGTTGTATAATTATAGAAACGAACAAGACGATTAAGTTGCAGATTTAACTTACTGTATTACAAATATTTTGTATTACAATTGGGTAAGTGATAACCTCGGACACAGAACGTGCAGTGTAACTGTTTACTCCGTGTTATCTCTCTCCACAATTTTTTTATCATCATGGCGGTTTTATTTTTGGAACATTGTGTTTGTGATATATGAGGCACAGGCAACCCCTCTGGCAACATGTCCAGGGCTGGTTGCCATGCCCCCCTCATTGAGCAGATTAGACACGGTTTCCCCCGGGATCTCATTACCAGGTGAAGAATGCCTCACAGACCCGCTCCCACAGTCTAATCCTACAACCCACACGACGGGTCATCGTACGCTCTGCCACTCAGCCAATGCTCAAAACTCGCTCTTTCTCTCTCTCTCTCTCTCTCTCTCTCTCTGTCTCCCTCTCTTCATGCAGCATTGATTTCTCCTGATATTCTTTCTACCTTGATACGAATGCTACATTACTAAGGTTTGTATTAGTTTATTTATTTATTATTTATTTATAAGTTACCGCTTATATTACTTATAATGTAGTAATAGTGCCTTTTTATTTATGAAAATACATCGCCTTCAAATAACGTTCCGAAAGCAACGTTTAACTACAAGTAATCTAAGCGTTCGTAAAGGAACAAAAGGCCCTAAACACTCGTTAAATCCATTGCTTGCAACTTAAACAGTTTTCTTTTTTTTCGTGTAGAGGAGACAAAATTGGAAGAATATGTCCATTATATTTATCAAAAAACGATAATAATAAACAATATATTAAATCTACAGGCTACAAAACACGCTTGCGGGGATTAATTTTATATTAAATGTGTGACCTCTTGTAATTTAGCATTAACATTAATTTTGCAATCAAATAGTTAATAGTTATTATCAATATGTATGGATAGCTTTGGGTGTTTTTCTAGGTATCACGCCTGTATAGTATTTTTACTACAATAAAGACAATTTCGTTAAACAAATGTCATTTATTTGTAAATGTGAATTAATTTTCCGCTATGAGTTCATTTTGAAAAAATCTGAACGAAAAAATAAGGTGTATTTTTTATGGATTTACCTGTTTGCCGCCAGTCTAGAAGAAATGTATCCACCAGGAATTTGCGTCACAATATAACCCCAGAAAAACGAGCCATGAATCAGTCCTACTGTTTCAGGATCCCAGTTAAATTTTGCTTTCTGAGAAATGGAAAAAAACTAAATATTAGATCGCTATCTATAAAGGTCGAGACACGAGGATGTAAATATTCTAAAGCCAGTGTGCACGTTATCAAATGATATCACTGTATCGTGTTAAACTATACTTTGCATTATTTCGTTAATTGCATATTCATTCGTTCATGTGATATAACTGTAAGTTTGATTTCCATAGTCACGGCTAACAAAACAACAAAAATATTGATTTTTGTGCACTCTAAAATAACAAAAGTATTGGATTTGTTTCCAACTCGAGTTAATCAATCAGATGGCAATGACATTCAAGTCATCGAGGTCAATTTTTTTGCATCAGTTCTTCTTTTCAATATTATCAAGCTGTAAGCCATTCAATAAGCAGCCGTCCATTTTTAACGAACACACAATATTGTACATATAAAGCTCTTTTAAAGCATTTTCCAGTTTTGTTTGTGTGTGTGTATGTGTGTGTGTGTGTGTGTGTGTGTGTGTGTGTGTGTGTGTGTGTGTGTGTGGGTGGATGAGTGGGTCTATGTGTGTACACGCTCATACAGAGTTTCTATGAAGGGGAGGGTGGGATCACGAAGCTGACGTATACATATAAAAACCAAGTGTGCCAAGCCCACAAACCTCTTTGATGATGATCTTTCCGTTCAGGTGAATGGTGCTGTTGTTAACCATGCTCACGATAGCCACGCCTAAATTGCACCGAATACCGAAGGAGATGCAGAATCCGAGACCGCTCATTATGGCGATGATGTAACGGCGCGGAAGTCCGAAGCATGTACAGTCACATAAAGGTGTCTTTTTCTCTTTGGTCTGGGCAGGTCGTCCATCCTCGGTTAGTTCAATGTTCTCGCCAGTCTTTTGTCGCTTTTCTATCACCCTGCACCAGTCAGAAGAGAACTGTCAGATTCTTTGTGGAACACTAACAGAATATTGACTAGTAGGCCTACAGCTAGTCTGGAATTCAATTAATACAAAAATTTACCGCTTCTATTTATTAAAGCAACAGTTTTCGTTTTGTGCAAACGAACCAAATTACTCGTTTGGCAATAACTCTAACAATTACATAAAAACACAACTACACATTGTTTTTACACGGTCAGATTTTATATTGCTAGGGAAATGGGCGGGAAAATGCATATTCCTTTAACAGTTTTTAAACACATCAAAATATTTTACCTAGACTCCACATTCTTTATGTGCTGCTGTTAAGCGCGTATACCGCATTGCAGCAGTCGTTTCACCTTCGCCCTTATTTACATTCACACAGGCTTAACGTTTGCTGATATTCACTAACGTGCACAATATTTATACAATTATGCCAGTGTCACTGGTATCCACAGAATTATTACAATTATGTACTATTACATAATAAAGCACATTCTGTAAAGACGGATTGCTTTCTATTGCAATGAAATGAATGCAAAAAATCCTGAATTTCGATTCATACACAGGACACATGGCTTGATCTGCTGATGCGACGATCATAAAATGCCTTTTGTTTCATCTGCATAAATGAGCATGAGTGCTTTTATGTCTCTCACAAGGCAAGGAGACAATGTCATATTCGTTTGGACAACTTCTTTTGAAAAAAGTCCAGGGACTGCAACATTTCTATATGAAAACGAAAAAGATGAGAACCCATTTCTTTAAAAGGTTGTGTATTGGGCTTAAAGGTATTTTGAAATTCCGAAAACGTTTATTTTAGAAAATCGTTTATTTGTTCACGTTCAAGAGTATTTTATAAGACTGTAAGATTCTTTTACTCAACATGGAGGAACATCGACCCAAATAGTAAAATGATGTATCAGATTGATTTTTAAATTTACAATATTTTTTGTTTTTTGCAAGTATTGAGGGTGAATAATGTGTGAATGGTCTCTAAAAAGAAAGACACACTCCAGGGAATATTCCATCTGAACAATTACTATTCATTCGCAAATGCATTTTAAACACCGGATAACAATTACAATCTTTGCTCTAAGATTAGAAAACTCACATGCTTCCATCCCCTCCTCCACAGATTATACAGAATTACATAATTTTCTTCACGTCTCGGTAAGGCGTGACGCCAAGACTGACTGGGAAACACGGTATTAAATAAATAAGATATGCAAAAATGTCGTGTTATATAACTACAGTCACCGAGTTTATAATTATTAGTGCAGTAGCATATAGTTAATATTATTATTAGGTTTTTAAACAATTTCATAAAATGTTATAGAAAATCTTACTTGTACACGTGCCCAAGTGTCTTCCCTGCTAGTTGTTTCAGACCCTCTTTGCTGGGCATAAAACCAGGCTCCTTCGGAGTATCCATGTCCAAATGTAAAAATCCCTCGATTTTTTCCGTTAACGTTAAAGTACCATGTCACAGTGTGTGATGACAGAGCATACCGGACCGATACCCAGCGGATCAATGATTCAGTAAGACGTATCAGGAAAAATTACGACCGTGTTCAGAGTGAAGAAAAAACGCCTACACGAGAGAGATATCAGAAGTGGTCTGGCCCTGTCTACATATAATTATAAACTCATAAACCTCCCCGCGTGCTATAAGGGCATACGCAGCCATCTCAGATATGAATCAACACATTCATGTACACTTACAAACGACGGAGTTAAAAAGATCGAATTAGACAATACCAAAAAAAAAGTTAATATTTTTCCTGATCCTTGTCGCGTACTGTTACGTTTTCGCTGAAATAAAGTGACTGTTAAGTGGCTTTGAAGAGATGTGAAGGGCTTCAGCACCAAGGTCAGCGGCCGTCTAGCGGCTCGAGGTTCCAGCCGCCGCTCTTTGAGCGAGGTGGATCGCTCCCGTCAGAGCAGCGATAGCTGCTCTCTGTTTTGGGAGGGGTTAGAGAAGGCGAAAAATCTTCACATTCCATTCACATTTTATCTGATTTAGTTCTCATGTAATCAGAACTACATGCCACATGCGAGAAAAATTCATATGAAAGGCACGTCATATTAGAAGTTTCAACATATATGCTTTAATGCGTATTGTTTGTTTCCATCAAAGGCCGTGTAAGCCTCCTGGGGGCGGTGCTATGGAAACGAAATGAGGGGTGTTTTCCCCTTGAAGTGTGCGTGTCAGTGCAAAGGAAAAAGTGTATTAATAATTCATACATACCTCGAAATCCCCCTTCCTCTCTGTCTTACTGTCCTCCACATAAAATATGCATGCCAATTTTTAAGCCAAGCTTACAAATCTTAATTAAGTTTATATTTACATATAGCTTGGAACTATGGAATTGCAGTCGGAGCGTGATAATAAGCAACTGTGACAATATTTTATGTATTGCCGTTTGAGACTTTGTTTAAACAGGTTTCTTCGTAGAAAAGTAAGCGAAGTTATGACGCTGTAATTTACAAAGGCGATCAGCGTGGTCTTCAAAGCGTCTCAACAGGTAGCTGCGCGCGCACTTTGTAAAGCGCTGGTGACATCTAGTGGTCATTTACTATATTGCGGCCTCAAAAACATTAAATACGAAAACATACTTCAAATACTTTATTTTGGCACATACTCGTTGGAATGCAAACAAAAATCTTTCTTCAAATAATTATTCATAAACCTTTTTCAGAACAATTCATGTAATTTAAACGGTTACATTAGGCCAGATGACAAGATAAACAATATATACATATATCAGGATTGGTGTAAGGCAAAGGCATTGGTGTCATGGTCCCATGATGTAGCATTTTTTTATAATGTCCCAGTCACATTTATGAAAGACTGTCAAGCCTAAAAAACACATTTTATTAAGGGTAAAAATGTTATGTCTTTTGTCTTAAATAAACTTTATGCTTACAAGTATATCAACACACAACGTAAAGAAACATTCTGTAAACAGTATTTTGAATCATCCATACAATATTCTATCAATGACTCACAGTACTAATTTAGCAAACATGCAGGGAAAATAACTATTACACAGAGTTTGTTGAATGTCTATTTGAAAAAGAAAAACATATTAAGATACCAATCAAAGCAGCTCATACAGTACTGTAAGAATTGAATTTTATCATTCACAAATTGATTCAACCAGCAGGGGTGTGGCTTCCAATCTTCATAAAAGATCTTTATTATTATACACAATTGCTGTTTGATGGAACACTTAAAGCTGTGTAGCTGCTGAACTGACATATGAAATGTCTAGCAGATGCAGTTATAAACAGTGAGTAAAATATGTCACTGATGCATGGATATCTGATTATAAAAATTTGAACTATTCCTGTAAGTGTATTTGTGCAAAAGTCAGTTACAGAGAAATGATGTAATGAAGAAAGACTAGAGTTCTTCTAGGCATGATTACAGCTAATGTTCATTTCACCTCAAATCCTCTGTGATTGTACAGATTACACAATATGTGCAAACCTTGACAGACTCACAAACAATGAGAAGCTAACTGAAGCGATCATCATGACAGCCTCAGTGAATATGAAAGAGGTCATTATAAAGCTTAACCTGCTAAATCTTGCTAAATTCTGACCAGATGACAAATGAGCGATGTGATCAGTCTGTAGTACTAAATACGTAAATATGTAAATCTTCTACAAGGCACAGCATGTTGTGCATGTCTTTGTTTTTTAGAAAAGCCTCTACAAAAGATAAAATAATAAAAGATAAATATTCTGAGCATCTGAAAATGATATACAGATATACATGATAATGGAAGCATTACAAAACTCACAATAATGATTAATATCCTCTAATTGTTACTCTTACAGATAACAGTGATTTTCATACAAGGACAATATCCACAGTGGCAAAATCCACTGAACTGCTGTAGTTTGTCTCCTTATAGTCCAATGACATAGTTTGACATGGTACAGCAGATAAGGGACACATTTCTGCTAGTTTTTTTTAGACAGAGTATGGAACGCACGCACACAAAAGCAAAAATAAGACAAAGCCAAGATGACATGCAGTCTACATGTACTTCTTTCACAGTCTGACAAACAAGAATATACATGCACATTATGCCATAAAAAGTAATATCACGGCAGCAAGCTGGACAGACAAAGCTTTATTGCCTTCTAAAACAGTTTAAAAAGTTTATAAATATTAATCTCTGATTATTCACACAGTGCCTTTACAGCAACGGGCTCCAGAAGCAATCAGAAGAGCATCAGGGTGAAGGCTGCATTCCAGAGGGTTAGCATTTCCCCATCGTGAAATTTAATAACTGACAACACCATTCCTTGAAAGCCTTGAATTATGTTATATTAGTGCATCGTCCTCCCATAAACTCAGTCACAAAAGGCAGATTGCAGAGTCATTTCTTTTTTTGAACGTGTAGTTCTGGCAGTTATCAGGATAAGGGCAGGCAGGCTTTCTTTTAGCAAAAGTCGTATAAAGGGTTTAAAGATTCCTCCATGCTTTGCAGAGTACAGTACATTGAGCAGTCTTGAGGGCTCAGTGAGAATTAAATGCATTCAGACAGCACCTTGTGTTTATTGGGACTAGAGGGCAGCAGTGTGGCAGTTTCTGTGGACTGGCAGAAACTCTGACTGAGCTGCAACTTGAGTTTCTCCACTTCATAGTTGTGCAGGTATTCCTGAACCAGATATCGCTCGCGTTTTATACGGGCCTTCACTTCTGAGGGCACATCTGGAATCAGCCATGCCACAAAGAACTTCACCACAAATACAACGTGCTGAGAAAAGAAAAAAAAAGGAACACATTACGTGGATATAAAATAGAATTCTAGCACCTGATTCTTCTAAACTTGTTAATGCCTATACATTGATGTTCATACATGCATTGCTTTGCTCATAATTCTTTTTTCACTTCTTTCTATAGACTTAATTTTCTTTATAGACTTCTTAAATTACAAACAACATTTGTGTACTTCACAAGTATTGGGACAGTGAAAAAAACTGCTGTTTTTGTGGAGTTTTAAAGGCCATGAAACAGCAAAGCAAAAATTAAAGTTAGATTAAATGTTGCTGTATTTTTCTCTATGTAGCTCCAGGTTCTCTTTGTATTATGCAAGTTCTTACTTCCATAATGATGATGAAAGCTAGTTTAGCAGCCAAGGTGTGCCAGAACTGCATTGTGTGTGTGTATTGCCTTTCGTGGCCAGGAGGGTATCTGTAGTCCCGATACCTGAGAAAATATAACATACTGTTGATGTCATACTTAAGTGCCTCACCTTTTCTTTAAAGCATTACAGGCACAAATCTCATCTTTTATTGCAAAAATGTAAACAAAATTACTCTTAGATAATGTAAGACTATTAGCTAACATAAAATTAACAGCATAAATACTGTGAAAAGAACAAGTTTTAGACAAATGTCAAATGTCTATATCCCTTTAGCATGTAATGGTGATTTTGCCTTGTCTCACAGCAGATGTCTTGATCTTCTTTTCGAAAAAGTTAGTTTGTTGCATAATCTTTTGAGTTAATATGCAATTAATTGTGGTAAAGCCTATTTCTAATTCCAGTTTTATTTACCAAAACCATATTTAGCCACATTTTGCATTTAACACCATTTCTACTTACTAACTTCAACCCTACTACTAAAATGCAACATTAAAAAAAGCAAATTGACACCCAAGGCATAACAGTATTCACCTGTAAACCTTCTACTGAATGACAGGAAAATAATTAAATAATCTCACTCTATTATGTCTTACACTGTTGTTCCCCTTTTATACTGTGGTGGTCAAACACACCTGCATGTAAGGATGGTAGTGCTGTTAAACCAGGAAGGGTTTTCTCCAAGCTCTGGTAGGTTATCATCAGGGATCTGAGAGATGTTGTAAACAGAGAGGCTGTTGGTGATGTAACCTGCCATAGTGGCCTCTCTGCCTGGGTGGTAGGCGTACAGATACACCAGACGAGGAATCATATCTGAGGTGAATGCCACAATGAAAGCCTAAAGTACAAATGAGAGAGAAAATGATGACAATAGTTTGTAATTGTGCTTTCTTTGTTCCCCAGTGCTTAGTGAGTTTGTACCTACATTTGTAACAACAGACAAGATGGCCACCACGTTAAGAATCTCTTCCCAAGCACCGATGTTGCGTGCTTTGGCTGCCACAGGCCTACGGAACTGTGTGGTAAACTTCCAAGCATCAACTCGCACCTCCAGGATGTTATTAAAGAGAGCAAGAAGAGGGGCCAGTGGAAACGAGGCCACAAAGAGCGTTATAAAGCCAAATTGGATTACTGTTAAAACACAAACAACATTTTAGTTTCTGAAGGACTGACAAATGCTCATAGGAACTTTGAAGCTATAGGTATTTCTCACAAAATATAAGGAGCACCAATTTATATAAACAAATTAAATTGCAAAATGGCATAATTTATTAATTTAAAACAGTTTACCAATGATTTGGTAGACCAAGTAAATCAAATAAAAAAAATCATGTAACACCATTATGTGAATCTAAGCCAATCTTACCCATCTCCAGATACTCATAGAAAAGCCCAAACTGGCTAAAGTTCTGCAGATCATGGTCCTGCTCCCATCTACTGTATGTACAATCTGGATGACTCCGTCCTTTCCTGCTGCCCCACAAGTTCCTGAGAAGTCTGTGCCACCCGCATAAGGAACCATTATGTTTCAGTTTTTAAATAATGTATAGAGAATTTTTACATCCTAAAAATATATATGTAAAAAGTTTACAGTATGCAATTATAAGCTGAACACAGTCATTTTTAGAGGTCAGTTTACTGTAACCCTTACGGCAGCAGAGATTCCTGGACATTCCCAACCATTTGTTTTCCAGCCATGACAATAACCAGCTGTGTGGTGAGCTCAATCAGACAACCCCCAGGGGCACACTAAATATTAAAATGTATTAGTTATTACATAAGTTATTACATGGACTCTATAAATTGATAAAATTACAAATAAAATTGTGCAAACAAAAGCAAATAAAGTTGCGAAGTAGTCAGATTCTTTGTTTAGCCAATCACAAGACTGGGTGGTTTTATTGTGTATGTTTACAGGGGAGTCCATATATGGGAAGCTAAGAACTGATAATTCAAGTGTAACAAGATATTCAGTTCCACAAGCAGTTGTCGTTTGTATGTTGGTAAGAACATTTGATACCTTTGGTTTGACAAAACTAAGGTGATGTGCTGCTGATCCATCTCTGATTACAATGATCTCAACTGAATTTTTGTTGGGTGGGGTTCATATTAATTTCTGTGTCTACAGTAAGTCTTCAGAAAAGCTAAATTCACTTCCAGCACCGTTAGAAAGTATTATTTTTTCTGGAATACAGATATTTTATATTGTGACCTGTCTTACCTCTTCATTTCTCAGACGGCTCCATTTTCCAAACATATAACTGTAATTCCCTGGATAACCCACAAACTTCCCTTTAAAAAAGGCCACATAGAAACAGGAAGAGTAGTAGTTCACAAACTGGAACATAAACATCTTCGTAGTTAGCTTGTTCTCATACTCCAGATGGGTCTTGGGAATTTCTGGAAAATATAAATAGATGTTAAGCCAAAAATCCACACAGTTTCCACACAGCTGAACAAACAGATAAGCAAACATTCAGATTTAATTCGTTTTGTTTGATGTGTGATTATTTTAATGATTGTGGATAAAGCTATAACAAAACTACAAAACTAAAAACTTGCCATTTTTTAGATGCACAATTAAACTCAACACCCCATATCTTAATTCTTACTTCTGGTATGAAATAAAGATGCTTGGATGCTAGTTTCACTCACCCATATTAGTAATCCAAATGGCCACATGTTCATAAAGGAAGTTGAGGATGAGGATAATGACAAAGTTGATGCAGGAAGCAGTGACAGATGTGGCAAGCTGAGGGGTGATGAGGGAGCCAACCAACTGGATCTTACTTGTGGGGCTGTCCTTCATGACACTGGCAAATGCAGCATAAACTGCTAATCTGTAAGCTATCACTCCCATTACGCAGGCCACTATTAGAAATGTCTACCAAACACAAAACACAGCCAGATCAGTCTTTTAAAAGTCTTTATGTAAACGCAGAATTTATATAATCTTAAGATATAAGATAAGATATAATCATATTGTGAATTTCAAAAATTCTATTACAAAGTAATGAGCATATTGACTACAGAATATAAGACAGTCTAGCATACTAACTCACCCAGAACAGAACAGTTGCTCCAGACAGGCAGAATCGAGCACACTTGCTGGGTAAAGGAAGAAAAGGTTCCATTTCCTGTAATCAAAAAGAGTGTCAGCAGGACAAGTGCCACAATTCTCAGGGTAAGATGGTTTTAACTACAATGGCAGACTTAATCAAGTGCAATATTTTTGAAATTGAGTTTAGCTGGATCTGTTTTTGCCGTTTTAATTTCAGACTCAATAGATTGCTTGACTAAATTGTGTATTGAGAGCATCTTATAGCAGCTAAAATAAATGAACAGAAGAAATAAACAAGTTAGCCCTGTTCTTCGACAAATTCCCAATCAACTTGAAATTTTGATTTACCCAATTTACTTTAATGCACATTACTCATTTAAATAGACGATAAAGGTTCAAATAGACAAAGGATGAAGCACTTGGCACTTTGCATTAGTGTTTGGCAGATCTGGCAATCCGCTACTGTAAAGTTGTTTTCAAATACAGTACCTGTGTGATGCGGTTGAGTCTGCGGTTCGTGCACTTCAGCTCAAACTCTGGCCTGATCTGGAGCTGCTGCTGTTCCTCCTCAAAGTCCACCAGGTCCCACTCATACTCCAGACGGGCTTGTCTGCGCTTCCAGAACTCCAGAAACAGGGTCACTGCGAAGCACCCAGAGACACCTTAGCTTTACCCAGCAATGAAATATTTATGACTAGCTGATTTAATGCCACAACGCTCAGTCAATTCTATTTCAATCCAGCCAGCTTTGCCTACAGTGTTGCAAAGTGTTGCTTTTATAACTAATTTTTCATGTAATGAACATAATTGTCCTTAAATTAGGTCTTACAAAGTGTGGAAGCCAAGTAAACATTTCTTATTTTATGAGTACACAGAACATTGGGTGCAGGAATATTCATGCGGTATTGATTAATCAAATTATTGCAGAAGCAGAACTCATTTTAAGCCTAGTGTGAAATAAATTCACCATTCAGTAACTGACACTCAGTATGCACCACTACCCTCAAGTAATTCTACAGACAGTGATACATATACATGGTATTTTCAAACAGTACACAATTATGCGCCTTCATTGTAAATTAATGTGGTGAACACATTCTGTTGTACATTATCCACTTAAGTGAATACTTTATCCACAGTTTTTGATCTTTCATTAGTCCTTGACAAGGATTTATAAATTAGTCCTTGAGGACTAGTCCTTGATAACTAGAGATACTGCATTAACTCTCCTGCATATTCTACAGAATGATACCTTTTAAATGGCATAGGCAGTTATGTTTTTTGTAGATTTATTTAGTGAACACATTCTGTGGATAATTATTTAGCAATACGAATATCCTGAAATGCTTTATGCACAGTTGCAATCTTTCATAAGACGATCCCTAAGCTAGAGGTGTTAGTAACTCCTACAAACCACTAGAGGGAGCTACTGAGCAGATATTATAAAAAATAGGCGTAAACTCACCCCAGATGCCCATGAACATGGCAAAGAACACCGTCCCCTCATTATCAAAAAGATGAGATTGCTGAGAAAAAGGATCACGAATAAGGAAAACAGACAGTCAAAACACTGGTGACAAGCAAAATAATTTTTGGATTTTAATTTTTATCAGTGTTTCTGGAATTTTCTGTCACCCATGATGATAAACAAGTTGAATTGAGTTTCCAATAGCTGCACTTTTTATCACAGAGTGGACACATGACAATCGCTCCACCAATTTCTGGGTGACAGATCTCCTTACTGCGAGAACACATAAAGGAAAGGAAGAGGAGAGGGACAAAGGAGAAATATTACTGCGATGCAGAACTGAATGTGCCCACAGTTCTCAGTTCCTCTTTGAATGTATCACATCAGAGATGAATGTACTATTAAACAGTTTCATCCATATCACAAATAAAACAAATGCATTTTACAGGTTTAACAACAGACATATCCAATGAGCATTCCAACTAACTTTCCATTTTTTCTAAATTTAACAGATTACAAAGATTGTACAATCTTACAATTATTGTATTCATCCTGTTTAATGCCACTAACCTTGTGATGTTGTCATCGTAACTGAGCACACCATAAACAAAACAGATCAGCCCCATGACTGCAGCAAAAAACAGCATTTCAGTGTAGAAGCCTAGCCAGGCAAAGTAGATACCAATCTTCTCACCATAGTACTTCCTATGACACAGATATAGACAGGAAATGTAGTAACGCAATGTTCTGATATGCTGCTCTATAAAAGTGAGACACTTAAGGGACACTAAATTGTCCCTCTACTAAGCAGACTAATAATCAACAAATTTTGCTCCTGCCATTCTTAAAGCTGAAATGAAATCTTTTCCATATTAAAATACTTTTTTCTACTCTAACTCTAACAGCTGTAAACAATCCATTGGTAGAATGAATTCCCTGGAAAGCAAAAGCACTGTGGCTTTGTGTGCAATTATAACATTGCTCTGTTATTTTGAGCAACTTAGCCAGACAGAGCAACACTGGCTCAAAGCTGTTTCAACCAACTCTCAAAGTTGAGTGCAATTCTGTTCAGTGAGGTACGCAGTCTGAAAATCCCATACTTCAGCTTTAACACCAGAAATAAAAACCATAACTAAAAAATCATGTACGCACAGCAGTGTGTATACAGCATCTTTACTTGATCAGATTGAGCGGTTGCTCCTTGTAAAAGCACAGGAATCGAGCCCAGGACTTATACAGGTGATATCGCTCACTCTCACACTGCATGTCTTCTGCTTTCTTCCAATACTGGCACTGAAGAACAAACAGCAACCAGATTACGGCTTTACAACATGTTAGCATTAACAGAATAAAGCTATTAAAATTAAACAGCACACAGCATAAACTTGAGCGTTATGTTCACATCATGAAGGGGGTAGGCTGAGGTGTAGGTGCCGTTGTTTAGCAGTCGGTTGATTCCTGTCTTCTCCTTCTCCTTATGGTCTTCCTTGTAGTATGGGCAGCGGGTGAGGATGTAATACACGATCCTGTTGCGGGTGGAAGGAGGGAAAAATGTCTCCTTATCACCAATGAGGAAGAAGTCCACCTTGCTCTTATCAAAAGGTGCGGTAAAGTAGTCCGGCTCCGGCCTCATGATGTTTTCTGGCAGCCGGAAGGGATGTGTGAGCCACTCCAGTGGAACTTCTTGTGCTTTGGGAATGTCACTCTCTTTGAAGGGCACTTTGATTTTTAGCACATCAGCATAGGTGGCTAAGACCTCCCACGGAGCGTGAATCTTCAGATAATATGTCTTACGATCATCTGATTCCTGCAGAGGGCAATATTTTTAAGTGACTGTATTTGATTATAAAATGGGTAGGATTTCTGGATGCATAAAGTATACAAATGATGAAGACAAAATGATATCCAAGACATATTAACATAATGTGTTAAGAATTACTGCTGTTAAATGAAGCTTTAAAAAAATATCTGTCATATCTGGCATGATTAAAAACAGAATAGTAGGTGTATAATGCCAGTGCAGCCATGAGGGGGCATCTATGACTCCTATTTAAAACCTCACAGATTTATCTTCAGTCTCCAGCTCCAGACCAGCCTTCTCCAGATTGGCTTCAAATTCTCTTCTTCTGTCCTGCAGTGCAAAGCACACACAATATCATCTGCTGTTTTTAACATATGAATAGTACTACACCATTCATGGCTTTTGCATCCAGAGAACTCTTCTCTCGATAAGTCACCATTTCATTTAGCTTTTGATCTGGAAAAACTATGACACTGACTATCCTGAGGGTTGTAAACAGGCTTTTACATAGGTTGTTAGAGAAAATCTAAATTTCCCACAAGCACTGGTGACCCATGGCTACCATATTTCCATTATGGAACAGCATCTCATACAGGTGACTCAAGAGACATGACCTTTATTAAACAGAGAACCTGACCATTACCAACCTCTGCAGCCTGTAGAATACAGAAGCTACATCATAAAATATCAAACAGTCTCACCAGAAACCCTTCAGTCTTTTTAGTCATTGAGAAGAATGAAGAAAAGCAGAAAAGCAGTTGGCAGAAAAGCAGTTGACCCCTGATCACTTTATGTGCAATATCAGTTCTGCATTCAAAGAGTATTGGGCAACTGTTTCAGTCTGTCATAGTCAGATTCTGACATAGTCATAGCCATTTCCCCTAGTTCTCATTGTGTCACATGAGCACATGATGTCTCACCCCCAACCCCTATCCCCCATCCATCCCAGCCATGACTATGCCCAGATCCACATCAGGCTATTTTTACAATGCAGATTAGTAAGCATCTGGCATTCTGTAATTGTGTTTAAAGACAGCAAGTACAAAACACGTTGGAGAGAAAGCACAGTAATTAGTGTTTCTCCATCAAGAGTAATTTCTGATAAAGAAGCTATGATAGATGCAACGCATGATGGAACCTGGACTGTAGAAAAACAATTATGGTGTGTCTATAGGTCCTGGATTATATGGCTTTTAAGGTCTGTGTGTTTATACTTTCCTGTATAAACACACAGACCTTAGCTTTCCTGTAGCTCAGTGGTTAGAGCATGGGTTAACAACGTCAAGGTCATGGGTTCGATCCCAGGGACTGCACGTACTCAAAAACAATGTATAGTATAATGCAATGTAAGTCGCTTTGGATAAAAGCCTCTGTCAAATGCGTAAATGTTATACAGCATGTGTGCAATATTAATATCAAAATAAAATTGTATTAGTGACGTACCGCTTTCTTGTCTCCATCCTTGTCATCAACGTAGGACAGGACAAAATCAATGTGCCGCACACCGTCTCTAAAGTACACAGAATCCCGGCTCTGCTCAGACTTGCCAATCTGCAACAGAAACAGTGATATGAATCGAGAACATTCTCATACACACAACAAGTACACAAGTATAGAGCCTTTGAAAGTTGCCTCCTGTGTTCACAATGAACACACAATAAATGATGTGATTTTTATCACAAGAGACTGTTATCTCTTCCAGTTGACGTCACACCAACAGATCGCCACAACAGTGTGAACAGAGCGTGTGTAGGTGATGGCCACGAAACACAGCATGATAATTCACTGTAGTGCACTGGGTTGTGAGAGCAGGGCAAGAAACACCAAAGCCAAGCGAAACATCGTCCCACTAACACTGCAGAAATAGCATCATGAGCACATGAGAGACTCCAGGAGGAGCTGCAGTGAGATGTGCAGAGAACAGCACAGATATAAAGAGAGAGGTTACTTCTGCAGACATGAAAGATGCAGTGATGCACCATGGCACAGTGATAGAATCAAATGGCAATACCAAAACTTTAATTTATATTTTAAAGCTCCATGTACATACCAGAATACTTAATTTTTTATACAAAAGTGTTTACCCACTAATCCAATGGGGTTTCATAGGGTGACATGTTTTTTTCAGTGACATAAATCAACAAAACCTTAGTTTTACAACAGGAGTGTGTCACAGTAAAACCATACTGTGAAAACCAAATTGTTAGAAACTCGCCTACAAAAAAGTTTAAAACAGTGTCAGGAATCTAAGGGAACCTCTAGAGACTCAACGTACCACTACATCAAACATCAGACTTGTACAAACATGTCTTGCTGGTTTTGTTTACCAAGAGATAAACGATTGCACTATTCACTATTGAGAAACACATACAATTCTTACAGTATGCTTCTTACATGCTACTCCAGACTGTAAGGCAAGCCAAGACAGATACGTCACAAAAAGCTTGCCTGCTTGGCATGTTTGCCTAAATAAGGCCACTGAAGGCAAGAACTGAGAAAGCTGTTAAACTAATATAGTTGGGTGGTTGTGCAGAGGAAAGACCATTTGTGAGGGTATTGCAGAACATATGAAGTTTTATTAACTAAGTTCGGGAGGAGCACGGTCATGTAATCCAACCAATCAGCACGCAACGACGCATATATATAGCCGTCCTTCACCTCCGTCACATGACAGTCTCGCAGCATCCCTCCACCACCCCATCACCTCACTCTTANCTGGTATCTACCTCAGTCAAAGACGGGGGGGAGTACTCTGGGTTCGGGCCAAATTCCGAGCTCGGAGCCCTCCCCCCGGACAGCACGCCAAATACGCATCAGTGATCATTTGCGATTGCATGTTAGTGCGAACTCGTGAAAATGAAATAGAAGAGGGTTCTTACAGGAGCACTTAGTTTAAATAGATGCATTGTTAAGTCTCAAGGTGGATTTTCATGCCTTGGCCTGGAGTCTCTTTTGTAAAAAGCTATTTTATGCTGTTACGGACCCGAGATCACAATGTAACGCTTTAGTAGGTCTGCCCAATCTTTTTGACCTTCAAGAGCTCCACTTAGTTTGTTTAAAATGGCCCTACACAAATGCTTCAAACATAAATAGAAAAAGTCTTTACCTTCAGAGTAGCAGAAAGGCCTTGGTCTAAGGGTCTGAGTTGTATCTTTTCATAGGACAACCTCAGAACATGGCACGAGAATCATTTATTTGACACATTACAAAGTAATTGGAGCCACGGTAGTAATATGTTTCTTTCTAATACAAAGCAAACAAGAACCTTAAAATCTGCCAGGGCATCTGAATAATATGAGTCTGACATCTTACCTCCCTGTTACCGGGCAGCTGTGTTCCTCGACCAGATACAGGGTTAATACTGCCATTATCTGTGCATGAGACAGAGGGGAAATATATCAGTATATATCATAACAACAAATGGCATACAGGCTTTTAATCAACTTCCTGTGAAAAGGTTACAAAGAGACCCTTTTATAGTAGTTTCTGAACAACACGTGTTTAGGATAACTGCCTAAAGGTGAACAGTGTTGTATAAACAGCTACTAACTGGTATAAAGAATACGTAAATCTGTTCAAAGGAATCTATTTTTCTTTGCTGTGCAGCCACAGATTTACTGTGTTACATTAAAGTTACAGGCTACAATCAGTGTGTCTGAAAAATGTTACAACTGACAAAGTGAAATATCACATGGAACATCACTTGAAAAATTAGTATGGGAGATTTCTCTGCTTTGCTGTTCTCTCTCTTTTTCTCCACACACAGACATTCTAGTGGTTAGTCAGCCAATGATTATAATGCTAAATAGCTGACTATGGGATAAAGGCACTTCCTGTGGGGAACAGACTTACCAGAATACACACAACACAGAATACTGGGATGGTGCATTGATGTCACAAACCAGCAATAAGCAGTTTAATATTGTCATATTATCAGATTGGTTGCTGTTTTAATAGAATGTTGTTTCTTAAAGGTGCTGTGAGCACCGGCCATTTTAATGTCTTCCACCATTTTGCTGATTTGAGCCACACACAAAATAATTCACAAAGCATTTCTAACTGGCTAGCGCTGGCTAAATATTGGCTAAAAATCAGAAAAAATTTCCCTGACTATCTTAGCTGTTACATCAGTGCCAAGGCTGTCAGTGTCACATAGACGAGTTCTAGCTGGTTTAAGCTAATCTTCTTTCTGAGTCTGGTGCAACTGGTTCTCAGCTGGTATATTTTGATCAGACTAGTTTTAGAGGGGTTTTAGGCATATGTTAGCTGGTTAAGCTCAAGGACAAGCTCGCTGTCTAGCTAAACCCAATCTGAGGCTGGTTTAAGATAAAGGTTGTTTTTTCTCTCAGCAGGGTGGGTCCTCCTCAACACAGTTCTCTCAGAAAAACACACAACAACATGTACAAAAACAATCACACCAATTTCTCACATTCACGCCGGCCTCTCACACATGCAAGCAGCACCTCACTCACACATGCAAGCAGCCATTGTTCTCATACACAAGGTCAACTGCACGTGAAAAAGTATGAACTCTGAGATGTTGAGAAAGCATACATAATGCTGACAAGTAAAAACTGGAGCAATGACGGGAAATGAATATGAATCAGAACAGAAAAACAGTAGAGAAAAAGGGTGCACTTCAGAGCGTAGGACGGACAGACAAGCGACACATGAAGTGATGCTCTGCCCATACCTGCCTGAAAGATCCTCCGGTAGCCCGTCAGAACGGCACAGCCATCTTAACCAATGGGAGAGTTAAAAGCGGAAAGATGGAAAATTAAAACCATACTTTTTTGTACATTTCTTTTTAACTTTCTAAGGGAGAAAGGATAACACTTGCAATAGTAAACTCACTATATATAGCGTATATACACCTAGTGCCATATTACAAAAACTTCCTATTTTTAGTTTAAATCCGATAAGTTCAATGTCTTTGAACTTTGAACTCAATGTTCAATGTCTTTTCCTTGGACCTGTGGTTGCTTTAAACAGAGCTAGCAGGTGCTGTGGTCTCGCAGGCTTCCTCTGATCATGTTAATATGGGTGATGATTAGGCCTAGTGGGAATAAAGTCTTTGATAATGGCACCTTTGTGTAATGCTTTGAAGCAGAGGGAAAAAAACAGCAGTGATGTTGATAAAACCTGTCTATATACAAACCTGTGGCCCTTGTAGTAATTTCCCTGTAAATACATCAACAGTTTAACTTAATCCTGCTCCTGAAGTTAAACCTTTCCTAAGAGTTTGGTTCCTGCCTATAGTTTTCAAAGTAATTTTAAGACTGCAATTATTGTAGCTGGTTCAGGAATTCTGGAGAATGGAGCTCCAGGAGCAGGAATGAGCACCCCAGAGTTCATTGATCCAGTGTTGTAAAGCAAGATATCACTCCTGTTTCATTCACAGATCGCCTAAAATGGGTTTGTTCAGGTCTAAAAATAAATTCACTATTCCAGTTTACCGTCACGTAACAATGCAGACTGTTATAGTACAATTTATGAATTCATCATCTGAATATGTCAAGGTGACATCATTGCATTTGTAGTGCATGACAGAACACTAAACTCTGAACAGGAAGAGTGTGTCAGGAAACACCACAGAATCAGGTCAGCAAGTATTCACCCAATATCTGCGCCACATTATAAGGTAATGGCAAACCACAATTCCACACCACAAGCCCTACACAGGGCAGGCTCTGTTGAACAGGGCGGGGTCTGTTGATACATCTATTCAGCTACACAGGAACTGTACTGTTATCAACAGGAAACAAGGGTGTCTTTGAGGAATAGAAGACTTTGTAATCTAAGAAAAAGTCAGCACAAAACTCAGAGTAAGAAGTCTAAAACTATACATATAAATGTTAATAATAGAACTAATAATAGACTGATGTCAACAACAAGGTTACTGGAATGTCCTGGTATTGTTCAGGGTCGGATACATAATCAGATGTGCAAATACACATACACACACTCAGCCGAAGAATAACCAAAATCTGGCACTTCTGCTAAACAATGAGGATTCTTTTTAATAAAAAATGCTTCATTTGTGCATTAATCACATGATCGGTTGATGCTGAATGTATTTTTTTAAAGCTAAACTTTTTTAGGACAATCCTTTAGGACAAAACAGTTTCTCCCTGACTTGTACTTGGTCATGTACTTGTTTAGCATGGCTATCAATGGAAAACTAAATTACAGAGCCAGTTGCTATAGCAACAACTTTTCTTGACGTTCCCGCTTTGTTATGGTTTCCAGCAAGTGTACCATGACCTCACTGGTTCTTCTGGGTGAAATATAACTCCACATTTTAGTAAAGTACCTCTGTACCTTAATTATTTCCTTTATTACCTTAGATGACAGATCAGGGGAACAAACATTCATGCACACACATATAAACAAACACACTAGGGACTGTGTGCCAGGCATGGCGTGAGATGGAGGACTGAAATCTATTCAGGGTCCACGAGTGTCAATGATGCACTCTGTAATGAGGATACCATGAGGTCAGCCCTGATAAGAGTCCTAGTCCTCTTTGTGACAGCCCAGGGTGACAATGCAATGATAAACACATTAAAGAGACGAGCAATTCACACTGTGGCAATACAGGCTATTATACCGCCCTATTGAAAAGCAATAAAGTCAATATTAGTAGAGAGGAATGGGGGAAATAAACAATTATTTACACTTATAAAATTATGTACACACACAGAATAACCTAATATCAATGAAGAAGAAACCAATTAGAGGATACTTACTGTAAGGCAGAGGGCTAAAGACTTAAGTGACATACAGCAACTTGCTCTAAATAGTGCAGTAAATTGTTTAATTGCTGCAGTAATGGAAATCTTTCTAGTTTAAACGAGGTGCTGTGGACATGCAGATGTAATGAGCTGGATATTAGCTTTGTTTTTTAAAGAAGATAGAATTTTTGCTAAAAGAAAGTTACAAGTCTTTGTAGAGATGTATAAACTGTGTCCTCCAGAGCAATCTGTACTTCTGTAGTGTTCAGTTGTTCATTTGGCTAAAATTATTAACCTATGAATCAAACTGATATTAAACTCATAAATCTTGTACTAGTCTAACTGTAGCCTCTGAAAAAGCCAGTATAAAGCCTGTCACATTTAAATACTTTTTTAATTTCAGTTTCAGTTCTTTGGATTTAAAAATAAATAAGCTCACGCAGGATTTGTAATTAACTTTACAGAAAAACTTTAACAATCTTTTTTAAAAACAGTGGCACTATTCGTCACAGACATAATGCGAGTCATTACAGTGCCACCATCTTAGTTGGAAAGCATAATCAAATTGCTACCCAATGAATCCCCTATGAATTTGGATAAGTACATTACCAAGGATTAAACAGCTGCAGTGTTAAAGGGCAAGGGAAAGAGGATTAGAATGGGGTTTCCCTAAAAATACCATTGAAACAATTCCTAACCAAAAGGCCATTTCCTCTATATTCTAATCTCATTCTTATTTCAAAGACTCATTCATGCCAGGCAAAACCCTGGAACAGGCAGAATAACCACAGAGCAAAAAATAATACACTTGGGCAAACATACCCACACACCTATGTGAATAAAGTCGTGGAAAACAAACATACGCCTACACGTCTCACTTAATAACAGACCCTCTAGCCCTTGTGCTTTAACAAACATTAGTCAACCTATGCAGGCAACAGCCTCAGGATGAGAGAACATAACACTACCAGGATTGATTTATTTTAGCTCAATAATTCATTTTTCTGAAATAAAAATGAGCAGAGTAATACAGAGTGGGATCAAACTACACTGTTGCTTGGCACATCTGTCACATACCTGAGATGAACTGACAGTACAGTACATTCCATTCTAATAATGCATGCAGTACTATGTTGTACTAACTGCCTCGAGCTAACAGTAAAGCTCAGATTTTTTTCTTTCCTTTTATTTGATGTATTACTGCAACAAATCCATGACTAATTCTTTTGGTATCATGATGTTACAGGAACAGCTGGACGAGTTCTATTCTTAGGCGCATGCCTGGTGTGCTCTAATCCTAAAATGGCCTTTGTACAATGAAACACTGAATTACATCAGTACCAGACGTTTAACGGATTCAAAATTTAAGCTGTTATTCCCAAATTAAGATGGACTTAAGCCAAACCATGAGGCCAGAAAGAGAAACGCGAAAGATTGTTAAAGGGGTGGTCTGTAGTTCCTAGCTAGCCCCAATTCATACAGAGAAACGCTCAAATGAGACACGTAGACACGCAAATATTAGGTTTATCTTCAATGTACAAAACAAATGTATAGGTCTAAATGACAGAAAGCGCAGATAAATCGACAGCTCTTTTAGATAATTTAGACCACGTTAAAACGCCTTGGAATGCAGGAAACCACAGCGCACGGTGCCATGCAACAGCAGCCTCTGGGTGTAGACCAACTTTTCCATGCCTTAACTTTCCAGTTATTCAGCTGGGTTACTCCATTGGATGAAACTTCTTTCTAATTACAGAACAACACCACGACGAAAACTCCCTTGGATACGTGTTACATATAATATAACTGATTTATATATGTTTATACATTTATTTACATACGACCTGACAACGTTCAGCACTTTTTCATCGACCGTGTTTGAAGTGATACACATCCTGTCACCTGACTTAGAGACATAACTGTATCTTTTTTAGAGGAGGTTGAGCTGTGGTACATTTTAACTCTCTAAAGACTGACCCCTCAATCTGATTTATCTGAACATTGCACATTAGCTTTACCTAACGGTAGCAGTCCTCTTACCTTCAATTTGAGAATCCAACGTGTTAGACATTTCTATCAGAGTAGCTTCTTTCGCCTTTCCCGTTATCCTTATCATCTTAAGTTTTTTTGACGTTTCTTTTCCAAACGAAACAATAAAAAATAGACAGCGAAGAGCAAATAATAGTGGATTTTGGTCTGATTAAGCTGCCGAGTGGATGGTCCGCTTTCAGAAACGTTTGTAGTGCCTAAAGTATGAATCCTCCAGACGCTTTCTTCTCCATATCGGCATTTACTAGAACAGTCAGCAGCAGCCACTGACTGAGCTGAGGATGACTATGTCTTAACGGGGAGTGGCTAACACGCCAACTCTTTCCGTCGGCATACTGGTGTAAGTATAAACTGGGATATTAAATCTGTTTATAACTTTTATATCCTATTTTTTATATAAGCATAAAATAAAGAATTCTGTAAATAAGAGTAAAAGTATACATATAAATTTAATTTTCTTTAAAGACAAAGGTATAAAGGAACAACATGCTTCTACATACCATTAGCTTAAATTCTGAATGAAGTCAGATCACACATGCTTGTATTTTAGACATTTGCTCCCTCTGCTTGTCATTTGACAAACAGTAAAACGTTTTCGTCTCTCATGCAAGAAAACTACCCATAACCCATCTCTTCGTACAGCATGCGTGCTACAGGGAGAGGTATGGTGCTGCGTATATCTAGTATGCACAACATACGAATCACATAACCTTTCAATTACGGATGTAATATGTACATCAGTTGTTTGTTTTAAGTGTCTTAATACTCAGGGCATTTGGGATGGTTTAGATTCACGTTTATTTAGGCGGGTTAGTTGCGTTAGCTGCGTTTTCCAGTCCTATAAGCACTAGAGTGCTTATGCCTTATCAGCTAATACATGTTTAGTGACCATTTTATTAATGCATTGATTATCTTTAGCCTGAATTTTGGAGATTTCGCTTTTAACTTCTTGATTTTGATGTTTTTCTTCAAGCTTACATTTATACAGCATATAACCTGTTGAACAGAGAACATCAAGATTAAAAGCCACGGCCATGGCTTTGATCGGTACTCGTATAAAGATTTTAGCTAGACAGAGCAGCCTGCAGTGCCCGTTATTCTTTAGCCCCAGTAAGATACCTGTTTGCCTGAGTTTATCCTGCTGTATTATAAGTTCTTATGTTCTTTTATTTTTAAGACTAGTGCTGTTATGGAGTTTATTTTAAAGCACCACAGTCTGACAAGAATTGTCAAAAATATGGAATATGATATCATTTGAAATATGTGCTTTAGCATCGTTAGATAACCACCATTTGGTGAAGCTGTGTGTTATGTTTACTGAGTAATAGTCTCACTGTGTATTTTTCTCTCTTCACCTGTAGGTGTCTCAAAAGCCTTTTGATGAGCAATGAATTTCTCTGCTTTATTCTCTGCGTAGTTCAGTTAATCATGAGTCTGTGTGGAAAAATAATCAAAATACCTCTTCTGTTTACCTTATCAGCACTGGTGTAGTATGCAATTATTTAAAATGTTTTTACTGTATTTATTACTGTATTAAGAAACTGCCAGAAGATTTAGTGCATCTCTCTCTTTTTTTACTCTTGTCTTTATGTTCGTAGGTCTTTCATTTGGTAACTGCATAAATATCCATTTTTTTAAAAGTGTCCTTAGCCTCAAAGTATTAGCACTATGAGTGATCCAAAATGTACTGAAGAGGATGCCCCTAACAGCCTGTCTAATAGAGATGCCATTGAACTTCCTGATGATCTCTCCCTAAGCGACTCTGACCCTGATGAGCCCATTGAGTATTTTGGCCAAAAGGACTTGTCATTGTCCTCAGAGGATGAAGGAGATGCCCAGCAGGACCAGCCTGTTCCTCAGGATAATCAGATTTTCAGACTGTCGGGTGGAAGCTCTGGTTTTTGTGATCGCAGCAGGGACATCTTTGCACAATTGGACAGTGCTGCAAAGCTCACATCTAAACAGCTAGGTGGGGACAATGTTCTTGATGGCTTGTTTGCTCGCCCTGTTCCACCTTCACCTCCACAGGCATCTGAAATGAAGGGTGGTGCTGGCCGTGAAGCAACCAGAAAACAACATTCAAGTAAAAAACTCCCAGATTACCTCACACACCCAGAGCGCTGGACCCACTACAGTCTTGAGGATACTTCTGAAACCAGTGACCGAAAGAATAGCCAGGTTGCCCACCAGTACCTTCAAGGGCTTCAAGATAGAAAGAGATCTCAGAATGCTGTGTCAGAGACCTTCTGTCCAGCTTTCAGCCAGGATCATGGAAGGAGTTGTGAGAACAAAATTGTGTTCACTAAACCCAAAAGCAAAGATCAAAGTAACAACAAACCCGACCATGTTAGGAAGGAAGAAGTTGGTCTTCAACACTTGGATGACCAACAAGAGAATGAAGAAGGACAGGCTTCTCTTCTTCATCACAGTTCATGGGAGACTAAAGAGAAAAAAAGAAAGCATGTGGCTGAGGAAAAGAACGAGGGAGACAAAAAGTTGACCAGTCATCTTCAACAGTAGTAAGAAAGTGAACCGCAAGAACTTTCGCAAAACACCCGAACAGTGTGAAGAGGGCATGGAGTAAAAAGTTTGGACTTCTATTCCTAAAACTTTCATATAATGTTTGTATGTATTTGAAACCTACAGTTATCTTGAATAAAAGTGTGTTATGACTACCTATATATCTTAGTTTTGCCAACTTCAAGTAAATAGATCAAAAAGTGTATAGCGTACTTCCAAAAATGTACTGACAAATTAGAGAAATATATTTATTAACCTGTCTGCAGTGGTATCAGCATTTTAGTGTGTATACAATTGTTTTAAAGTACTTTGTTTTTATGACTATTTTTCATGAACAAATTTCAGTTGTGTACTTTGAGATCACATTAAACAAACGTGCAACGTCTAGATATGTGAAAATTTAAAGCTCAATGTTTTGCATGTCTTCAATGGTTGATGATGAGCAATGCAAATTAGGTTACAGCATAGCACGGCTTTTACAGCCACATTAAGGTGGTTTTGCCCCTTGAACACCAATATTCAGGTTAGTGATCTAGCCATACATGCCACAGTTTTACATCTTACACATTGCAACCTGCGTAATACAGAGGCACTTAATGTGTAGAGGGTGTTAAAGGCATGTAAGTCTGGAAAAGGTAAAGAGAGTCCTCAAAACCCTATCAGTTTATTTAACGCCTCATCCAATTAGATTTGAGGAACTAGCTTTTGTAAAATATAGTCATGGCCAAAAATATCAGCACACTTACAATTTTGTCAGAAAATGCAACACTTCTTTCAGAAAATTGTTCCAGTTGCAAATGTTTTGGTATTCACACGCTTATTGTTTTTGTTTGCACTGGAACAACACACAAAACAGAAGTCAAACTTGATCACAAGTTTCACACAAAACTCAAAAATGAACTGGACAAAATTATTTGCACCTTGTCAAAATTTTAAGAAATAATTGCTTTTCAAGCACATGCTGCTCCTGTAATTTGTATTTAGACACACCTGTGGCAAGTAACAGGTGTGGGCAATATAGTAATCACACTTGAAACCAGTTCAAATAGAGAAAAGTTGACTCAACCTTTGTGTTGTGTGTCACACTGAGCATGGAGAAAAGAGTGTAAGTGTAAAGAGTTGTCTGTGGAAAAAAATGGACAATCTTAAGGCTACAAGCCCATCTCCAGAGATCTTAATGTTCCTGTGTCCACTGTACGCAATATCATCAAGAGGTTTACAGCCCATGGCACTGTAGATAACCTCCCTGGATGTGGACGGAAAATTAATGAAAAATTAAAACGAAAGATTGTTTGAATGGTGGATAAAAAAACCTGATTAACTTCCAAACAAATTCAAGCTGATCTGCAGACACAGTGTCCGCTCGCACTATCTGTCGCCATCCGAATGAAAAGGGACACTATGGTAGGAGACCCAGGAGGACACAGAGGCATAAAAAAGCAAGACGAGTTTGCCAAAACTTATGTGAGAAAACCAAAATCCTTCTGGGAGAACGTACTGTGGACAGATGAGACAAAAGTAGAGCTTTTTGGTAAAGGACATCATGGCACCGATTACAGAAAAAGAAATGAGGCCTTCAAAGAAAAGAACACAGTCCCTACAGTCAAACATGGTGGAAGTTCAAAGATGTTTTGTGGTTGCGTTGCTGCTTCTGGCACTGGATGCCTTGACTGTGTAAATGGTATCATAAAATCTGATGATTACCAAAGAATTTTGGGGCGCAACATGGTGGCCAGAAAGCTGCGTCTCCACCAGAGGTCACAAGTCTTCCAGCAGGGCAATGACCCGAAACATGCTTCAAAAAGCACTGGTTACAAAATGGTTACAAAGCAAGCACTGGAGAGTTCTGAAATAGCCAGCAATGAGTCCAGATCTGAATCCCATAGAACACCTGTGGAGAGATCTCAAAACAGCAGTTGGGAGAAGGCATCTTTCGAATCTGAATGACCTGGAGCAGTTTGCAAACAAAAAGTGGTCCAAAATTCTAATAGAGTAAGAAAGTCATTCATGGTTACAGGAAGCAATTAATTTCAGTTATTTTTTTTCCAAATATTAAGTTATGGGTGCCAATAATTTTATCCACTGCATTTTTTTCGTTCTGTGTGAAATTGTATCAGATTTGACTTTTCTTCTGTTTTTTGTTGTTGTTCCAATGCAAACAAAAACAATAAACGTGAGTACCAAAACATTTGCAACTGTAATTTTCTGAGAGAAGGGTTGCATTTTCTGACAGAATTGCAAGGGTGTCGATATTTTTGGCCATGACTGTACAATATTGGGCACTTTTGCACAGTAACAATTCACGTACAGCTACATAAATTGCTCTTGTTGGCAGAGACTCAAACTGTTATTCAGTTTCGGTCTTGTGTATCGAGCGTAGTGGATCCTTCAGACACGCCTTCCAACCAATAGAATAGAGTCACATCTGTGATCTCACCTATGTACAGGTATGGCACGAGCATACAGTTCGCGGCTCTCTTAGTCTTGAACTAGGAAATGCGGAAGTATACGGCAAACTATTTTCGACTCAAGTTTTATTTCGCTCTTTAATTAAACCTTGTTCGTTTATGGGATGACAAGAGAAGTGAGACTGACGTCAGTCTGCTTGAACTGAAGTGTTTTACAAACGTTGACATGAGGATGTTCTTCGCCGATCAGGAGGTACACGTTTCTCTTCTTGCTGTATATCTGTGTCTTTAGGTTCTGCACAATTAATACGTATAATGTTCTTATATTCCGTCCTTTACATTTTTAGGTCAGCGTTTATTATTAATGAATTGGTCATACCGAGTCTTAATGACTTCTGATTTTTAATATTAAGAGAAAACACGTTTGGAATATAAACTTTATAAAGTTTAACACGTATGTAAAACGGACAAGTTTTAATACAGTCGACAATGAAATAACAGTAGTTTACGTGTTGCACACACCCAGGCATGAGTTTCAGGATGTAACAAAATATCCCAGTGCACTGATTAAAATAGAGAGGTCGATGTGTTTCTCTTCACACAGTTTGCTGTTAGCAAGAAAAGACCATTAGTATTTTCCCCTAATGGGTGCCTCTATATCCTTGTCTATAGATAACTGTCTTATTTGGATGATGTTAATACAAACGAGTTCACCTGCATTGTGTAAGAAGTATTATTTTTCCTAGACAGCATTCAGAGGAACACTCACCTACCTGACTTGAACATCTTGTTTTTTTGACCACAAAAGGCACTTAGCTGTGACTACAAACATACACATAGAGGTGTAAACCTCACGTTTTACCCTGACATCTTATTATTTTAATTATAGCTACCGTATCCTTATGTGTCTAAACTCAGGGTTAGATCTTGTGTATTTATTCATGATATGGTTTTATCCAATGCAACTCAAATAAAGGACATCCACGACACAGTGCCAGGTTTAAGTAATCAGAGTAGTAGACATAAGCAGAAAAGAACGTCTGTTGTGATTGAACAGGTTAATTGACATGTGGCAGTGTTGTTTCTTTAATGTCAGAGAAAGACCGAAAGATTACGCCTGTGTGCTTAAATCCTGTTACTTGGGGGTAAAAAGTCTAAAATGAGGTTTTAATTCAAATTCATTTCAAATTATATTTGCATGACAATTTGAGTAAAACCTTCACATATATATTTACTATTTTATTGTTACCCCTTGAGCTTTAATGACATTCAATGACTCACACAACCTGATGATCTATGCTCTCATGTTCTAACATTGAGAATGTTTTAATCTTGTGTACCATTTATATAAATGAGGTAAGAGGTTAGAGATTTGTTTTGCCTGTTTAATTGTGATCCATAAATAGTGCAAATCTTAAATATTGACAACCTAACACATAGGTTGTGTTTAGAGTCTTGTAAGATCTTGCCATGACAGGCATACCAAATGCCTCAAGGTAAATGGAAAGAAAAGTGGATCCTGTAATTCCTTTCCAATTCCCCCAATAAAAATCTTTGTCCCCACCACTTCAAAACAAAGTAACACCCATGGTGACCAGCTGCCACTGTGGCGGCCTGCTTATGAAGATGGTCAAATATTTGTTTATGAGTTGAGATAAGGCTCCTTTGCATAATGCTAATACAATAAACTTTCCTTTACATCATGTAAAGGGCATGCCAGACTTGATCTATTACATTGGGTACTTGTGCAGTAAGTATTGTGTAGTCTCCACAACAACACAATACCAGTAAATATACCAGTAGATATTTATAGATATCTGAAGCTGTAAGGATCATAGCATTAGATAGAATTCTGAGTGAAAGAGACTGAACTGACTGAAATATATGCATATACAGTGTGCTGGAGAGGTCAATTTATATCTTTCTGTTATTCTTTTATCTTACAGAGTTCTATTGCCTTGCATGAGCTTGACAATGGAAATGAACCTTTACTTCCAGAACAGGTGGGAAAATAGACGTGTTTTTGTTGCACCAACTGGCTTCAATCAATTTACAATACCACTGTGATATTTCTAAATATACAAACATTAAATTATGCTGACACTGTATAACCCTATATACATATAGCATATTTTACATTTATATCTATGCATTTAGCTGACACTTTTATCCAACAATGCATGCAAGTTATACATTTGATTAGTATGTGTGTTTCCTGGGATCGAACCCACAACCTTTGTGCTGGTAATGCAATGTTCTAGCAGATAAGCTACAGGAACATACATATGTATGTTTATGTGTGTGTGTGTGTGGGGGGGGGGTGAATTTGTGGTTACGAGGACACAAATGTGTATAATGACGTGTATAACCATGTAAACATGGTTTACATGTCCTGTGTCCTCATAAACCTTAGCTTAAAAACATACCAAATGGTGATTTTTTGCTAATTAAAAATGGCAAAGGTTTTCTGTAAGGGGTTAGGTTTGAGGCAAGAGCAAGGTTGGGGTTAGAGGATAGAATATACAGTTTGTACAGTATGAAAACCATTACGTCTATGGAGAATCCTCATAAACCACATATTTCAGCATGGGTGTGTGTGTGTGTGTGTGTGTGTGTGCATGTCACATCCTGTTATTCCAATTAAAATGACAATTCAACTTGCTATGGGATGTGGCCAAATCACACTAATGAATTTAAATTCTTAAGATTTTTTTGCAACCCTGAAATACACAGAAATACAGTATATTTGAAACCAGTGAGCATTTCATGTGCTTTACCTTGTTGTTTATGCATTTGTTTATCATTCAGTATAACTTAAACACTCCTCGATCATATGACTACGTCCTGGTGGCGGACATAGTTGAGGACACAGAGGACCAAACATTCAAGAAGCAGGATGCGTTTATTAACCAACTGAAACAGAAGAACATTAAAGTGTCTGTACGTTTGGTCCTGTCACACGATAGTTTTGTATATTTTGGCATTTCTGAAAGATTCACTGTTTTACACGGTGCTTGTGTTACTGTTGAACAGAGAATTGAACATTTGGGAAAGTTGTTCTTTGGCATCTGTGCCCCTGAGGAGATTTTTGCAAAGTACAAATATCTGCTAAAGGTTTCAGATGCCTGTAACTGGAGCGGGGAGGAAACATGTGTCTCTTTCTCCACCAGGTATGCTACTCAGAGATCTCCACTTGTTGAGGCCTCCATTTCAAATGAAAACAGCCTTGTACTGAGTTCTCTCTCTGTTTTGTTTCATAGAATCAGGATTGTCCACTTTGTTATACATCATACGTTTATAGGATCAGGAGGTAAGTTAGTGTTTTTTCTTTGTGAGTCTCTTTTATTTGAAAATATCCTTCTCTTTGTTTTTCTTCTGTTGTGATTTTAACCAAAACTAACGCTGCATCCCAACTTGCATACTGTCAGTCCTAAATAGTATTCAAAATTAGTGTGTTGCAGATCATAGTATGTTGAAATTAAAATCCGTAAAGTACCTGAATGGTTTATTATTTCTGTTGACAATTCGGAGTGCAGATCCATGCACACTCTGATATCGCCTGCAATTCACTGCAAGGAGTTTAGTGATGCTTAACTGAATTAATAAATGACATTTTTATTTACAAATTACATAGTTAATATACAAAAGCTGAAATAGGGGGAGTTGTAATTTGAGGTGTGTGATGATTAATGACCACAATGTGTGTTTAGGCACCTTCTGTTTCACTTGCATGCTTTTTTGCAACATTCAAAGGTATGTACTATCCTATCGCAAAAAAAAGTACATACTTTTAGTGCATAGTATAAGTAGGCAAACTGGGATGCAGTGTAAGACTTAATTCTAATAAGACTTAATTCTAATAGACTTAATTCTAGTCTTGCACAAATTCTGTTTATTGATGAACCTTTAAATATGCTCTCTACAAGAAAGCTATTGTATATGACAGGTGTGTAATGTAAATGCTGCAGTTGTTTTAGTGATTGTTTTGTTGATTAAATGTGCCTGCATCAGTATTAAGATTCAGAAGTGAATAGACATATCCATTCAAGCTAAAAAAACTCATAAAATAATGTCTCCCTCCACTGTTGAACACTGTAAGAGGGTCTTGAAGATCTTC
This sequence comes from Botia almorhae, assembly GCA_036877575.1. NCBI lineage: Eukaryota > Metazoa > Chordata > Actinopteri > Cypriniformes > Botiidae > Botia > Botia almorhae. The sequence continues at coordinate 58,330 of JAZGTJ010000216.1, read as the reverse complement.
TGACTCAAGGTGTTTTCGAGTCCATTTTCTGTCTGCATGAGGTAAAGTAATCAAAAAAATAATAATACATAATGTCACTACTACAGATATTATAATTGTAAAAGATTGCTTCTCAACTTTGTTTACTGTGAATTTAAGAAAAAAGAGCAGAAAAAACTCAGGAATAAGTGGGCAAGCTGGCTTGCAGTATTTACGATTTATAAACAGCCCATCACAGATGTGAAGTAAGTTGTATGGTTGTCATCATCTAGTTCCCTGTTTACTGGTCATGCTGTGTTTTTTTTAAACACTGTCTGTTTACATATTTGATTTTTAGAGACTATTTTGGGGAGAAAGTGGGGCTGTATTACCTGTGGCTGGGCTGGTACACACGGATGCTCATCCCTGCAGCTTTCATTGGTATTGTTGTGTTCTTGTATGGTCTTGCCTTTTTCAATACCAGTCCACTCATGTGAGTATATTTAAAGCAAGATGACTTCTGTGCTGGTGTAAAAGCAGTTGGAAGGTCGGATGAAGACAAATCTTTTGTTTTTATTATTGTGGTGTGTTTACAGAAAAGAAGTCTGCGACTCCAACATCACTATGTGTCCAAGATGTGACAAGAGATGCCACGTGTGGAAATTGTCTGACACCTGCACATATGCAAAGGTCTAAATAAATATGTAACTGTTTTATAGAATTAAGTTTTGTGAGATGACATTCATATATGTTGTCAGAATGAAGTCAAAGCCTTTATTGGCATATGCACCGTTCCTCATGCAATGAAATTCATACTTTGCTTTCCCCTGTGCATGTCGTAACAGAATAAAAATAATTAAAACAAAGAAAAATATAATTACAGTATATACAAACAGTGCAATTTATCCTTTGTATTTTCTATGTCCTATTATTGTGACAAATGCTTCCATTTGTTATTTATAAACAGGTCAGTCAACTATTTGACAATGAAGGGACAGTAGCATTTGCCATGTTTATGGCAATTTGGGGTAAGTTTTGTCCTTTAGCTAAAGCAGAATTTTTTTTGCATGTAACATTTATGCTTATATGTTGTTGTTGTTGTTGTTTTATTAGCCACACTGTTCTTGGAGGTGTGGAAGAGACACAGAGCGCTGTATGTGTCTAAATGGAAGGTGTATAACTGGTGTGAGGAGGAGGTAGCAGATCTTTCCTGTCTTTTCTTTTGCTGTAATTTTTGTGCATCTTCTGCATGAGTTGAATGAGTCTTCTATCCATAGGAAGAGTTGATTTTGGAGATTGTGAATGATCCCCAGTGTAAGCCTAAAGAGTTTAGACACTCCTACCGGCGCAGCATACTGGAAATCCTTCTGGTCACACTAGTGGTGAGACACAATGTTTACTATGCATGTGTGTGTTATATCTATGCTTCTTTGTTTTATCTATACGATCATGTATAGATTTATATAAATATAAACATTACATCTGTATCTGTATTGTTTTCAGTTGGTGGTGATCATTGGTCTGACTCATGCACTGGTGATCTGTCGTGTTTTAGCTGCAATATTGTTGTCAGAGAGTGACTGGCACTTCCTGCAAAATCATTCAACAACTATAGCCATGTTATTTGGTGCAGTGTTGCACTACGTCACTATTCAGGTCATGACTCGGGTAAGTACTGACCAATCAGTTCTGTCGAATAAATAAAACATCTGAGAAGAGTAAAAAAACAATGTTTATCCGAAAAAAAGAAATAATGTATTTTGCGCTTTCTATTTTACATGCCCCCTATTTATAGATATTAGTCTAGACAAAAATTGCACTTCCTAATAATTTACTGTCTCTTTTTAGGTCAACAGAATTGTGTCCCTTAAACTGTGTGCGCTTGGTGGGTATTACGTGTGGAAATACTTTGTGAAAAAACATTCATTGTTTCTTAATAAACTGACAAACTATGACATTGTTGACAAATGATGTATTTACAGAGAAGACTCGCTCATTTGCCGCCACAGAGAGGAGATTTACTGTGAAGATGTTCACGTTTCAATTCTTCACTCTCTTCTCATCACTATTTTATGTGGCATTTTTTCTGGGAAGGTAATGTGTCAGTTTTTGTGTGTGTATGTGAAGTATGCGGTTATTTAATAGAATTAACTAATAATAACAGACTGTGTGTCTATTTATGCTTGGCTAAGGATTAATGGCTATCCAGGAAACTATGTTCGAATAGCAGGAAAATGGAGACTAGAAGAGGTAATGTTAATGTTAGGATCATATGGAACTGTGCAAAAAAAAACAAAGATTAAAGTTTCATTATATTTCTCTGTTAGTGTCATCCAAGTGGCTGCCTCACAGATCTGTTCATCCAGATGTGTGTTATCCTGGTGCTCAAACAAACCATCAACAACATCTTTGAGTTTACAGTGCCGTAAGTGTTAGTGCTACAAATGTGCAATTAAACCAAATCCCTTGTCTCAAATCTCACATTAGAATTTTGCCAGTGCTAATTCAGCAACTTGCATCTCATTCTGTCTGTGTTTGGTCTCTTCCTCTGCGGCCACAGCTGGTTAAAGCTGTGTTTTAAGCGTACGAAAGCCAAGACGATCCGCAGAAAGTGCGGAAACTGTTACAGGAAGGCATGTCGAGATGAAGAGAGTAAATATGACCCATGTGACCTCTGCAAGCTTCGTAACTGGCTGGACAACTACCAACTGACTGATGTTAACTGCTTCAGTTTGTTTAATGAGTTTTTGGAAATGGGTTTGTATCTTTCTCAGCTACCTGTCACCCTAGGTTTACAGTGGTGTTGTCTTACAAATAACTTCTCAGTTTAATGACTTCAAACCAGTGATGTACGGCAGTCTATATTGTAAAAATAAAAAGTATTTTTCTGTATATTTTGGATGTTACAAATTCTTAATTCAAATAATTTTAGCTTTACAATAATAAAATGTACATGTTGTTATTAAATAACAACATTATTAAATGTACATGTTTAAATCCTGTAACATGTTCTTTCTGATGTCTCTGTAGTTATTCAGTTCAGTTTCACCACCATTTTTGTGGCCGCGTTCCCTCTCGCTCCCTTTCTGGCTCTCATCAATAACATATTTGAGATCAGGCTGGATGCCATAAAGATGGTCAGCCTTGAGCGCCGCCTAGTGCCCCAAAAGACTAATGACATTGGTAAATACTGCTTCTGTACCGTTATAGGCTTGTATTTGTTTAGGGTGAGGCGTATGTCAGTTTATCATCATCGAGTAATCATTTGCGTAACAGAGTGTGTTTTCTTGTGTTTTATTGTAGGTGTGTGGACTAGAATATTAGAAGCTGTCGGGGTGATGGCTGTCATAGCTAATGGACTGGTGATTGGCATTACCTCCGACTTCATCCCCCGTCTGGTGTATCGTTACCATTATGGACCTTGTGCTAACAGCACCAGAGATGGCCTGGAGTGAGTACTAAGCCAAATACTATTTCCTGTTCCTTTTTATTTATTATTAAGTCATTATCAGTGTGTTTTAAGTAGCATAAATGATGCTTTGCAAGGAACATAGAGGAGAGAATGGCCAAAGTAACAAGCGTTTTGGGCTGTTCCAAACAGAAGTGCAAAAAATGTGACTATTCATTGTTATTTTTGAGCCTTACACCCTTTAACCCCCTGAAGCTCTTACAGAGAGTGAAGGAAAACAGGGCATAAGGTTGATCAAATGGAACACATCCCAATTTATGTTCATCAGCCTTTTCCAAACATTTAAAAGTAAATAAAACAGATACATTTTACATTCCAGGGTGTGGAACTTGGATATTTGTCCTGATGTTGAGATATTCATAATTTGTGTTGGTGATATTTGATTATAATAAACTCTAATGAATGTGTTTATTGTGTCTTACAGCTGTATGATTGGCTATATCAATGGCACTCTGGCAACAGCATACATGTCTAATGTTAATGTGCGAGAAGACTTCACTCTCACACAAATGGTTACAGAGAACGGCTTCAATGTTTCTCAGTGCAGGTGGGCTAGTGACACTTTTCTGAGGTCTGGAACACATAAATTTGTTGTTACTTATAATAATACATGATTATAATACTTATAATAATACATGTTGACTAATATTGAACAAATGGTGATATGGTGAAATGGGTGATAGAGTCGTTTAATGTTTTTTCATTAAATGTGTACTGTGTGTGTGTTTTCTACAGTTACAGAGACTACCGCAGTGCTGAGGACCAGAGTCTCACCCCACAGTTTTGGCTTATTCTGGCAGCCCGCTTTGCCTTTGTTATTTTATTTGAGGTAAAGCTTTTTAACTTATGTCTGATTTCTTTATTTCTATGTTCTGTGTGATTGCTAATGTTTTTTCCCAATTCATCAGGTTAATTGAACATGTTTATTATCTATCAGAAGAAACAATCATTTCTTGCAGTTTTTTTATAAGCAGGCTTATAAAAGTTGTATGCTTCTGTCTGCACAGCATGTGGTTGTGTTGTGCAAGTTTGTTGCTGCCTGGTTTATACCCGACAGTCCCATCAGAGTGAAGAATGACAGACTGACAGACAAACTGAGAAGACTTAAAAGAGAACTTCAGTAAGTGTTTTTACATTGTTGAGTAACTTAAACTTTTAGCTCCTCCTACATACCATAAAGGCATTAAAATACTTGTGTCCTGAAAATGTTTATGTATTTTAATATTGCTTCCCTTTTCTCTCTGTGGTGCTGATTTCTTTACTTGTCTCCAACAGGGAAATTAGTGCAATATATGATAGCAGATCCACTGAGGTGTGAACTCTGCAGATCCAAACCAGATTCTTTTAATAACATGGATTAAAAAAAACTTTACACCTAAAATCACAACAAGCCTTGTTGGTGTCACAAGGAATTGAGGATTTCTGGACTGTAGCGCTGCACTGGTGCTTTCTTCTCTTTACAGGTCCTAAACAAAAGTCTTATTTTATCTGACACAGAAGGATACACAGTACATTGTTGCTTGCATCATAATGAAAAATTAAGAGAAAAAAGACTGGAATTAAAAAAAGAACTGTGAAAATATAGATTCAGAAAGCTGATTCCTGGTGTTTTAATTAGTGTATCCTAGTAGACATTCCCACAAGCAAAATAATTTATGATTATGTAGCTCTGTAGCTACATAACCATGTAGCTTTGGCTTTATGGCTAATGTGAGGACATTTAAGGGCCAAGTACAAAGTACTGACAGTTTGTGCCAATGTGTGATGTGTAATTTCATAGCTTCTCAATGACTTTTTTTCTTAGTGTTGTTTCTTAATAATATTTTTTTGATATTGCTTTTTTTAAGTTCATGTACAAGGAAACGTTTAATGTAATGAACTAACACGATAACATGATACTGTCAATTCTTTTTTAAACCGTTAGGGGTCAGCAAAAACGCACGCCATACACTACGGCTACAAATAATGAAGAGTTCTATTCCACAAGGAAATTCCATGGTTACATGTGGCAATGTGAAGTGTCAGTTGCTTATAATACAGTTTGTATTTAAGATAAATTTACATTGATTTTGTGAAAGCAAAATTGCTATTATTGTATTATAAAATATATTATAAAAGTGCTCAACTTTACGGTAAGAGATCATCATGTTAAGTGGGTGTGCATGCAAGCATTTGAGATAAAAACTGTTTAATCATACAGAAGAAACCAAGTAATTTCATGTGTGCATATTTGTGTGGGGGTGTAGCCCTTTTCCATTCCAACAAACACATTTGGCTTACGCCACACAAACCAGAAATGCAGAAAATGCGTACTGCATTTTAAATGAAGAGTCTTAACCTTACTAAATTATTATATTTTTTTCTTATGTATAAAAGTCATAGATGTTTTCTTCATTTGTAAAAATACTCAGTTAGACTACTTTTGTTTTAAAGAGTAAAACATTGTTTTTTCTCAGCTAACTATTGTCTAAATGCATGAAAAAAAATTGTATGGCAAACCCCTTTGTCAGCATTTTACAATTTTGTCCTTACCTTAAAGAGAGAGCTGTTTTTAATCAGTTGCTCAGGATGTTCCTTCCGTGTTCTTAAGTAAGGGCCAACCACAACAATTCCTCACAGACCCCTAATGCATTCCAACCTATCAGCCATTAGACTCAAGAAGCCCACAAAAAATAAGAAGACCTCTTTTGTCAGTTCTTGGCAGTGTTTCATGTCCAGGTTACAGCCTGGAGAAGTTAAGTGTTTGCTTTCAGGCCTTTAATTTCTTTTATTAACACCAAAGGTCATGAGAAAATGCTCAAATGTACAAATGGATTCAATTTGCCACAAAACTTAATACTTTTTATACAGACAGAAAGCCAGTTTATGTAGTAATATTAGTAATGAGGACATTTGATTGACTGCACAAACATTTTAATGATACGATGATAATGATGATTTGTAGTTATTTGTTTAATGCATTATTTATATCTGGCACACAACAAAGCACAGAATTATTATTGGTATACAATGCTCATGAATTAAATGACAATACAAATGTATTAATAACTTTATTTCTGCTTATTAGCTATGGCAGTGGGCGTGGTATATTTGTGCTTTCCAGTGAAAGTAAAGCTTTAACATATTATTTAGCTCTAAAGTTTTATTTCAGATGTAGTTTAATGTTATTTGTAAGATCTTCTGCACTTCACTGCTCCTGTTATTTAACTGTAACAACCACAAAAGCCAGCAGTGGTGTTACATGAAAAGCCAGGATCACAGATATTAATAACCAGCAAACCTATCTCTATGATTGTAAACAACTACTTACATTTCCTTCTCTATCCAAACTTCACGATTCAAAAGCCTACTGTTTGATCTCATTGAAAGTGTGAGTCCAGCCTCTGTCCGCTACATTAAAATGTATATTTTGTGTAAGGCTGAAGCAACTTCATATCTTTATAAAAAATTGTAAGTCTTGGTGAAATAATTTGTTGTATCTATTACATTGTCACCACTTTAAGATAATAAGCCTATTGTCTTCTTCTGAAATTTTAGTCTATATAATAAATTCAACCAAGACATACACACACACAGATCTGGGCCTGACTTATAGACTTAGTGCTTTGCAAGCATTTCTCTACATTTCTGGCATGTTGTAATACTTAGGGGTGTTGCCAACTCAGATTTATCAAACAGAAACTCTAGAGTTCACTCACACCGCTGTTTCAGTGTGTGTTTGATAGTCTGCTCACATGCCCTTTGTGACTTTGGTGGAAAAGACATTTAAAATTCTACAAATGTCCACTGCGTCTTGTCCACTAAGTTTAGTATTGAGTGAATCATATACACAGATTAGATGGCTGCATCTGTGAAATCTCGTTTTGCGAATCCTTTCTGTAAAATAAAAGAAAACAGAAAAGTTGATTTAAAATAACTACAACCTTATGGTTGTTCTCAGAAGTCCTGACCAAACAATGAGCTTTTGTTATTTTTGTTACTTATGAAAAGGTTGTGACATTTAATGTTGATTGTAAAATTCCTGCACATTACACACAGACCACCTGTCTGACCACAGACACATTGGGCCACAGAGCAGCAGTAACACACAAATATGCAGCATATCTAAATATGCTGTTCAACACAAATTTGGCAACCATAATATTTTGGAGAAAAGTTCAAAATCAGTTCAAAGTTATGTTGTTCTGATCCCACTTACCAGGGGCAACAGACTGACAGATAAAATAAATTAAGCTCCAAGGTTTGAGATTAACCTTTGTGAGCATTAAATTAAATAAAACTTTGTTTTTAGTAACTATACCAAAATAACATGAGACATGTCACTTGAACAATCGTTACCAACATAAACCTAAAGCAAAAGAAACATCATGTTTGCTTGAACAGGGTCTGCTAATCAGTAATGGGGTTTGGGTAAATATTTGTCCAGCTCGGCTGTATAACTAACAGACAGCAGATATCACATACATAGAACAGCACAGTGATGGGCATTTGAACAACCTTTAGTAACAACACCTACAGTAAAACAACTATTCACACACTGCAACCACCCACATTTATTGACTGACCATAAAAAAAAGATGACCATTGGCCATGCAGACCGATACGTACTAAGCAAACACACATATCTCTCTCTCGCTTTCTCTCTCTCTCACACATTCACAAAGATACACACACACGCACACAGCCATTCATACAAGGTCTGTACACAATAGGGGATCCATATACAGGAGCAAATATCAGATTACAGAGAAGAGGTCTTTGTCTTAATAGTACTTGCTACTCATACTTGCTAAGAGTAAATTGATTTGTGCTTTTAACTGGATTCTGACACTCACCTGTTTGTAGTCTCTGTGGAGCTTGCTGTATCGAAACATATTGCACAGAACTGTAGAAGCCGCCCTGGCCGCCTTTAGCTTCCCCGGACTGAAACAAAACAAAAGATAGAAACATGAGAAGCATCGCGAGGACACTGTGCTCTTGATTAAACAGCTAAATAATGAAACAGCATGTAGGTTACATTACAACATTACTGCTGTAAGTTGTACTGCTGTAACTGGGATGGATCATTTACAATGACATTTGTTGCTAAAAATGTAAGGACATCTTTAAAAACAAAATTTAAAAAAAAACTAGTAAAATTTCCAGTTTCTTTTACTAGCTACGTTTTCTTTTACATCATACACTAAACAATTATGATAGCATAATTGCCATAGCAGAGCATTGCAATATTTGTTTAAAGCAAAACATACAAAACAAAATATACAAAACACCCATTTCAGCTTTCCTAATTAAGTAATTTTTATAAATCATTCCTTTAATTCAATTCAAGCCTTTATTATCTTAATTTCTAAAATAATGGTGACACCACAGAATGAAGCTTCAATAAACAGCTTGGCAATTCTATACCTGTTGTCATGGGATGTTTTAATGCTGACCAGCTTGGGTAATCCATCAAAGAAAGTGATATCTCTTGCAGCTACAGAACTTCCTGTAACCAGATTATTGAGAACTCCACATATATTGACCACCACGTCACTAGAGGGTTCCTTTTGATGTCCGTCACTGGGGAGTTTGGTCACCAGAATATTCACTACTTTGGTAGCTAAAAAGGAAAAACAAACACACTCAGAGTTACACAAACAGGATGAGTGATGTACGTGTAGTGTGATGGAGGAGGCGTCTTGTGGCTTTAGCTATGTGGGGTGGAATACAGTGGAAGCAGACTGCTGAGGTCAGGGTGGGGATAAATGGCCGGCAGTGCAGCAGATATACACAAAAATGAGTCTGAAAGGAAATGAAGTGAAGGAATGTGTGGGAGACAAACAATGTGTAAGAAATCCATCTTGTGTACAATTATAAGGTGAACAGTGGTCATTGAGGATGGAGAAAGACAAAAATATACCCTTTGCCAAAGCGGTTGTCCTAGTTATCTGCTTACGCAATACAGTAAGTGTATTCAAGACACTTTTCTGGCAGAATGTAAATAACTTGGCTGAGAGATTTTGAAAATGAAATTAAAGCCAGAGAGCTGCAGAGTAATTTAAACTAACCCATATCATCTTTGTTTTTGCAGTGTCGGGAGAGGTTCCTCAGCAGACCTGTAAGAGAACGGAGCTCAGCGTCGGTGGGGCTCCGTAAGTGGTCGAGAATCACCGGCAACATTCGCTCCTGTTCCAGAGCCACATGACTCAACACAGACGCCCACTAGGAGTCAGAACAAAGGAAATCAGTGAGTGAGCAAGCAAATGAATGAGCAGTAAAACAAGAGAGAAAGAGTAGGAAGGACAAGAGCAATTATTTATAAAGCCACCCAGAAAAAGACACACAGGAGAACAAAACATGGAAAAATACAGATGGAAGAAACATGAGATCACAACAGAAAGTACAATAAGCAAAAAGTTATAATTAGCATATGTAATAACATCCTGCAAGTTATAAATGTTATTGAAGATAAAGGTGATAGATGCAGCCACAATGATATTATGAGAGTAAATATGATTACACCCTACAAATGAGATGAACACTGATAAACTGAATAGAAGGAATCTGGTTGAGTGAGTATCAGTAAAGCCTCTCACCCTGGACTCCCCTGCTGTGATGTTCTGCAGGGCTCCTGCTGCAGCCTCACGTGTGCATGCATTCATCTCACAGACCTGCAGTACCCGGCTGTACAGACCTACTATCTGTGGGTGCCACAACCACTCTGCTCCTTTAGGGACTCGTGCAACCTCAGAGAAGGTGGTCAGATCTTGATTCCTCTGCTGGGACACATTATCAGCTCATTAAAATATTCATTTAGTAGTGTGTATGTATTCAAAGAATAATAATGTTCAACAAAATGTTTCTGTATGAATCAGTCAACAATACAAAAAGGAGTGTCAGGATATTTTTGATTCTATATTGAACTTTAAGTAACAACTAACATCTTTTGCCTTCTTGCTTTGTGGGGTGAAGCAGCCTATAGGGTCACTGTGCCGTGTGTTCTGTGCTCGAGTGGGCCCTTCCAGACGCATCTGAACTGAGGCAGGGATCTCAGAGTACAGCTGGTAGGACAGATTGCGCAGGACACATACACAGTTTTCTACACCCTATAAAAATAAAGAATGAAACATTCATATGGATTTAGAAATGGTTTAGCATTATATAAAACAAACACACACATACATATATACAAATATATAACCTCATATTAGGTTTTTTATTTCTGACCTTGTCCTCTACTTTCCCCTCCTCCAGGGTGTTTTGGATGTATCCAACCAGAGAGTCGACCAGGCCTCGAGTTTCCCTCATCTGCTGCCTGGTTCTTTCATTCACTGAGCTCAGGTTCCTTGTGGTACATACAAATGGGTGTAGTTAACATTTAAAAGTAGTTTTACTACATTTCACGTTTCATGTTTACTACATTTCATTTTATTTTTTTTACTTGTCTAAAAATCCTTCTAATGAGAAAACAGATATGGTTATTCAGGCATATACTTTTTGTCAGCTGTTCGACTCCTTCACAAACTGGCAAATTATAAACATCTAGATATTTGTCAACCTGGTCAACCTTTGTCAACAGGTATTACTAGTTGTACCTAAACAGACTAACAGAGTGTGACATTAAAATATGCACAGATATGCAGGTGTGTGTGTGTGTGTGTTTGGCTGTACCTAAGGCAGCCTATGGTGTTGTAGAATATATCAGCCTCAGACATGCTCTGCTGGATCACTCCAGCATCTCCTCCTCCAGACAGAGGCACCAGCACTCGCTCTGTCAGCTCAGACAAGCTTTCTCTTGCCAACCTCTCCTTTAGACTGTCTTTAGAAGACAGGTTCCACAAAATACCTACAGAGAGAGATAAGGAGAAGAAACTGGAAATTTACAAATTGATGCATAACCTGTGTCAAACATCACTCACTCATTCATCTTCCATTGTACAGAGAATGTCATAGACTTTACTACTGGAACATGTGGGGCAAACATTTATGGATTATTATTTATAAATCATCAATGACGAAACTGATCAAGAAAGAAATCATAATATCAAGGCTGGACTACTGCAATGCCCTATTGGCCAGCCTTCCAGCCAACGCTGCAACCAAACCCCTGCAAATCAACCAGACTGCAGCAGCACATCTGGTCTTCAATCATACGAAGACAGCCCACAACAAACCCCTCCTGATCACATTCCACTGGTTACCAGTAGCTGCCTGCATCAAATTTACAGGATAGTCATTGACACTTCACCTTTTTGTTCTGTTCATTCTGTTCCTCTCTGGTAGAATCAGCTGTCAGACTCCACCTGATCTGCCGACACCTAACTAATCCCAAATGTTCTGATGTTTAATGATGTTAAATGTTGTTTAAAAAACAATTTCTTCTTCTGTTGTTTATTCTGTCCCTAGCATCAAAACTATTCCTACTTGTAAATGAAGACTTGGCTTTTGAAGACCTGGAAAACTTGGCTTGTTGGCTCTCTCTTTGTAAGTGGCTTTGGATAAAAGTGTCTAATAAATAAATAAATGTAAAATGTAAATGACAAAATATCTTCTTGAAATTAGATCTGACAGTTCAGATCTAAACAAATAGATTTTTATAGGATTTTAAACCATCTAAACCATTTGGTTTATAGATATTTCAAAAGCGATTTGAGTTGGATAAGTTAAAAAAAAGGCTATTTATGTTGCCTCCCTGAACAAAGCCTTGGTAACCTTGTGTCTAGGTAACCAACCAAACAGAAGCAGAACACCTGCCACAGTTTGTTCTGCTCTGCAAAATACAAAGCTCAGCTTTGTCCGGCAACTACTGGCTATTATATAAGCCCAGAAATTCCCCTGTAATACTGTGAAAATTCCTTTGTTTTGAAATAAAACATTAGAAATATTAAAGTGTAGCAGAATAAGTGACATATTTAAAGTAAAAATAGTGATATAATTTTGTGATTTTTAATGTAAAATACTGAGTCTAAAATCTGTAAAACGCATCATAGGTCAAGTCATAAAATGTCACTAAGAGACCTGGCAACCCAAAATGGAGCCGTAAAGAATGCCAAGGATTGTTTACTAAGTGAATGTGAGTGTCTATGTGAGGGGGTGGGGGATGATAGCACAATATCCTCTGGCAGTCCAACTTCCTTCTGGATTTGAGACTTGAAGTGATTCCATTAACAGTCAATTTTCTTCTCGTTTTGTTTGTCTCAGTACACTGCACTATTTAACTTTACTTGTTCACACTGACAATTCTGCTCCAAGTGTTAAAATCATCACTTCACTAACGTTGGTTTCATTCTGTATTTTTGTAATGTTAATATTCTAGAACAAAATTTACCCCTTTATGATCCATCATTCACACAAGCCTACCTGTGACATTTTTGCGTAGTTCATCATCTGGTTCTCTTAAAGCACCAATTAGTTTGCTAATTCCACCGGCTTCGATAAGTGCGGCCTTGTTGTCCATGTTCTCATAGATGAGGTTGCGTGTAGCACCTGTGGCGTAGCGCTGCACCTCCTGGTTCTCACTGTTAAACAGCTGCACTAATGCAGGAATTCCCTTCAAACTGCGCACCTGTGAAAGCATATGAATTATACAAGAACCCTGAAATAAGACAGCCACAAGACTAGTTGAATTCTGCAGCTTAATTTTTTTCATCACTTTTAACTTTGGCTCATAATCTAGTTTCTTTGTTTTACACTTCACAAACAAAAACAACTATTCTCTTGAATTAAACTCTGGGAACGATTCCTGCCCAACATGGCAACCTGCTTAGACATCTGTCTCTGTTTAGCTGTGATGTGTTCTCAGGCGGAATGTTCTGCCCCCTGAGGGCCCTGGACAAAGATTAGGGGCAGAATAAAGGTATTCTCTCCAGCTGGCCTGAATGTACCATATAACAATAGTGAAGAAAAGGCAGTTTAGCCTTGACTCTGACCACGCTCCATCAATTATACTATTATATATTATGCTAATATCTATCAGGGCCAGTGAATTGTTTTGTTTTAACCAAATATCATTAATCTTTTTTACAAACTTTGTGTTTAAAAGTATCATTTTTTGTTTTTTAATTTGTTTTTTTTTCCCCAAAACACTGTTCCATTAATACAGGTGGAAAAAGAGAATCAGTGAAGACCCTTCTGATCATTTTTTCCATTTAACAGTACAAAGGGGTTTCCCTCTGTGTTAATTGTTGGCCTACAAAATACATGTGCATCAGTGCGGCTGTTAAACCTTGTCTGTTTTTTTGGCATAACATAAGTTTTGTGCTGTAAGATGGCAGGTAAAAATAAAAATAGCTCCATTTTTAAAAGCCATCTCTTGACTATGCGTTCTGTTCTGTCCGGCTGCACTCCATCTAGCTGTTTTTAAAAGGAAGAACATATCCTGTGTTTACGCCCTCTAATCCTGTTTAAACAGGGTGTTGAATGCATCTCCAAACTGCAGGTCTGCTGGAGCTCTTTGTCTCATCTGCATACAGTTGTTACTAGATCTCAATCACTATTAAAGATTTTAAAGTCACAATGTTAAACATGCAACTTATTTATGACCAACCATTGCTCTCAACTTCCAATGCTCTAATATTCAGGTACTTGTGGCTATTCCTAGAGAAACGATCAAATTCATGCAAATGCAGTCACAGCTGTAGAGATCAATTTCAAGAATTTTCCTTAGTTCTTGCATTGTATGAACTTGCATGAGTGCCTCTTGTTTCACATTTATATTGTTGAACTAATATATTTTTACCATGATTTTTGCTTCACTGCTGTGGTAACACTGATGCTGTATGTACGCTGCTCCTAACATCTGCATGGCAATGTCAGTGGAAGAAAGATAGTTAACTGCTGTGGTCATGTCCAGGTTATACATTCTGTTTACAAACACAAACAAAAGAGAACCGTTTACAATAAAACATTTACAGTATAAAAAAGTAGCATATTTTGTATCCAATTTAGGTTTAAGATTTGCTAGTCATGCTAAATCTTTAAAGCAAAACCTGTCAACATGCACATTGTTTGAATGTTTTGATGTGTTACACCTGTTAAACTTGAGTTTCAAATGTTCAAAAATATCATGAACTGAGTTATGTTTTCTTACCCGCCAAGAGCATCTGTGGTTCCATCTGCCAATCCATCACATACATCTACACCACGACCGACACTCTTCATGCTATGCACAGACCCTGTTCTCTTTATGGTGCCCTGGTAATGCCCAGCACCCATCATACTGCTGTTGCCTGTGGACATCTGTTGCCAGTGCATGGAGCTGCCACTCATCCTTTGCTGCTGTTGTTGCATCTGCCTATTATTTATGCGGCTGATGGTACGGTGGGACGGGCCTTTACATAAATATTGATGAGCAAACTCAGACTCCCTCCATCCTCCTCTGGATCCCTCATGTGCCAGGGTCCCACTTAGGGTGCGTTGCCTGTGCACTACATTAGGTGTAGGACTCTGGGTGTAGATCTGCATCCAATTGGATACAGGAGAAGTTTGCCGTTGCAATGTATGCCCACCCATGTATGCTGCTTCCTGCTCAGTTCGATTCATGGTTCTAGACTCTACTGTGTGCATCTGATTGGTGTGAGAGCCAGTCAGATGAGCATTGTCTTGTAATATGTACGAAGGGCCCACTCCAGCAGGCATGGGGGCACCGTGGCTAATCCTGTGCTTAGTTCCCATTTCTACCGCAGAACGAGAGGAAAACCCCCCTGTGTACTGAGATGCCCGGGGGGTCTGAGTAAAGAATTGATAAAGGAGAAATGAAAAACTAAACCTAGTCATATGAATATCAATATTAGGCAGTAAACAATGTAGACAGACTGGCTCACTGCTATCATATTGTGGGAAAACATGGTCTCCGATCCACCATTTGGCTCATGAGGTCTTGAATTAGGAATGTTTAAGATTAGCCCCTGAGTTCAGAACACTGGCCTCTGAACTCAATTCCACAGCTTGCTAGAGCTGCACTT
This sequence comes from Botia almorhae, assembly GCA_036877575.1. Classification (NCBI taxonomy): domain Eukaryota; kingdom Metazoa; phylum Chordata; class Actinopteri; order Cypriniformes; family Botiidae; genus Botia; species Botia almorhae. The sequence continues at coordinate 42,958 of JAZGTJ010000216.1, read as the reverse complement.
CACCTTCTAAATAGAGCTCCGGCGGGAGAACGCAAAATACCACACCATTGTGTTGCGGGTGCAGCCACACAGAGCGCCATTGTCAGGGGATTGTGGATCTTGCAACCAATCTAACACTCAACTGTTCATAGGTGACTGTTCTAACCTGACTTTAAGAGTGCTATCAACACGAAATGGCACTAAAAAGAATAATATTAGCCCAAGTTGGTAGCATACATAGAGTTGGAAAAACATTATTTTATGCAAAGGTTTTGCCTCTGTACTAAGACCAGTGTTGAAAATGTAATGAAAATGTTTATGCTGTGTGTATTGTACAGCTATACCAGTGACTAAAACAAGTTCAAAAAATTATGAGATGCTACAATTAAACAACTTAGAGAAACAGAAAATGTTCTGAATGTATTCACACTTACTGTTGATGTTCTGTTGCCATTGTACACAAGAGAGTTTGAACTGAATCCAGGGCCTTTTGTTTGGTATCTTGTGGTGGACGAGCCATTACATTCTGAAAAAGAAGACCATCATAAAATACACAGTTTTACCTTGTTTTATCTCTGTGTGATTTATTACTTGTCTATAAAAGCTCAGTTTAATGTACTTGTTTGTTTTGAAGTTTACCAAACTTAAACACTTAAAACTACTTTTATCCATTAATAGATAACTGACCACTGAATAAAAATAACTACTAAAGAACATTTTTTCCCAGGTGGGTTTCTTTTTGATGGGATTTTCCAAAGCATTGCTCTACAAAAACACATGACCAGTGTGTCACCTGATACTTGTTTGGCATTTAGCTCTGACTGGGTGTTTCATCAAATTTTAAAGTTTAGGTTTCTATTAGTGCTTAGCCTGCTTAACTTTTTCTGCTACAAAGTCCTTATCAGTTGTGCACATCAACTGGGTATGTGAACATACATTAGGTCAAAGGTGGTGAAGAGGGGAAGTCTGTTATAGCAATCACATCGGAACAGAATGAAGAAAGATAGGATGACATCATAGGATGGTACTTTGTGTTATTTCTTTCTCTCTTTCTTTCCTTTTTCTGAACACTTTCTGTTCAACTTAGACAAAGATGAAAAACGCCAGTGTTTAATACTAGTATGAAAGAAAACCACATCACACATTAGTGGGACAGTACAAAACTGAAATAGTCTATATTTAAATGCAACAAACCAAAGAAAGTCAGCTGTCCATTCCAAGACTACCGAAAAGAGAAAAGCAAGGCACACAACTGCCCTGAGAGAAATAAACAATGAATCACTTTCAGTTTTAAGATATCAAAGATGAGAAAGAAAGAAGAAAACAAAGACGATCTTCCCAGAGGACAGATTAATTTCAACTAGACCTCTATATAACTGTGTCAAAGAAAATAGCTTAATACATGATAAAGACCAGATTGAATTTGACAGATCTTCTAACTCTCCTAAAGCAGAAAACTGTTAGACTAATGTGTCAACCATTTATATGTTTTCATATTCATTTTGAAACCTAATTTAAACATTATGAAGACTTACTGCTTACTAGGAGGTGGTGTTGCTGTGGAAATAACAGTGCTAAAAACTGTGAGATAATGTAATCCTCATTTCCACAATCCTTCAAAGTGAAATTCTTCATTAGCCAATACCACACCCTCCCATTAAAATAGTTTTATTATGAAACATTTTCCCACACACACTAAAGGCTCTATTCCTCTATTCTAGGTTCTAACCTATCAGGAAGCCTGAAGATATTATATTGTAATGCAAATTCAAGTTAATCTCATAGAGAATCTTCAAAGGTTTAATGCCTGACCACAGCAGCCTGTTCTGTATTAACTGTATTCTCTAACTTAAAAAAAAACCCAAAATAATTTCTTGCACTGATGATATTTCAAGCGTATCCAGTATCCAGTATAATCAGATGTTTATTGAATGCTAATTTCAGACTTTGGTTAAAGAAAGTGTTAAGCAGAAGATTATCTCTGCAATTGAAACATCTGTAGAGATTTTTGGCATACAGGTCTTACTGTAGCTGCTTAAGTATTTAAAAACACCATATAAATTTCTTAACCCCCAACACCCAGCAATTAATTTCTCTCACTCTCTATAGGGAACTGTTGAACATGCAAAGATACCGATGTTTCGATATATTTTATATATTAAAAATTTAATTGTATGTAAACAAGGAAAATTAAATTTTTAAAATAAAGGTTCTTAAAAATATATGTAATTTTTACATCCTCTGTAATAGACTGTGTCAACTATTTGTACCAATAGTTACTAACTTACACAGGCTCATAGAATCTACAAGTGATGGGTCTTGACCATCATGTGTATCAATCTAACACCTTCAGCAAATAACATCACATGCAAAGCATGCTACTGCTAGCCCTGATAAAGTGAGAGCTTATAATTGCACATGCTGTATAAATCAAGAGAATGAGATTATTAAAACTCACAGTGCATCAGCACATTCCCAGGAAACTAGGTTACACAAGCCGAGAAACAGAACATAAATCCAGATGTCAACTAAACAGCAAAGTGTGAGACACATTTAGTGGGGCTGCAGAGAATCAGTTCACATATATGCGAAGGAATACACCTTAAAAGCAAGACTTCAAAAATGTTAAAATGACACCACACATAATCCTATTCAAGCCATCAGCTAAAATAGAACTGACCCACTGATAAATCACTGTGAATCAAAAGACAGAAACCTCTTGAAGAGGTGTGACTAAGTATCTGTCACATTCCAGGTCAAACTAAGTCCATGTGTGAACTGACAACAAAAACCAATAACTAAATACATATTTTTGGCTCTAAAAATATATTCAAAACAGTTTTCTGTTTCTTATATTTTATGGAAGTTTTATTTTAATATTGTAAACCATTCTGTATTTCATGCAGAAGGAAGAAAATGACTGAAACAAAATCTTTGAAGGACAGCAGCTGGGACAATTCCTCTTTCTTTCTAAGAGGTCACATCCAAACTATATTTTCTATCATAGGCCAGACAGAAGCTTTCAAATGATTAATTGTTATTAGGGTCGACAATAAGGTCAAAGTTTGAATGTCTAATATTCCCCACACTAAAAATATACTGCTAGTGTTTATCAAGTGCTACTGGTCAGCAATGTAACTTCCAGTTATGTTAATCACACGACGCAGAAGTTTAAACTAAACTGTAGTTAAACACGTGACATACTTTCTCATATCAGATAAGTATGTGAACTGTGGACAAATAGAAACATTACACTTTCAGAGAAATTTTAAATAAATAAAGAGCCTTACATAAAATAGCTTTGCTGTAACTTGCATGAGATTTTTATCCCTCCTCTTGAAATACAATATCACACCAGAATATACTACCTGAGTACACATATTTTGTTAATGTGTGATTTTTAAAACCATGTCTGTCTTCATGGCAGGGTAGGTGATCTTTTTTAGAAACATTTTTGTTATTCTGGTTGAAAGTCTCTTCACATCCAGATAGCAATCACTAAGTAAGGTGGTATAAATATACAATTATAAATCTTACGTGGAAGGTGAAGGATCATAAAATGCTTGTCCAATCAGTTCGAATGCAATGATAGGACATCTTACTTGCCTGTCAAATTATGTATTTGCATAACCCATGTGCACTATTGGAGGAGGCGTGGCTTTGGAGATCACTCTGAACAGAACTTGCTATTGCTAGTGTCTCTGAAATTGCCTACCTTTATATTGTCCCACAGGGCATTAGTGAAGTTGGATTTAAGCTACCTTCATGACAAGAAAGAAGTTGCACTTTACAGGGCAGTGGGGGTGAGAGGAGTGGAGTGGAGAATAGGGTTTGCCCTAATTTCTACCTCCCTGTTTCAGCCAGAGAGAAGTAAGTGATACCTTTCCCACGGGTTATCTACAATTCTCCTTCCCAAACACACACACACCCATTTACAGAACCCTACATACACAATGACCCCAATAGCTTACATTTGTAGCCTAAAATCCTAAGTGATTTGTTTTAAGGATTTGCATTTGAAAAAATTCTATATATGTTGGTTTTAGATAATATAAGGTTTCATTATAGAACAATAGGTCATGCTCCCACGTATACAAGCTTATGTATCACTTCCAATGGTTTCAACTCCAGTCTCCCTCAGAGCTCAAAACAGTTTAGTTTGTGTCCAAAGTAGTGTCCTTCTTTGTCTATACCTATGGGGGTCTGGTAGAGGTTTACTAGCAGAATCCAAAACACAAATAAAAAAGTGCATATCTTTGGCCTCTTATTACTACCCAAGCTATAAAACAAACACAATGGAACATTTCACGTGTTTGTACACATGCATAAAATGCACTAGCTACGACCAACACAATAAGACCAACAGACATTTGCATGTTGATGCAAAACAAATTCTACCAGTGTCACCATGACTCGTCTCATGCAATCTGATTGCCCGATCCCTGCATGTAACAGGTCAGTGACGCTTCCGTAAATGTTTTACTTCACAATAGAATTCACTGATTCAAATTCCACTGATTTTTGTCTTACTGATATATTTGCTTCTACAACAAAGGTAAGTAAAAGTCAAAGTGTTTGATGTGTTTAATCTTTTTTAATTGATTTTTAAACGAATTTTATAACGTTTAACTGCTTAACGTTATAAAGTTTTTCAATGAGTTTTTTGTACAGTGTACATAATATAATTCATGTATAAAATTCGAAATGAACATGTGAAATGTAATTCTGTAGGTTGTAACTCACCTGTGGAGGTAAAGTGAGAAGCGTTGAGTCGGGATAATGAAGAAGCTTTCTCCGCCATGCGCTGCTGGACCTGCTGTTGAACGCGTTTGACTTTAGACAGTCGATCCCTCGCCAGCTGGTTATCGGACGGGACCGCATATGTCGTGACCGAGGTGCTGGGCTGTAAGGCGGAGAAGAACAGGCCGTCGGTGGCCATTGCAGCACTCATCATGTAGTTCCAAAATTCGCTCCAAATATTGTATGAACCAAACTAGTTATTTAAAGGTCAAACAGATTGGCAAAAGATCCGACAAACGCGTCCTGAGGGTAGTCTTTATTTTTCCGAATGCTTTTATTAATGTATTCCGAAAAGCAAATGAAAGTGAAGTGCACGAAGCGGAGGTCAGATGAACAGCACTTCGTATCCTTGATCTGTCCAGGTCTGCGAAGGCAGCCGTGAACTATAGATACAGAGAGTGTGTAGACGGGGCGGGGCCACCTCATTAGTGTGCTCTCAGCACTGAGATATTTATGCATTGTTGTGTCAAATAAGTAATCGATGACAGTATGACAGATGTTTTTAATGGAAATGGAAGCGCAGTTATATTTGAGAAGTTTTGTTGTTTGACTCAATATGACCACAATATAAATATTACAGAAATGCTAATATTTTAGCATTTTTTATTGTATGTATCGCAGATTTCTTTACATCTGGAAAACGTGTATTGTTGTGTTTGTAATTGTTGTAAGTGTATATTTTTAAAGGGGCTACATAATTTTAGGCGTAATTCTAAGTAATTTTTAAAAGTATTTACAGCATATTATAATAGTTAAAGTGAAAAGAAAAACAGTATCACTGAATTTGCTCAAATTTCTATTAGTAAAACTACCAAATTTAGAACTCTTTCCATTCATTGTTTTGATATGTTCCTAACTTCTTTTTCCTTTGGTTCCTTTCCATTGGTTTACACAGTTTATAGTACTTCTATCAGCCCCCTGGTATGTTTGTTTCGTGTTTTTTTGTTCGTGTGAGTCAACTACTACAGAGAAGTAACTTAAAAAGAATTAGCCACCCAAATACTAACCTTACACCAGCCCTCCTCACAGAGATTTATGTTAATCAAAACAAAAGAAATGGGGAATTGCTGGGATACATTTAATGTTATTCTTTAGAAAGTCCCGTTTTGAGGTGAGACAATTGGATTCTGGTTAATATGTTCTTCTCAGATTAGTTTGGCTGGATGCGATTATTTTCTGTATATAGACGATTACCTACTAGTGAATAACTGCATAAGTAATTACTGTTGATTGCTTTAAGTGTTTCTGTTGGTATTAAAGGGGCTACAGGCTTTGGTTTAAAGCAAAGGGAGGGGCGTCCCTTAGAAAGACACACCCATTACACCGGTCCAGCAACTCACCAGAGTGCTCGCTTTATCTCACCTCACTGAAACCAAGAATGTGTTTCATAGCATTATATCTTTGGTTTCTATCTTTTTATCTGATTTTCATAGATAAATAAAAAATGCAAATGGTTTAAGCTCGTCTTTCTAAAAACGCATTTTTTGATGGCAAAGCATATAATGTATGTATTATTTATAAATTGCTAATGACTAAAAAGGCAAAAATAAACAACATAAAGACACAATATTTGTAAAATACATTTTATTTCTTAATATTTGAGCAACAAAACAGACCACATTAAATCTCTGTCAGAACAGAGATTTAAGTAACAGCTGTCGATTTCTATTTCACATACGTGTAAGATAATTTCAGCACAGTTAAATTCAACAGTGTATTTGATACTGCTTACATATCCTTAAGTGTTTTAACAGTTACTTCATTCACAACTCTTTTCAACTTCATAATGTTAATAGTTTCAATATCATGCTTAACTTGTTTTAACCGCCAAAACATTAAGAATTTTGCTTCAACTGAAATCTCCGCAGAGGCTTTTGACAAAGTACCAGAGAAAGATATCACAATTAAAGGCATACATTGTCTTTACATGGTCATTAGTATACTATATAGCTGTACATGTTACAAGACACTTTTAAGCATATCAGCATAGGCTATATGTGTTAATAAGACAGGGTTGCATAATACACGTAGTAAATCACAAATCTGGTATTTATGCAACAATGTTTGCATGTTTTTGTAAGTGCGGTTAAGAGGAATAAGCGTGTAATAAACACGTACACATGACAGGGTGTAGTCAATCGTTCTCAAAGTGGATTGTATTTGAGGGCCACCTGGTGAAGATAACGCGATATTACAACAAGTACTTCTTTTATAAAGGCTACAGTAAAGAGTAGACCTAATGCTTTTCTATCGTGCTAGGCCTTCTGAACTCACCGTCAACAAATTACACGCACACACACATAGACATGCACACGCAAGCTCCTTTCTTTTCGTAGAGTTATATCATAACACAATTGCAGGTATGACAGTATAGAAGATTCCATTAGGAATTATTCCAAATTTGCCATCTAAGTGATTAAGGGATAGGGTGTTTTATTGATAAGGCTAGAAGGCATATATAAGTTCTTTCTACAGCTGAATCACTCCAGACAGTAAAGAAGGGCAGGACAGAAGAACTCCTGTGACTGGGGCAATGAATCTACATGTGTCCAACTCCTTTTGTGACAGGCATGCAAGAAATTACAATACACAGTATTAGTCTTAGAGAGCATAAAGAGACCATTCTGTCCCTGATGGCCTCACCACGATTGTTTGATCATAGTGGGCATCAGGATTTCTATATGTGAAACTTTCATATGTGAAAGCTCTATCAGCTCTCCCGTCCACACCATCACACATATTTTGTTAAGGGAAATCGTAGATCAGCACTTTTTTTAGCATTAAGTTTGGAACAGACTGGCTGTTAGTTGAGCTCTACTGAATGGCACCTTGTATAACAAACAAACTTAGTGCTCATCAACTTTAATAACAGGAAAACATCTTCAATCCTTGCACTCTTACTTGCAATTAGCTTTGTATTCTGACTTTCTCCTTGCCTAGCTAACATTGTTTATTTAGTGGTTTCTCAAGAAGAAACTTCTACATAGAAACAGCAGCCTCAGAGAGGAAAATGGACAGGAGTGTTCAATACAAGATTCATGCTAAAGAGCCATACAGGGGTGCAAATATATACAGTTTATACATGTACACTTGAAAAATGATAGTAACCAATAGCAATAGCAGTACGTAATAATTAACAGAAGAATTAACTACAAGCAAATAAATGTATCCTTTCTTTATGTGATATGAATAGTGTGTGTGTTTTTAACTATCTGATAAGTCTACTGCTATAGCTAGAGATTGCAACTAGTCATTGCCAACTACTGTGTAAACAATAACAGACTAGTTGTGGGTGAATCAATTGTGTCATTTTAACAAAATGCACAAAAATTTTTCTGTGAGACTTGAGGAACTGGACAGAGTGACTAGATCAGGCAATAATGGTACATATAAAACAAAACAGGAGATGGTAGATATAAAACAATTTTTTGGCTGATGTTTTTGAATGTCATCTCTTGGACCTTCAGGTTTCAGTAAACCGGGCTGTTCCTGATGCCACAGCAGAGCACCATGCTGAAGATCATCTCAAAGATCTAAAGCACAATAAAGGTGAGATCAAGGGTGAGCAAACTTAAAATTATATTAAAACAATACATTTTGACTAATGTCCAGTTATAATGAAACTGATTCATGAAAGTTAAAACATTTACATACACAAGCACATGTCATTTTCTTACCATGATAACAGCAACAACCAGGGCAGCAATGCCAATCAGATAGATCTTCTCAGAGAAAAGCTCTTTGATCTTGTCGTGACAGTTCTGAAGAAATTTGTTGAGTTTAGGACCTTTTTCCACCTCTAACAGTATATTATCATACCAAGAAAGGACAATATGAAGGAGAAGTTTAAAATGAAAATCAGGAGATGTTCAGAGGTTCTTACGTTATGCAATTTAAATTTGTCAGGACAGACATCTGAGAAAAGTCCACCAACAGCTGATATGATGCCCCCCTTTCCACAGCAGTCAAGCTGAAACCCAGAGAAGACACTGGTTAGAGGTGTCCTTGTTTAAAGTCAATGTTTAAAGTATTATGTGGTTTAAGTACAGATCGTGCTATCTCAACTATTGTTTCTCTGTAACAACCCTTGTATAGTAAATGGAGGGCTACTTACAGTATCGTGAAAGACCTTCAAGACAGCAATGCCTGCCTGCTTTTGTTCATTATTTTCCATTGGACTGACTCTGTCGTAAACTGAGTCATAGAAAGTGATCAGTTCTTTGGAGATCTGAAGGAAGGAAAAGGAAAGAAAAGCATAATTATTATGTTTAATAATAGGATAATCATAGACTGACATTGTACACAAGGAACTGTTTAAACGTACAAGAGAATATAACTATGTAAATAGATGTTTATGAGTGAGCTGATCACTGTGAATGTATGTGCGCCCAAGAAACCCACCTTGTCTTTGTGCATAAATCCCCAGATTCCAGCAGCAACCTCACAGGCAAACAGAATGACCAGGCAGGCAAAGAACTGTAGAAGACAAAACAATGTATGAGCAGGGGTCTGTTCTGGGGGTTTGGACATTTAAAGTAGTTTAAATGTTATTAGAAATGTATTAGAATATACCAAGGTTACTGTTTGGTATCATGATGTAAGGAATTGTCTGAGTGGTCACAGTATGTGTTACTCACTGTGCCAAGAAGACACTGCGATTCCTGTATGGCACCATAGCAACCAAGGAATCCAACAAACATCATGACAGCCCCAACAGCAATCAATATGTAGACACCTACAGTAGATCATAATGCATTTAGCTGGTGGAAATCCACAATCCTAAAATCCTAAGTTTAGTGTTTGCAGTATGCAAACATAGGGTCTTAAAATTGTAAAGAGTGGACCATAAACCGCAGCTGTTTTAAATGCTGAATTACGCTAAACCATAACATCCAAATTAAATGTCACTTCCAAGTGAAGGGCGTTTCCCAAAATAAAAATAAAAATTTGACTGCAGTACTTATTTGTGACCATCAGAAGTCGCTGTGTGCTTGCTTTGTTTGGGTGGTAGATTTATCATGAAGGCAAAACAGCAGAACATTTGGAAGTCATACCAGGAGCCCAAATTAACTTGAATTGTTTCCATTCTCTCATTCACAAAAAAGCTTTGCGTTAACAAAAAAACAACCTTCTTATGTAACACAGGTTTCACTGGTAGAAGTTAAAACATAATAAAGTAACAGCTGTGTTTGTTAAATCGAAAGAAAGATTCACTTTGTTTACATTTATTAGTAACATTGAGTGATGTAACCATGACAACCCCAGTGGGTCCTAGGGCACAGCAGTGGTTTTGCATGGATGTTCACATGACAGCAAAAGACAGAGAGAGACAGATAGAAAGCCTGGAATAATGGAAAAGAAACCCTTCTCTGCTGAGAAATAATTCACCAGGCATACAAACATTAGGTGACTCAGCACACAGTATTTGAGTGAGCATGAATTATCTAAAACCTGTCTTCTGCATATCCGCTATTTAGCCAAAGCTTTTCTCTTGTGTATGTAGGCTTCTGTTTCACTCAGTTTTTAATTCTTTTTTTTTCATTATTTAAGTGTTGATTTATTTTGTAGCATTATGGCTACTTAATTATTTTCTGCTAAAAGAATACTATAATATAAAATATGCTTTGATAAACATTTGTGAAAGCAGTTTTAAGATTAATAAATTCACATAATGTTGATGATGAGATGCAGAAACTGAGCATGTGCCGTTTACCTCCACAAAAACTTGTTGATTTATTGTAAAATGTGTAACCAAATCATACAGTTTACAACTGTAACAATAGCTAATGGTTAATATCTAAATAGTCATGACATTGTATTTATAGACACTTCATTTTGTTGCATCACTGAATATAAACTGCCTCTTTAATAAACATCGACATTCCTTCTGTGGTGGAGTGTCATTCAAAGCTTCTTTTTTTCATTATTCAAATTATTCATAATTAAATTTTGTCCACGTGATTTTAAAACATCTGAAAGTTCTGCTGTCATTTAGAATCAATAGACTACAAGAGAATTTTTAAGAAACCAGTGCAATGAGGTGGTGTGGGAGGGTGGCGACAAAGTCCCTAACTGCTATGGGTACTGGGTTAAGAAACTGCCACCAGACCATCTCTCAGTGTGACAAGCCAGAATAGAGCAGCAAAATGTGACCAGCATAATGAACAGATTTACAATACACATCAGCTTTCCCTCCCTCACACTTTTACAAACACGCCTCAATGTTATTTCTTCTTTCCTTGTTTTTGTTTCGTTTCATTTAGTGTTGAACTTCTACATTTTAATTAATAACCTTTACAATTGCTATATCCAACAATTAAATTTTGGTACATTTGTTATTTTTACAAATGCATATTTGTAAAAAAGCATTGCACTTAAGTAGAGCAAGGGAAATTTTAGGTCAGGTTTGTCTACTCCTGGCCTTAAAAATAAACTGTTAAACTGAACAAGAATGAGGATGTAAGGCAATGCTATGGCCAGGTGCTTCCTGCATAAAATGAAGTATTATGGCACAATATACAGAAAAAACATCCATCCCTCTGTAATGACCCCCTGAGCAGAGTTACTGACTCTGTGTTTCTGTCTGTACGTCTCTGAAAGAGGATATATGAATAAGTGTGAGTGTAAAGAAAGCTGCCGTTCCAAATGTAGCTGCTATTTCTGTTAATTCAAAGAGCAGACATTTGGCTCTCAGCCAATAAAAGACAGAGAGAGAGTGAGTGAGAAACAGAGCAAGACAGATAGAAAAAGAGAGACATGGGCGTGTCACATAGCAGAAGTAAAAATAAGAACAAAAGTTTAATGGAAAAAAGAGAAGACAGAAAAATAAGATAAAAAGCAACAGGAAAAGAATGACTGCAAACAATGTAAGTTTGAGAAGAATAACGAAAAGTTAGAGACATGAGAAAGGGAACTAAATGTGCACACTTTAAACCTAAACAGATGATGCCAGTGTTAAACCACAGTGAAAGTAATCATAAGAGGAAAAACTGCACAGACAGAAAAAGTGGGAGAGGAGGTGTGTTTTCAGGCAGCAGGCGGAACTGTTGTAAAGCAGGGGTGGAAGAAAATATGAGCAGATTTTTCCTCTCATGTTTTTTTACTCTTAATACAGTGTTATAGCTTTCCTGTAGCTCAGTGGTTAGAGCATGGCGTTAGCAACGCCAGGGTCATGGGTTTGATCCCAGGGATTGCACATACTCAATGTATAGTGATCAATGTGTAGTATAATGCAATGTCAGTCGCTTTGGATAAAAGCGTCTGCCCAATGCCTAAATGTAAATGTTTTGTAACATCTATACTTTGAATATAAAGTCCATACATGTCACTTAGTTGTACTGTGAATACACTACAACACACTTTACCCCACCCCTTTTACATGTTATGTTCAAAGATCAACCATGTATTGTGCCACTTATCAAATGGCCTATACTTCAACAAAACCATCTTCTGAATCTAGTCCTGCTGTCTATTGTTAGAATGGATGTACACTTGTTGATTCTCCGAGGATAATTACATCTTTTTCCTGTTTTCCTCATTAATCTTGCCTTTGTTTTTCTTCTGACATTACTGCCAGCTCCTTTCCTGTCTCAATCATCAACATTCAGTCCAGTGACTAAGATGAAATTGTTTGTGTGCCCACTCTCTCATCTCTGAATTAATTTTTTATCATTCAAACACTCATCCCTCATCACAGCAAAAGTTCACAAAAGAAGTTCATGTCCTTTTAAAGAAATATACACAGTAAATTGTGAGACTAAATTGAACTGACCTAACAGGTATTGTCATTTTTATTTGTATGCAAAAGAGTGACAAAATGGGCTGTAAACTATAATTCTACTGAAAGGACACTTCTTTAGAAAGAAATCCTAATAATTTAACTAATAATAATAATAATTTAACTAATAATAATAATAATAATTTTCACTCATTTCAATAATTTTAATAAAAGTCACTAATAGTTTAACATGAAGGTGAATTATTTTGCAAATTTAAGTATGACTAAGTAGGGCTGGGCGATAAAACGCTAACGATATGTATCGCAATAGACAAGTGATATCAATAAAAAATGTGTTCGATAAAACGTTCAATATTTTTTATTCTTCATCAGAAGAAAAAAGAGGTTGTGAAGCAAGTTTGGTTGCATTAACAAAGGCACTCGCTCTCTGGTAACCTAGCACAGAGGGAGTGACACGCTAACAGCCAATCATGTAACAGTATCATGTTTGGTTGCGGCAAACCCGCAGCGAGTGCCGCAGCGAGCGAGGAAATTGTAAATTGTATAGTTTTTTGGGTATTATAAGTCTGACCATAGTCAGACCAATGTCGTCTGCAAATTATGCAAGACCGTCATCCCCGCCGAGACTGGTAATACCAAGAACTTGATGTACCACCTTAGCCGCGCTCACCCTTTGGAGCCAGATGCCTTGAGGGGATTATGATCAGAGGAAGGTTAAGTTTAAAATAAAAATGTTTAGATGTAATATATTTTTCTCCTGGTCCTTATTTTAATTGGGTCATAAAAAATATCGATAATTATCTATATCGACCGATATGAAACACTGATATCGTGATACAGTTTTCAGCCATATCGCCCAGCCCTATGACTAAGTGTGACTTTGGTATCACTAACAGAAGAAATCTTGTGCTATTGTCTAGCTAGGCTGTAGCTTAATAAGGCTCCTTGGTCTAACTGACAAAAAACCCATCACACAGTGCTGGTTCTGCCTGGCAGGCAACCAGCAAAACTCTTTTAACCAATTCATTTCTACACTTCAATTTCAGTAGGCTTCAGTACAGAAGAGCATAAATCCATATCAGTTCTGTGGTACAAATAAAACCAAAGACATTGAGGAATAGCAGTTTCAATGTTGATGGTGAGTGCTGATGGATGTTTAAAGAGATTGTGATCATAGGAACAGGAAGCCATTTGTGCTAATAGGTTATAAATGTATTCTAAGTATTGACTGAAAACCATTTGCCTACGCATCTAATGAAACCTGTTACCATACATCAGCAGGTTACCATGCATACAGTTGAAGACAAAATTATTAGCCCTGTTAGATTTTCTCGTATTTGGCTGACCAGTTGTTGGGTGGCTCGCCAATGTATCAGATTTCTCTAATACATAAAATAAGTAAGCTTGACCAAAGTTCAGGGGAAAAGAGTTTATTGATGGAAGTCATGTAGCATAGCTGTCTTCTAGATCTTAACCCAAAGTTCTGTGTGACAGAACTTTATACCTGATAACAAATGTGCTAACTTAAACACAGCAGGGGGATCCTGTGATACCACTGAAACTCCACGAGAAGTAACCAAATGGGATCCCATAGCAAGGGAAACCCTTTGCTCGTACTGAAACCTCACAAGAAGAGCTAAACAAATGGAATCCCACAGAAACCACACAGAACAAATGTATAGGAGGTTTTGTATCTGTGGGACTATCACAGTGTTATCATACAGTAAAAATACATACAATCATTCAGCCCCCTATGAAATATTTCATTATTTTTCCAATAATTCCCAAGTGCTGTTTAAAGGAGTGAAGGTTTTTTATCAACACAGCATTTCTAACCACAGGTCATTTAGGAAACTTAGAGTGTTTGTAATACAAATAGAAACAAACTTATAACCAGAATAAAAAAAGTCTGCAGGTCAAAATTATTAGCCCTCTGATGTTAATAGTCAATAGCGTATCCCTTTTGCTTGATAACAACCTTTAGTTGTTTACTGCAGTTCTCAACAAGTTTCAGGCATGTCTCCTGAGGAGTTGTTGCCCATTCAAGCTCCTCTAGATTTGTTGGTCTCCTGGCATGGACTCTGATCTTCAGTGTGCCCCAGAGATTTCCTATTGGATTCAAGTCTGGGCTTTGTGCAGGCCAGTCAAGGACACTCACTTTGCTCATTTGGAGGTTGTTCTTCAAAAGAAGTGAGGTATGCTTTGGGTCATTATCATGCATCTTGTAGTCTTCCTTTTCATGTTTCTTTCGTCCCTGACAAGACTCCCAGTTCCACACGAACTAAAACATCCCCACAGCATTATACTCCCACCACCATGTTTTACTGTGGGAACTGTGTTCTTTGGGTTGAGTGCCTCTCCCTTCTTTCTCCAAACACAGGCAACATCTCTTTGGCCAAAGAGCTCGAGTTTTGTCTCATCTGACCAAAGGACGTTTCCAGTAGTCATAATTTTTGTCCAGGTTGTCCTTGGCAAATTTCAGTCTAGCTTGGAGATGTCTCTTCTTTAGTGTTACGGAGAAGACTCCCGCTCCGCCACCAGAGGGAACCCTCGCCAGAGTACTAGTACTTCCGGACTACA
This sequence comes from Botia almorhae, assembly GCA_036877575.1. Taxonomy (NCBI): domain Eukaryota; kingdom Metazoa; phylum Chordata; class Actinopteri; order Cypriniformes; family Botiidae; genus Botia; species Botia almorhae. The sequence goes on along the minus strand of JAZGTJ010000216.1, from coordinate 27,861 downwards.
ATTCCCATGGGCCTGTATCTGGGGCTGATTACTTCCTGTTTGGTTCACCTGTTCTCAATCAAGCGGTCTATTTAAACCCTGGACTCTGTTCAACCAGTGCAATGTCTTGTATTGCTTTGTTGTTTACCTGTTTTTTGTGTTTGGACTGTTTCTGGTTATTTCTGATTGTTTGCTGCCTGTTCTTAGACTCTGCCTTGGATTTTGTTTTTGGATTGTTTGCTGCCTGCCCTGAACTGTGACTGTTTAATGTTTATGATTGTTTGTCGCCTGCCTCGACCTCTGCCTGTATTACCGTTTCTGATTTTGCCTTTTCCCAATAACACTGTTTGCCAGTTTTTGAACTTTTGCCTGTTTTTGACATTTAAAGGCTTAAAGGATTAATTAGGCAAGTAATTGGACAACAGTGGTGTGTTCAATAGCCAATCAGACAGATCCTTTCTTAAGGGTGCTAATAATTTTGACCTTTTTTTAAATCTTTTATTCCAGGCAAATTAAAAGAAATTATGCTTTCTCTAGAGGAAAAATATATTATGAAATACTGTGATAACATTCCATTACTCTTTTAAACATCACTTGGGAAATATTTGAAAAAGAATTGAAATTTCATAGGGGGGCTTATAATTTTGTCTTTAACTGTATGTCACACCAAAGAGTGGATATTTTTAAATATTCAAACAACAGCATTAGAATTAAGGTTTCATTATTACAATGTCCAATAGTGTTAATCTATTCTGTTACAGTTATGTATCCTTTGGGGATTTTCAGCTCTGGGTGTTGTTAGTGCTGTTGATTCATACAGCAGTAGATGAGTTTTGCTTTCAGATAGATTGGGATCGATTCGTATCGATTGGCATGTTGGTATTACATTGACACTACATTTGTCAATTTTGTCACATTTACAATCACATGTCTGATTTTTGGACCAAAATCACTATTGACACAGACAGCTTATGGTGGCTACCTGTCATGACAGTGAATTATAGGGGTGACATTTAATTGAACTTACTGTGATGTCCTACCTCAACTCATTCCTACAGATATATGTCTCCCTCCCTCTTCATTTAGTAAACAAGTGATGTCTGTAGCTATGGGTCTGGCCCCTAAGGGGGACCAGCTCTTAAATAAGGGGCTCTTAACAGAGGTTGTGGAGACCATTCTAAACCCTAGAGCTCCCTTGAAACGTTATGTCCTATAGTGTTGATTATTTCATTTATGGTGCCAAGAGCAACCAACTGGACCCAGTTATCTGCTGATGGCTTCAGTAGAGGGGTTTCATTTAAGACCGCCTTTTTGGTGGGCCCTTCCCCTCTACTCTTAGGGTTTCCATGCACCTCTGACAGCTGGGTCTCCAGGGAAACACTAGCTCATAATTACTTTCCTTTTTGGTGCTTTAAGGAGTTGTGTAGTTTCTGGCATCCGCCAGCACACGTCTTAAGATTCATAGTGCACTAATCAGAATTGGATTGGTTGTTAGGTAAAAATGTTCTGTTTTTCACATAGAAAAAGTGAACTTGAGCATTTGTGTACACAAGATATTAGGCATAATAGTCATTTTAGTCATAATGAGCCACACCTGACAAATATAAAAAGCAAAAAAATGCTTACTTGAAAAAAAAGGCAAAAATTCTGCAGAAAAACGTTGACTGTAATGACTGTAATGCTTTCGCAAAAGAAACGCTTAATTGCACCTTTAATTTTAATTGCTTTATAGCTATTAATTACTTATAGCACCACCATGTTGTAAATTTTTACAATATTTGAAACACATACAGTGCCTTGCAAAAGTATTCATACCCTTTGAACTTTTTCACATTTTGTCACCTTACAACCACAAACCTAAATGTATTTTATTGAGGTTTTATGTGATACACCAACACAAAGTAGCACATAATTGTGAAGTGAACGAAAATGATGTATGATTTTCAAAAGTTTAAGCAAATAAAAGTCTAAAAAGTGTGGCGTCCAATGTATTCAGCCCCCTGTACTCTGATACCCCTAAATAAAGTCCAGTGCAATGAATTGCCTTCAGAAGTCACCTAATTAGTTAACAGAGTCCACCTGTGTGTAATTTAGTCTCAGTATAAACACACCTGTTCTGTGAAGGCCTCAGTGGTTTGAGAACACTACTGAACAAACAGCATCATGAAGAGCAAGGAAATCACCAGGGATTAGGTTAGGGATAAAGTTGTGGAGAATTTTAAAGCAGGGTTAGGTTATAAAAAAATATCCCAAGCTTTGAACATCTTAAGGAGCACTGTTCAATCCATCATCCAAAAATGGAACAAGTATGCCACAACTGCAAACCTACCAAGACATGGCCATCCACCTAAATTGACAGACAGAGCAAGGAGAGCACTAGTAAGAGAAGCAGCCAACTCTGTTGTCACTCTGGAGGAAATGCAGAAATCCACAGTTCAGGTGGGAGAATCTGTCCACAGGACAACTATAAGTCGTGTACTCCACAAATCTGGCCTTTATGGAATAGTGGAATAGTAGAAAGAAAGCCATTGTTGAAAGAAATACCTATTGTTGAAAGAAAGTCCCGTTTGCAGTTTGCCACAAGCAATGTAGGACACACAGCAAACATGTGGAAGAAGGTGCTCTGGTCAGATCAGACCAAAGTTGAACTTTTTGACTTAAATGCCAAGTGTTATGTGTGGCGGAAAAGTAACACTGCTCATCACCCTGAACACACACATGGTGGTGGCAGCAACATGCTGTGGGGATGCTTTTCTTCAGCAGGGACAGGGAAGCTGGTCAGAGTTGATGAGCTAAATACAGGGCAATCCTGGAAGAAAACCTGTTGGAGGCTGCAAAAGACTTGAGACTGCGAAGGAGATTCACCTTCCAGCAAGACAATGACCCTAAACATACGGCCAAAGCTACATTGGAATGGTTTAATTCAAAGAATATTCACGTGTTAGAATGGCCCAGTCAAAGTTCAGACCTAAATCCCATTGAGCATCTGTAGCAAGATGCTCCCCATTCAATCTGGCTGAGCTTGAGCCATTTTGCAAAGAATGGGCGCAGTCTCTAGATGTGCAAAGCTGGTAGACATACCCCAAAAAGCCTTGCAGCTGTAATTGCAGCAAAAGGTGGCTTCTCAAAGTGTTGACGCAGGGGGACTGAATACAAATGCACACCACACTTTTCAGATGTTTATTTGCCTAAAACTTTGAAAACCATGTTTTATTTTCATTCCACTTCACAATTATGTGCTACTTTGTGTTGGTCTATTACATAAAATCTCAATAAAAAACATTTAAGTTTGTGGTTGTAATGTGACAAAATGTGGAAAAGTTCAAGGGGTATGAATACTTTTGCAAGGCACTGTACTCCATCCATTTTTGTAATGGTAGGCCATTCAGATTTGACATTATTAGTTGCTAAAATCTGTCTTATCCAAAATGTACTATTTAAGTAAAGCAGCAACTCGTCTAATTTTGTTTCTATGGATACATCGCTCGCCTGCCATGATGGAATAACTGAGTCATGCAGGGTCAGTTTCATTCCCCAACACTCAGCGGCAGGCATTTGCAAGCAAGGGCTAACCACACACCAGCATGAGGTTTTCACAATGCTTTATTGGCAATTTCTCAAGTAAAGACAATGGTTTAATGTCTGAGTTAAGCTAAAGCTTTAAAACAACATGTCTAGTTATCAAGTTTAAATAATTTCATCTGACAATTTCACAGAATACTTTTAATATATTTTTTGGTATTGTTTTCCCTCACTGTAAAAAGCTCCAACTGGCTTATTATTATTAATTGCAGTCCACAACACTACTCTGCCCCACCTTGTTGTCGCATTACTCTAACTGGTGCTCTGTGTCCATTAGTAATGAAGCCATGGATCTTCACGTATTTCCCACTGGCCCACTACTGACGCTTAACCAATCTCTAAGAACCTGACACCTTGTACTTCTGAGGACTCCAGATATGTTCTATTTCTAAAAAATTTTGGTGGCTTTGCACTTTTTTCTTAAGACATCTGAGGGTAATTTGTCTCTTTTCTTCTCATTTTGGGGAGCTCAAGAGATTGTGGAAGCAAAGACTTAAATATGTAGAATTTGATTGACTGAGATTTGATAGACATGGTTCTCTCAATCTTTTATTTAACTCTCGTTAAATAAAAAACTCTCTTTTTTATTTAACTTTTGTACATTACAATTGAAATGAAATGTAACACTAAATTAAGCATTAACTAAAATGTGCTCATTCTTTACTCTTACACAACATTTTAGCTACCAGACTACATAACGATAAGGAGACTATTAATATGAGCACATTGGTTTATTCTGTTCGAAGCAAAAAGCCTTTCTCACCTGTATCCATCCTCTGCTCTTTCTTTGATGGACTTTGGATGGTTGTGATCTCTCACATTACGATCCATAAACAGCAAGAAAGGGCATGTGGAGATCTTGGCTGCAGGCAATTTCCTCACATTAAGATGTTGAGAGCTGTGATGTTTCATTTGCAGCTCCTTACGTGACATCTTTGCACTTTGCAGACACACAATAGATCAAAGGGCGCTCTTTTATATCAATCTGATCCTGACAGAACAACTAAGTCCAAATCCGCATTATCATTCATGCTTTGTCATTTATTCCCTTATATATCTTTAACTATTTTGTCAAAAGCTATTTATATTGTAGTATAACTAATTAATTTGCTGATGCCTGGCTTTGAGATCTGCTAACGTCCTATAAGAAATACAAGTAGCACTAGATCTTCAGGGTATTTAGACCATTAGGTTACAGTGTGTTAGTATGGCAAAACCCTATCCACCCCCCATCATACCCCCCTGACTACTGCCACTCCCAAAGTGGCTAAACCATAAGTGATCTTCCTGTCAGGCCATCATCTGTTCCCAGACATCATACAGGCCACCTGCTGGGTTTTTATAATGGAGATGTGTACCACTAACCTGATGGACCTCGCTGAAGTGGGTCTTGGGCTTGAACTACAACTACAATAAACTACAATTATGAAATTATGGACCTGTTAACACCCAGTATTAAGATGTGTTTCATGACTACATACATCACTCACTATGTCAATATATTAATGCATTTTAAAAAAGAGCATAAAAGCAGAAAAATAAAAAGAAAGCAGCATAAAACTGGAACCGTTTTTTGGAACAAAAATTTAAATTTAGATTTAAGATTTGCTTACAGTTTCTACAGTAACATAGGGTTGTTTGCAATACCATTTATACATTTACATGCAGGAAATACACACACAAACATGCAGAGTTAGATCTATGTAGAGCTAGATCTAGTTTGATCTATCTAAATGTTCAGGAAATACTTAACATGACTCCCTGGGAATTTCACATTTTCCAAACTCTAGGCACAGCCACATTTCTCCCCTTAGCAAACAGAGCTGGCCTAAATATCTCCCTGACAATAACAAATATCTGACAAAATATCTGACAATAACAAGTGTTAATCAAGTGCTTCTCAGCACTCAGTTTTCAACTCATTTAAACAGAAAGATGGTGTGTATATGTGTGTCAGCGAGCAGGAGTGTGTTTGTGTATGTTGGGGGTAGGGAAAAGGGAGGGGGCAGAGAAAAGGAAAACACCAGTTTCACTTCTGGAGAAGCATGAGCCACATGTTTTCCATATTAAAAGTAATCACGCTTAAAAACGGAAAAATAAATCAAAGACAATGAATAATGTTGAAGAAGGAAAAAGGAAAGAAAAGTTTCACAAAATGTAAAATAAAAGGTGAATGAGAATAAAGTGGATAGGTATACCCAGTTTCTCAGGCTTTCTTTCACAGCCTGAGAAAGCAGACACCTGTGCTTTGACATTATAGTTAAGTTTTTTTTTCTTGTTAGTATACAACAAGAAAAAATACCCAGCTAAACTGAAATGAAAATTTTAAGTAATTTCCTAAAGAATATGATGCATAGAGAGAGAGAGAGAGAGGGAGAGAAAAGAGTATTCTCTTACTTATGTAAAAAGTGCTGGGTGCTTCTGTTTCCCCAAACTTTAGGTTCAGAATACTGCTTGTCCTAGTGTCATGACGAAGCCAGAGTGAAACCCCCAAAATTACACAACCAGCCAGCTAAAAAAGACGAAAAAATCATGAGGACACATAGTTAACACATTGGGTCACTTTACTTTTAACCATAATTAAAATACGGATATAATGGACATAACAAACATACAAGAAACTAGCAACTTGCAAGATTTTAAGTTATACACTAACATACATAGATACTATTTTCTTTTTCCTATAGATTTATGATAAAGATAAAGGTGTGTAAGTGCATTTTGTCAAGTCTTCCTGTCTCACATTCCAACTCATATTCTTGTAGTCTGCTTATTTTCCATTTAACAAAGAGAAGGAGACACACATTCTGTGAGACGGGGGAGGAAGGGAGGGATCTTGTTACAGACCCCATCTAGAGGCCCACAGTACAGAGGGTTAAGAATATCAAAACATCACTGTACACCATGGCGGCACACATTTTGCATGGTTCAGAACTCTTCTCTTCATGTGGCTCACTCTGATAAGCATTCAGTTAAGTGAGACCAATAAACACATGGCATATTTATAAGAGAGGATGTTTAATAGACTTTTGTGGCTAGGGGAGGGGCAAAGAGAAAAGGGGTAAGGAGGGTGTGGTTAGTTGAGGAGACACATGAAGCTGTGGTACAATATGTGGTATTGTATGAGTGAGGGTAAAAAACGTGGAAAAGTTTGGGCCATGGGGGAGGGGTAAGTGCATGATAAGCAGAAGGGGTGTATTTGGCTTTGTTTATATGGCTTTGTTTACAGCTATAATCACTGTTGAATCATACAAGAGCTGGCCCCTGTGAGATTCTCGCCAGGAATGTGTATGCTCTGTGCAGGAATGCAGAGTGATTGGAGATGGCCAAGAACCTGGTGGGTTCTGCTGGAAGCAAAGAGGTTCAGCTACACCACACAAGGGAGAGTAATGGGAATGTGAGACAATCACAAAATTTAAAAAATTAAAAAGCCATGTGCAGTTCACACCATACTCCCTATACACCATACATGAGGGAAACACTAGGCACTTTCTCTTCCCTCTTGTTGAATTATATTTCCCATCTTTACTGGCTCTTAACATCAAGACAGGGGTCAGACATAACCACAAAATTATACTTTTATTCCACAAAAATGTTTTGGACATTTTCTTTTGCAAAAAAAACATACATGCTAGCATCTCTGGATATTGTGAGGTATAAGATGTCCTACCTCTACACCAAATAAACACAAGGGGGAAAAACATTTTCGAAGAAGGTAAATGTGTGAAAGAGAGTTCTTTCCATCTCTCTTTCTGTCTTTCTTGCTCTCTCCAAAGGCCAGACAGGCCCATTCCAGAGCCCAGGCAGCCTGCTGCTTAGCAACTAAGTAAACATAAGCAGGGCCAAAGGGAGAGGTTCTGAAATGATGTAGAATGGAGAACCTCTGTCACTTTAAAAGCAACAGCAAAGTGCAGTTTTACATTACATTCTTACAAAGTGAGTTCAGGAATATCTGAGTAAAAGAGATTCCCCTGGAAACAGATTACCATTGAACAAGGGTAGGTCAATGCTAAAATTCACAGTGACAAATTTTAATCTGTGATCCTCCTCTTTCCCAAGCTCAAAAAGTAAGCTATAGCATAAAGGAAATTAGTGCCCCCTCCCTCTTCACAGGGGCCGTGAGAGTGTTTGTGGTTGTTCCCCACTGGCAATGGCCCTTGTGTTTGGGGAAGTTATAACCTGGATGAAGGCATTCTCCTCTCTCTGTTTCAAAAGTTTCTAACAGAATTTATATAGGCAAAACAATAGGATTAATTTAATAATCTATTTGTCATACAGGATCTCTAGCCCTATAAGATGTCCAAGGTCATGGGTTCCAACAACAACCGGTCAGACATAACAGTATAACAGAGTTAAGAATCATAGGATAATTAAAGGATACAGATTTCATTGGTTATATGTACAATTTTGCAGTGAACAACATTCTAGGCAACATTACATAACTAATTAAACTTCATCTTTACATACTTGTCACGTGACAGGGAGCATATGCATATGAAAAAGAATCGATTTTTAAAAAATGCAATTAAATGTTATATATATGGATCGGTTGCCATTTTAATTGTATTGCATTCTTATATATATATATATTGAACTTGAAAAAGTTTTTGAAAACTTTAAATCGTGAGGCAAGTGTAGATTCACAGCTGTAAGGATGATGGTGATTGTGGATCAACCAGTAGAAAGTACATCTGTTAATATATAAATTTGTATGTAAAATAATATATAACGTTGTGGTGCTTCTTAAGTTCTGCTGTATATATGTACCCAGAAGATAAATGACACGGAGAAACTAGGTTCTCTATCAGGATTTAATCTGTTGATCTTAAATGCAGTTTTACTTTAAATGACATTGATCTTAAATGCATATTCACTTCCTTTTTTTATTTTAATGTCCATATTTAACACCACTATGGTGAGCATTGACATTGCTGTTGACAAAGTAAGTTTAACTAACTGCAAAGTAGTTATGTATGGCATATTTCTGTAGGTATATTCCAAAAACAAAAAAATGAGCTTTGAAACAAGTGTATAGTATAATAATAGATAGTATGAGTAAGTTTATGGCTTGTTTACTGGAGGGTTTGTAAGGCACTGGTCTTTGTTAAACTGCTCTTAAATGATACGTATTCCTAAAAACACTATACAAAAACATTGAATTGAGTGAAATAGATCCTACTAAAATGCCGGGATGGTTTTAAATGTCTTTTCACAACTCCTACAAGTCCCCCCAAAAAGCTTCTGATGGGAAAATACTTTGTACACTGAAGTAACTGTCTTTCAAGTATTGTTATTATGATGCTAAAAGTGAATCTAGTGCTCTTTAGCATTGCTGGTGCCATACAATAAACCCTGCACCACATTAAATAGAACTGAACTGTGGCTCCAAAACCATGATAAGAAACCAAACCATGGTATTGCTATATTGTTTCACCCATTAAATATACATTCGTCTATTTTTAATTTTTAAAAAAACATTCAGAGACAGGAAATGATCATTGTAGTACTTGCCCAACAATGTGTTTCTGGAAACCTCAGAACAAATAAATTCAGCTAACATTTCACATGGGCTTTGCTTCTTCAATCAGAGAAGCAATGTTCTAAATATTTATAATTGGGCACTGTTTTTATTTTGTTTGTTTTAGTTTATTTCTGTGGAAGATAACGTTAATATTTTGAGAAAACTTTAGATGATTTTAAATAAAGCACAATAGTCAATAGCTCACATGATTAATGAACACATTCACAATTGTAATCAGTGTAATTTTTTAACATTAGCTAAGTCTCAGCTTAGGGTAAGTGGTTTTAAAGAGTACTGTCATGCTGTCAATCACACATGATTAATATGTGTAGCTTTTACATCAGTACCACTTGCCATGTTTGCACTGCAAATACATTAGCAATAGTACAATATCCTTAAAAGGCACTCTAATCATTTCAGTTATGTAAAGCTCAAAAGACTATGGCCTGTTTAAAGAGTCTTCTAATAAGATTTATTTTAACTAGTAGAACACAATACAAAATGCTTTTAATTTTATTATTGGAGTTGTGTTTTTACAATTCACTCTATTTCTAAAATAAGAGAAGCTAGTTAGCAGTTAGCAGAGGCCATTTCCTAATATAAGGATATGAAAAAAAGTACTACATTGCTTAAGATATTCTGCAACATGATTAACATGCAGCACATCTCTATTTTACACATACTTTTATTGCCTGTATAAAGGTTAAAGAATCTAAGTGATCTCTGTGATTCACACTGCTAGTAATCTGTTACTAGCAGTGTAATGTGAGTTCTATTTTTGCTATATGACCCAGTAAAGGGCCATTATAGAATGTCTGGCATGTCAATGCTGAACTTAAAAAAAAAGCCCATCAGCCAGTTGCAAGAACTGCATTAGGGTAAGAAAACCCTTAGGGCCAAAATCCTTATTATTGTTTTTTTGTTTATTGTTTTTTTTACAACATTTGTTCTAACTGTGCACATACCTTTTTTCAGACCCCTGATACAGCTTGTTTAATAGGTATTTTCCCATCTATTTATGTCAACTTTCAAGGCAAACTAAACAGGATCTTGGGCTCAAAGTAAAAGGCTATCAAGCTCATTTGCTAAGGAAGCCCAACCACCTGTTGGGCTTGGGCCTATAAGAAATCAACATGGGTGTTAAACAAGGGAAAACTGCTTCTGTTTTAATTACACTGTATTTTCGATATGTCTTAAAATGTGCTGTACATCATAACTGTACCTGTTGCAAGTAACTAATAATTAAAACGTGAATCAAGCATGTATTTAAAAACCCATTATTCAACAACTAGCCATTTTGAGAGGTTACATCCAATCCAGTAAATGCCATGTTTACCACTTATTTTACACTTAGTAAGTGTAAGAGGAGAAAAACTTGAGTACTATACTTGAGAAGTGTTCTTTTTCAGGCTCACAGTCTTGTGATCTGTTCTTAGCTGACAATGGCAACGAACCATGTGTTTGTTGTTTACTATCAGTCCTAACTAAATAGCATTTAAATGACACTGAATGCTATTTAGTTACATAAGAGGAAACTGTCCCAGAATAATCCACTGTGAAAATACAGAAAGAGCATGTCATACTGCTTATAAAATACAACCGCACTGTAAAAAATGTTTTGTCAGGTAACTTAAATGTGCTTCATGTGCAAACATCTAAATTAACAACTTAAAATCTTAAGTATTATTCAATACTACTGTCAATGAGACTGCTAGTTTACATAAACAAACATATACATATTACACACTGGCATTATGAAGCATTTCTAAATTTGTTTGTGTGGATTGTATTTCCATCTACTTTCTAGCTTCTCCAAACTACATTGAGGGGGGAGGGACTAGAAAACAGCAATTAAATTATTCTGCTGTTCTATTGCTTAATTGCGTTCACAGTGTAACACACAAAAGCATATTAGCTCGTAGTGTAGTTATGTGACGATAAATATAAAATAAGAAAGAAAGAAAGACATTTTTGGCAGAAATGCAGTAGAAAACTCTCCGGCAGGAGGTTTTAATAGACCTTAGGTTTTGTTGCTGGGCTCCTCCGACCCGTGTCCGTTATTTTCACTCGGAGCAGACAAAGATTTTATATCATCTTATTTAGTGCGCAATGCATCTTATATTTATCACATACTCTTTACTGTAGCGACGTCTTACATAATTCTTACATAAACACATATGTATTAAAATGTAACTTTAGATATTTTATTTACAGAATAAATTATATAATCGTCTCGTTTCTTAGTTAGTATAATTAGCAACACGAGACTCTTCCCGAGGTTCTTAACGGCTAAAAACATCCTTTTAATACAATGAACTAATTCTCAGGCCAGACACAAGATCAGCGCACAAAATAAATGATTACTTACCCAGAAAATGAAATTGAAGAAGAAAAGCATGTATTTGATACATTTCGTGCAGCCTTCCACACCCATGGTGTCGGTTTTCTTGAGGATGTTTAAAGCGTTTCACGGACAGCCGTTCGTTATGCAGCGCTCGTGCAGATTCAACTCAAATCGATGTACGCTGGTGATCGTCTGCTTGCTGCTTAGAGTCGACGTATGAAAAAGGACAACACCCAGTTTCCTCCCCCTTCAAAGGCCCCTACAGCCCAATAACTAACTCATAAAATACATAAAAAATAAAGATAAAAAAAGATAGAAAAAAACACTAGTGGAGAGATTACAAAACGACTCGTTAAAATAATTTAAAAGCCACTTTCAATATTTATAAAAACACTGAACCCCAAATTTACACTTAATCACAAATCAGCACATTATTAAATTAATTCAACCTTCAAACAAATAAAATTGAATATTTTTTCTCTTTTTATTTACAACACAGGTCAGCCGAAGAAATACAGTGTGGGGTAATATTGAATAATAACCCACCCTAGCTTTATGTTACAGTTTTAACCTCTTTGCTAGTAATGTTGCTTCTAAATCATGTGTTTCCTTCATCCAAAATTAGTGTATGTCTCCACCTAGTGGCTGTTAAGAATTTTTAAGCACGTTAAATGATTTTGGGCTGTAAAGTTAAGATTTAACTTTAAGTTACACCCAGAGTGACTTATACATTCAAGGTATACAACTTATCAGTACACGTGTTTCCTAAGTTTCGAAACCGCTAACGTTGCCCTGTTAACGCAATGCTCTAACAACTGGAAAGGTCTCATGGTAAGGTTATTTTTATATAAATTAGTTTTGATTTATTTTAAGTCAGTATACTCAATATTTAAAAAAACTGAACCTGACGCTTTGAATATGTTGTCACAGTGGAATCTGCTATAAAACAAAAAACAGAGCTGTTTTTCTGTAAACAGAGCGACAATTATCAACCAAAAAAATGAGGAAATTGCACAAATGTACGGACGTACAACGAATGTACAAAATATATAAAAAATATATAATATTGTTTTGGCCAACAAATATTATAATTTACGAGTTCGAACTAACATGCAATCACAAATGATCAAATATGCATATTTGGCGTGTTGTCATGGAATTTGGCCCGAACCCAGAGTACCCCACCCATCCTTGACTGAGATAGATACCAGCCAAGAATGAGGCGATGGGGTGGCGGACGGATGCTGCAAGACTGTCATGTGACGGAGGTAAGGGACGGCTATATATATATATATATATATATATATATATATGCGTGTGTGTGTTGTTCAAAAAACTACATTTGTTCAAAAACTACATTTTTGCAATAAATGTCTGTTACTAAACTAAATATTACTTCAGATAATCGTGAGCATTATTAATCAACTAATGCTATTTGTATGCAGTTTGCAGTTTGTTATAAGACACTTAAATAAAACAGCAGGAGGCGCTATGAAGCAAATGACTGTTATTACATAACAAAACGAATATCATAGAGAGAAAACTGCGTGGATGCTATGTTTGCTAAAACAATAACGTACTAATACTAACAAAATTATAAGTCATTTTTCACACACATCATTTAGTATGTTTCATGATCAGGTTCCCTTGTGGGGACCGCTGGCTTGTCCCCACAATTTAGGTGTGTGTGACATTTACCATCCTCATGGGGACATGTGGTCCTCACAGTGGTAGAAAAAAAACACACACACATACTTCATATACTTATCATATGCATATCATGCATATCTGGTTTACAGGAACTCTCCATAAACATACTAATTTTTATATAGAGCTAATCAAACTTTCTATCAGCTTTCTCTAACCCCACCCCTAAACCTAACCCTCACAAGAAACTGTTGGCATTTTTAATTAAAATGTAAACACAATTTAGTATGTTTTGAAGCCATTTGGTTTATATGAACGAACACAGGAAGTTAGCCCAAGCTAGAGCTGTCCTAAGTTGTCAGGTCCTTGTTTTCTACTGGATGTCACATTTTCATAAATTCCCAAGATAATCAGCCAAGAATCTGCTGCCATTGTCTCTAAAACAGCAGATATCTACAACATATTTTAAATGTATGCTTGAGGATTAAGATAATAAATTTGCTTTGAGGTTTGAATCTCAATGGTGTAAAATGCTTTGACAAACAGCAACTGGGGATGTTGCATCAGTTTTATTGACCCATGTGAATATGCCACAAAAACCAATGAGTGGACACTATCATTTTTTAAGTCTAAATGAAAGAGTCATATCAAATAATGTTGTTGACTTTAATAAAACAATGCAACCACATGAAACATATTTTTTAACATTTAAAAAATATTGTGAATATTTTACACTGTCACCAATATATTGTTTTGTTTTTTGGTTGCAGATATGAGAGGGATATATATAATTTAAGGACGAATATTGAATAAAGAATTCAATATTCTATAGAAAGACTTTACTTTTTCTAAAGATTATTATTATGTTAGTTACAAGAAGACAAGATAATTGAAAGCACAACATCGTCTTTGTGCTATGGTTACAGTCTACTCATCACTGTCGTGTTAAGTGGAGCTCTCCACCAACTGAAACCATCCCAATTACTAATCTCTTGCACGCGTCTACTGAGCTTTTCGGCAATTGGGCATGCGCGCCAGTGGAGTCTAGATGAGGCTAGTGTTGTCTCTCCGCAGTAGTGACGAGCCTCTCTTTCTTGTCTTCAGGAAAGGATCAGACACTCACAAAAAGAAAGACTGAAATAGCAACGACGTGGAAATAAAAAGGATGCATCAATTATTTTCAAAAAGCACCAGAGGACATTACATTGGACATTTTTGTTACTAAAGAAGATTTTAAAAGGACCCCTCCACTTCAAAGCTGGCGACTCACTTATAAGTATATAAGAAAAATCTCAATGTGGTGGTTGTTTTGTGTCTGTCCGACATCTCGATATCCTTTGAATAAACGACGTCAAATAGAAAAACGCTTAAAATGTGACTACAGTTTAGCCTCGAACCTCCTATTGCCACTTTGTCCGATTCGAGGAGGCGTCTACTGGGAATCAGGGTAGCGCATCGTTTTGGAGACAAGGCGAGTGTGAGCGATCAGGAGGGAAAGTGCGCTCAGGAGCTGTCCGATCAGAACCACACAAATCACTCTGGCATTAGCGGTATATCACAACTCATCAGACTTATAACTCTGCTGGATCTCATGGTGTGGATCACAGTTACAATCTCCGCATTCGGTCACAAGGAATAACGTCTGGTAATCTTTATTTTCTCATCTCTTTGCATCTAGAGTCAATCCTCTTTAGACCTGCCAAGAACATAACACGCTCATGCACACGCATGCAAACCTGCCCATTACTTTGTGTGCTTTTGCGTTACCTGAGAATTGCTCACATGTATCTTCAGGGTCTTTCAACGTTGTGATGTCTGGCCCGCGCTCGAGACATGCCTAAGCGACGAGATGGGCCAGGGTGACGAGAAAGACCGTGTTGTAATTAACGTGGGAGGGATTCGACACCAGACCTACCGCAGCACCTTGCGCACTCTGCCCGGAACTCGTTTAGCTTGGCTCGCCGAGCCCGATGCCCACAGCCACTTTGACTATGACGCCCAAGTTGACGAGTTTTTCTTTGACCGCCACCCAGGAGTCTTTGCACACATTCTCAATTATTATAGGACTGGTAAGTTACATTGTCCTGCTGATGTTTGCGGCCCTCTTTATGAGGAAGAGTTGGCTTTCTGGGGAATTGATGAGACAGATGTGGAGCCTTGCTGCTGGATGACGTACCGTCAGCACCGGGAGGCCGAAGAGGCGCTGGATAGTTTCGGCGGAGGGCCAGTTGAAATGGGCAACGACGATACGGAGGGAGATGTTTTGGGTGATTCAGGGGATGGAGATGATGAACTTCACATGACTAAACGGCTTGCCTTGGGGGACTCACCTGACGCCAAAGCTGCAGGGTTGTGGCAACGTTGGCAGCGCCGTGTTTGGGCACTCTTTGAGGATCCCTATTCTTCTAAATATGCAAGGGTGAGTAATCAACAATCTGGATGACAATGCAGAGTAATGCAACAAACATTAAGCAACTGGTTGCCTTAATATTTTAAAGTTGCATTAAAATAATTATTGTGTATTAACCACTAATTATTTGTTATAATTATTACAATTGCGTCTTGGATCACGAGTCTTGTATCGTTCATCAGTGTTTCTGTAGCTCAGTTGGTATTTGGTAGCTAATTGATAGTATTGAGTTGTGGGTTCGACTCCAGGGAAACACACATGCTGATTAAAAACATATACCTTTAAAATGCACTGTAAGTGTCTTTTGGATAAAAGCGTCTGCCAAATGCATAAACGTATTATAAATGATCAACAGCTTTTCTGACTGCTGTGACAAGCGCCGTGAGCCGTGCTCGTGCACAAATGATCACATAGGGAGAACATTAAAGAAGCAAAGGCTTTTCTTTATTTATGTGCACATGCTGATTTGATACAAGACAAACAAATCTGATAACATTAACAGCAACTTTCATATCTGATCAGGAGGTCTGAGTGGCAGCAGTTTCGATGATGGTGATGATGATTGTTACTTTGGCCATCCATGTCAGCTATTACAAAAAGTGTATTTGTATGTTTATTGTAATAAGGGCAAGATAACAAAAGGCAAGTTTGGTTTGGACAAATGTTTGTTTTAGGCTTGTGCCTGTTTATTCTGAGTAATATTGGCCAGGGCAACTGCCAAGATCTGGCTATTGTACTCTAGGCTACTAAATGCTAATAAATAAATAAAGGAATGTTGATGTACAGTTAGAAGTGAGTAGTTTTATGCCAAGGACCAATAAATGAAATGAACCTGCCATGTGATTAGCAAGCAAGCGCTCCTCAAAGACAGAGGATTTATTAAGTGTGTGATTAATATTAAGGGAGTGCAAAATATCACAATGTATGCCACTATTAGATACAATATAACAAGAATTTATATTTCCTTGTTTAGTGGCTCTACTTATATCACCTTTAAGGTTGCTGAAAGAAACACAAATGACCAAACAGAATGTGCAGTAGGGCTTCAAGTTTTAAGTTTTTTTTTTAAGTTTTAATTACATTTAAAGTATTTGTAATGCATTCATTCCTGAGAAGATCCCTGATTTACATTTTAGCCAAACAAAAAACTCAGATAGAGAACGTGCTATAAGTTTTGCTTGAATGGTGAAAACACACTAAAATGCTTCAAGCTGTTGTCCAGATTTTTTTGTAACCTGTTGAAGTTTATCAACAGTTCAAAGAAAGCCAGATTAAAATTTTATGTATAAAAATATGTTAGGTCATCTAAATATTACAATTGATTTGAGATGACAGATTTTCATGAACGATGATGCTTAGATTAGTTATTATATATAATTATATAAATACAGCACCGAACAATGCACACTTGAAATAATGTAATTAAAGGTTGATAATTAAAGGTAATTAAAGGTAATTAAAGATTT
This sequence comes from Botia almorhae, assembly GCA_036877575.1. Lineage (NCBI taxonomy): Eukaryota > Metazoa > Chordata > Actinopteri > Cypriniformes > Botiidae > Botia > Botia almorhae. The sequence continues at coordinate 10,912 of JAZGTJ010000216.1, read as the reverse complement.
TAATAAAAGCCATTAAGGTAGACAATTTGGGCTTCATGTAATTTTGTACTGTGACCAATAAAGCCTAACTTAGATAATATTATTTTGAGATATATGGTAGAATGTATGTTTGGAGCATAAATTCTGAATCAGATATTAGCGAGTCAGCCCAAGAGCATTTTTATTAATGTGAATTAATTGTTCTGCACATTTGAATTAATCAAAAAGTGAGTCATAACATCTGAATGATGTGCATGTTTCAATCTTCATGTTTATTGTTCTCCGCACGTGTGTGAGAGCTTATGATTGAAAGACAGAGAAAGAGTATGAGAGACAGAGATTCTAGTCTGTTCTTATCTGGCAGATGTTTGTGCTGGGCTCCCAAGACACCTGATACTTCATGTTCTTGGTGGACGAGATGCTGCTTTTTACACTATATGTCTTGGGAGTAAGTTGTCATGGCAACAGTTTCAGTGCCCTAATGAAACAGATGAAAGTTCATCTTCCCCGAGAGATACCAGGAAATGTGGCAAACTTCTCTGAAGGCTTTATGATTTGTCCGTGTTTTCTCCGGTGTCAGTTAGTTTATTCAGTATTTTTATTTAAGTCCCGTTATTGGTAAAGTTATGAACTTGGTTATTTCCAAATGCTATTTTACTTTGTGATTCACTACGTGGTCACATTTTACTCTAATATTAACAAAGATAAGCCAATATATAATTAAAACAAACCTCAAAGGAATAAATAAAAATCATCAGAGAAAGTGATTACTGTTTTGAATACCTAACACGTTTAGAAAATGTTTTTTTACAGAACAAGGAAAGCAGGCAGACAATTTGTCTGGACAGGTCAGTAAATACTTAGATCATACTACATATCAAGTAGATAACCTGATGCATTGTTTAAATATTAAAGGCTGTGTTGCTTAGGAGATGGCTTCAATTTCTCGCTGCTAAAATCATGAGTACTATCGATTCCTATGTCTCTGCCATGTTTTGCAATGCGATATTCCCATGTTTCACTCTCCCAGGAGACCATCTAGGTCATTAGAGGTACCAGTGGGAGTTGCCCTGTAAAACAACAGGGAAAGTGCTGATAATTAATGCACTGATCGATATGTGACAGTACCTGCTGGCTCCTGCCTGGATGGGGGAATTGTCCAGTCCCCTAGACTTACTTTTCTATCCTGCTCTACCAATGGAAGCCCCTTCAATGTGAGAATAGTGGCCACTGGTTTTTATCAAAGTATCTCTTCTTGCACATTTTTTATAAGAAAGTTTTTTTTACTTCTCAACCCTCTGGTTAGCAAAACCTTTTCTTTAATAAAATAAAATAAACACACAATATTGCATTGCAGCAATTTTGCAGGTTTTTTAAAATACAGATCAGATCACAGTTTATGGGGGATGATAATGCATTTGCTAACTGCTAAAGCTGTTCAATAAAGTTTAGGTTTGCAATCAGACAAAAGAAAATGTGCAAAATAAAAAATATGGTAAGAAAATGGAATGGAATCAGGTACTGTGTCATATGCACATGAGTGATTAAAGCAAAAAAAGTTTGGCTGTTATACATTCCAAATGTTTTCCAGTGATGGACTAATATATACCATGCTGCCTTGGATGATTAACCAAAATGTGTTAACTCTTTCTTTTGTATGTTTCAAAATCTACTAAACTGTGTGAATAGTAAATTTTAGGTAAATAATTTATGAAAATATTTTATAAATATCAGATAAAATGAGATAAAATGTTTTTATCTCATTTCCTCTAATTAGACACTATTAGCTTAAATCAGATATATATCAGCAATTTATTATCTATTCTAGTCAACCACTAGTCTTTTCCAGTATTCCATTCATACCTTTGTTTAGTTTCAGAAATTTACCTCCTTAGGTCTATTACACTGACTATTGTTTCTGTTCCTGCAAAGAGGAAGGATTCACACATTATCACCTTCACCTCAACAGACACCCTTCAGGAATAACCCGCTCACCCACTGTTCTGATTACTCTAACAAACCGTGAACACTCTCCTGCCTCTCCACACTAAATCACTTTCCCCACAACAGGACTGTTACTTTTCCTCGTCCGTGTCAGCTCTCGTAAAGGGATAATTGGGAACTAAAACAGGACTAGGAAATAGTTAGCTAACAGAGCCTAATTTGAAGGTAAAAAATTGACTGACTTCAATCTTTAAATTCTTTTCAAAGAGTAATCTGATGGTGTTAAAGACAATAGGATATATCAGATAAACAGACTAATCTAAACACGAGAGGTTTATGGGTATTGAAGAGAAACAAAATTATCAGATTTCTGTTTTCAAACCACAGAAAAAATCAGACCTTTATCAGAAGTATAGATAAGAGCTTTACAAAAGGTTAAACACATATAATAAAGTAAGACCAATGTTAATGTACCTTAAAACATGATCATAATGAGCACATAGTATTTTGACATTTGTTACATTATTTCATAGGAAATTCATTGAAAGCGCTCACTAACCTATATAAACACACCAATAGGAAGGTACCGTAGCGGTTCTCAGCTTGATGTCTTTTCTTGGGCATTACTGAGTTACCAGGATAGCTCTAAAACAACGGGGGTAAACTGTTTTATTTCACTGTTTACATTTGACATTAAATCCATAATGTCAACAACCAATGGCAACATTAGTTTGTAGTGGCAGCATGAGAAAGAGTATTTTATAAAGCCTGTAAATAACTTTGCCTCACTCTATATTGGTCGCACAAGCGCCTCCACCTGGATTGATGATATGAAACATTTTTAAGTATCTTGTTTTGTCTGAGGGTGTAGAAAAAGTTATAAATGTGCGGGTTCTGGTACAAAGTAATGGATTAGGGGAGAGAGCTTGATGTTCCTGCATAGCTCGCATGGGTAGGTCGTGTAGCCATGCTGCTGCTGTGTTGTGAAGGGTAGCTATTTATAAGGTACACTGCTGTATGACTAAACATATAAAATATACATTTAAATATTGTGTATGTGCTGCTTGATTTAATATGAAGACACCTTTTGTAATACGGTAATTGTAATTTTTTATCCAAAATAACACCATCATCAATAACATTATTTAGCTGATAACAAATGTTAAACAGAAATGCAGAGCATCATACAGGAAGTCACTCGCTGTAATGGTGCCTTCTGTGGGGTGTCATGGCTAGAGATAAGACAGACATATTTATTGTCAGACATGTAACCTGCCTCTTACATAAAAAATTTAGTTTGTTACCTTAAATGAGGTTTGTACAGGTTCTTGCCATATGAATGCAGAACAGAGCTCAGTCCCAGAGGAAGCCTACAGTAATTAACATTAATTAGACTGCAGTAGCAGAGCAGAGCTTAGTCCCCCTCAATTACTGGATATAGATAGGGTGGAGTATCTTGACACAGTACGCTGGTTAACCTCTGGTGCATTCCAGTGAAAATGATCTTCTCACAGAGGAACATGAAGTCATGAAGAAACATAAAGACTTATCATGCTTGTAGCCAGGTTTCAAGATAATACAAAAATTAGACCATTTTAGTCTCTGAGATTAGACATTGATATGAAAACATGTTATTCATTTATTTAAGTATTGTAATTATACTTGTTAAATATACCACACTATTGTAAATTTGCTGTCATTTACACACCCTTGCTGTTCTATCCATCTAAGTTTTTAGAGCACCATTCATTTCTGACTACCCCACCCTAGTTTTCCCCCATCTGTCTGTGAGTATGTAGAGCAGGACACCCCTTTAAAAAGCTGCAGGGCAGTGGCTCTAGAGACCCCGCAACTGTGAATAGCCTTGGTCTGGTGGGCCATGAGAATTGAGTGTTAAACACTCAAACTGGGGCACCTGAATGCAGAGAGCTCTGGTTTCCTGGTGGATGTTGCTAAAAGCAGGTGGACATGCAGTTCAGCTCCACAGCAGTTCCTATAAGATACAGGACAGGATACAGTTTGTGTATTTGTAGAGATAGGAGAAGATAGCCGATACTTTGCTTTTTAATGCAAGTCAGACAACAGCCTGTCCAAACACAATCAATGCTGTGTGAGGTAAACTGTCCACTGATCTAAGAGAGTTTCAGATAACTAGCCTTTTATCATTTTAAATGCAGAAAATAAAACAGAATCAATATCAAGCAAAAAATTTGCTGACAAAGTATTTGGACATGGATATTGCATGAATTGGTCATTCACATTAAGGGACCTGTGAGCCCCACAGAGGTCTACTGCTTATATTACACTTAGCACTAAAGGGGAAGTATTTGTAAAAAGTAGAGGAAGAGAGCTGATACCTTTCTTTTTAATGCACCCCATAGTATATTACTGAGTGTAATCAGGCCACAGGCTGTTCACATGCAATCAATGTGTGTTTCATTGAAGCAGAGCTACTGTCCTTTTTCACTAATAAGTCAGACAATATGGTTCCCTTCCCAGACAGTTCTGATCTTGAATATGGGAAATAGAAAAGAATTAAAATTACAAGTAAACAATTGTTTATAGCAATTATGATTATAACAGTTTATAAGAATCCCAAATTGTTTTTTGTATTATTTGGTTGTCATGACTGTAGAATGAAAAAATTAGTTATATTTCCATCAGACGCCATTATAAATGCTTTTACAATAGTTTGTGGAAGTTTTGCCTTTGCTGTACCAGACAGATAGAAGTCCTTGTTCCTCATCACAAACAGACAATAATGTGGGAATATTATTAAAACTATAATTTTTGAGATGGTTTCTGAGATGGACTAAATTCTATAGAAAGTACAGAGCTAGTGTTGAACAATTACAAACTTGTCAAATTACAAATTAGTGAACTTTTAAATTACCTGATAGTACTGATACATTTGTTTGTTGTTGGGTGTTAATAAAGTATTGTGTTGAACCTATTTTTAGCTTTTTGCTAAAAACTATTTTTATTTTTATCTTTATTGGTTTACCTAAAACTTTAGGCTATTTAAATGTAATGTATGTAATTTGTGCACCACTACTGGCAGTGAATACATAATAGCAAAAATAATGCCTGCTTTGAAGGTACAGGCTGTGTGTACATTTTGAGGTTTGGGTGTTGAGCATGACGGAGGAGGCAGAGCTGTATTGTGATCTTGTAAAATGATTACAGTTGGTGACAGATCAGGTTGTTGGAAGGAAAAGTTTAAATTAACTCCTGTCATAGTCACAATCAAAACTCTATAATCACATAATCAACTACCAGCTATATAAAGAGATTGTGGTTACTAAACTAATGGAGTGAATTACTGCATCTCAGCCATTTATAATGTTTAACTTCTTAATGAGGTTAAAGAGGTTAGAACCTCAAAATATGTTTCACACCACGAAAGGGTGGCCTGCACCCCTTTTCCCATTAATTTTTAATCAGTGAAGATGGTCACAAATTTATGCTTTGAAGATGAACTTCACTGTACATTAAAGGCACAATAGCAATGTGTAACACTATTTCTGTACACATGTAATTTCCACTGAGCAGATGTAATCCAGAACATTGTTGCTTGTGTGAACTGCATATCTGTGTATTTATTGGTGAAGTCATTCTGGTAATTTGCTAGTAAATTACCAGGATTAGTTTGTGAAAGGGGAAAAAAATTTTTAAAAATATTTTGCAGTTTAAAATTATTGCAGTTTACTATTGGGAAATTATTGGAATTTTGTTATCTGGACCCACTGTAAAGCAAGCTAGCACACACACACACAGAAAGATTCAAGGACACTTTATGCCACTGCTCTTCTATGTGCAAATTGTGTTTCAACTGTTTGTTAAAATTTTGGCATACATAATTTAGAGACATGCGCTTTGCACACAAAGCAGTACAGGAAATTAAAGTAGAACAAGTTGAAGTAATTACTTTCTTAGTGCATGCTCTTGGTCTTATTGTGAACCTCTGTGAGCATTATTAAAAAATGCTGTCTTCATAATTTTTCAGCAAAATGTAAAACTTGCTCATCTTTTAAAACAACTGTTTTTGCTGATGCCACTTACTCTTTTGCTGACATGACTTATTCATCGTCAGCCGTTGGATAATGTTTCCCAACGGCTAAATAGCTTTTTAGACATTGTTTTAGCAAACTAATTTAGGTCTGACTTCATTCCGGTAGGAGACACTTACCTTGATTGGTATGAACCAATCAATTTCTCAAAAAGTAAAATCAAGCCCCACCCTACAATTGTTTTACTAATTATCCTGTAATATATGCCACATTACAGCAGTAAAATGGATTGTGAATAGGGTTTATCGTTGTCTATTAGGCTTCTAATGCACTGTTAATTGATAGACATGCTTGTGTAAGAACCTGGAAAAAGGCAGAGAGTGAAGTTGATTTACTGTTGCTTAAACACAAATATGGAGATAGGTTTAAAAGTGTAGAATGCTCATAAGAATTTTATATTATATTGTAAAAGTGCTGCTTTTTACCCCAGACAGAAGTGGGGGAAAAACACTACAAAACAATAATCTTGTTAAGATAAATTTAATATTTTGTGCTAATGATTACTGAGCTACTGGTCTTGGATGAGCCCACTTTATTAGCACCATTTTAAGACCAATCAAATTGGCTTTTCTGTAGTAAAGCAATCTCTATCTCCAACCAGTTTTATCTCAATCACCACAGACAACAGACCTGACCTGTGACATTTATTATTTCAGTGGTGTTCTTTGCGGGCTGGATTTCGGACCCTATCGTTGCCAGTTGGCAACCCAGGGAGAGCCACTCATGTGTGGGGTGTCCCCTTGGAAATGTCCTGTTGATATATTGCACAAAAGGCCATGCCTAAAAAGGCAGAAAATTATGATCAAGTAATGAAGCGAACTGGGTTCACATGTTAACATGTTTGTTTGGCTACAGTAATAATTTGAAGTAAACATATAATATAATTTTGGTTTGAATATTATCTTCAAACAATGCAAGAAATCATTGCATTAGATAACAAAATATTAACAATATCACAAGCACACTGTTCAAGTATAAGAATTAGAAAGAGGTTTAAAAGGTAAAACAACATGTACAATGATCAAAATTAAGAAACAAATTATTTGGATGCTAGTGAAAAGCTCCATCAATTGCTTGCAAATGCCACATAGATTTGATTTATATTGTGCCCAATGCCCAGATAATTCTTGAAGTCACTGTATATTACTGGAGATTTTAATCTCTAACTTGGAAAGTATGATCTAGTTTTCATGACAAAAGCAACCAGAAACAACATCTTCACTACCAGCTCCTTCATATTTAATGGTAGAAATTCTGTTATTACTATTAAGCTCCAGTGGGACATTACTGTCCAAAATATAAAAACACAGCAGTGCCCCAGCCACACACACACACACACCTACACACATACAAACCTGTAAATCCAAGCTTTCCCCACAGAATCAAAACAGAATCATGAATCCCCAAATAGATACGCAGTCCCAAATGTGGCTGCCCACAGTTAGGCAGCATTTGGTTATATAAGAGAACGTGACAAGCTCTCCCGGAATCTCCAGGAAGAGTGGTGCAACCACAAAAAGGTATGTGCTAATTCTGGGAATTCCCTTCTTTTACATTCACTCCCTCTTGCCATCTGTCCATTTTGCCATGAAGTGCAGCAGAAATGTTTTTGCATTAAGGTCACTTTTCACCTATCACAGAATCATAGAAACTCTTAATCTTAGAGTTATGCAAACCATTCTCTTAATCTTAAACTCTTAATCAGAATTAAGCAAACAGCATGTGAATTTGTAAAAACATAAAGACAGCTGATACCTTCATTTCTAATGCCGGACAAATGAATGTAGCAAAGAAAATAGAAATAATATCACAGGTAAACAGTTATGCAGACAAAGCCATTGACCATAGACATTGCATCAACTGCTCGTTCAGATTCAGACAGCTGTTGGCCATACATACATATTTGTATTATAGTTATGGTCTAATTACTTTTATGTTGGTGTATTATAAAAGCTAATGGAAACCAAGCAATTTACTGAACCTCATAATCATCATTTTTGGTATATTTTATGACAATTTTACACCTGTGTGTTCCATTTTCATATTCCTGTTCCATTTTCATATTCCTCACAAACCCATATGCCAGCTCTGTAAATGTTCTGTCATTGCAAAAGATCTGCAGTGGCATTTGAAACAAGCATGCATTCGCACCCTCCTAATGTCCTATCAAATGAGTACTAAATCTCACAATTTCTGAGAAACTGCAGCTAGATGTAAGATATAATATGATTAAATTGTAGTCCAACTAATAAACAGTAAAATGCAAGTGTTTGTTATTCTGTGTTTTGTTATCCCTCCTTTGACATTTGTGTTCCACGATGCACTGATTCTATTAAACCTGACTAGTTGCTGATCTTTTAGCTGAGTTGTAGCATTGCTGCTCTGTGATTCAGGTGTTGCTCAAATCTTTGGTCCTGCTCTAAGACTTTATGCGTGGGACTTACTGTAGGAGGCTCACACAAGGCCATGTTACGCAGACCATTCTGTTTACCTGTAAGAACATATACAGTCAGGACACACTAACAGGCAGAGAACTCTATGCTTTCTATGTGTTAACAGACAGCTTGACGATACATTATTCATATCAATTTTATTAATTAAAAATCAGGTGTATATGGTCAAAGATACTTCCCTGTTTTAACTTCCCGTTGTGTTACTTGGCTAACGTTACTATGTTCTGAAGAGTGCATCAACAAACTGTAAAAAAGTAAGTGAGCGAGGGGGAGCGGGATTATGTCTTATCCAGATTGCATCAGCTTCAGGCTGTTGTCATTGCTATGTTTATTGTGCTCTGTCATTGGGCTCTTTCATTCCACTTTGAGGGCTTTAACTGTTAATATCTTTCTCTAGCTTAGTTTTGTCATGTCATGTTTTGACAAATTTTTCTCAATAAACCAGTTTTGGATTTGCTTTTTGGTTATGGTTGCTAACAATAAAAACACAGGTTGGAATTTATCTGTGTGTTATATATAAAGTGACAGTTGAAAGCACTTCTCTAGTGGATCTTATTCAGGAGCTATTCTGTTATCTTTTATATAGATAAGTTTCACTCCTGTCTCTATGGTAAGTTGTTTTTAGACAAACACAAAATACTTTTTGTTAACTGTTTTTCTTCCCGTCTGTTTTCCCTTTTCTTTCTTTTTGCATTTTGTCCTCTCTCTTTCTGTCTTTCTCCCTTCCTTTCTCTCTCTTTCTCTTTTTTGCAGTGGGTGGCATTTGCTTCGCTGTTCTTCATACTGGTTTCCATAACCACATTCTGCCTGGAGACACACGAGGCATTCAACCCCATCATCAACCGCACATATATTAACCCTGACAACACCTCCAGGACCAATCAGGAGACAGAAACAGTGGTCTATCTAACCTACATAGAGGGTGTGTGTGTGGTATGGTTCACCTTCGAGTTCCTCATGCGTGTCACCTTCTGTCCAGACAAAAAGAAGTTTATCAAAAACACCCTCAACATCATAGACTTTGTGGCCATCTTGCCCTTTTACCTCGAGGTGGGTCTGAGTGGGTTGTCCTCTTCGGAAGCGAAGGACGTTTTAGGGTTTCTCAGAGTGGTGCGTTTCGTCCGGATCCTCCGGATCTTCAAGCTGACGCGTCACTTTGTGGGGCTGCGCGTACTGGGACACACTCTCCGCGCAAGCACTAATGAGTTCCTCCTGCTCATCATCTTTCTGGCTCTCGGAGTTCTTATCTTTGCCACCATGATCTACTATGCGGAAAGAATTGGTGCCAATCCCAATGACCCTCGTGCCAGCGAGCACACACATTTTAAAAACATCCCCATTGGCTTCTGGTGGGCCGTTGTGACTATGACCACACTGGGCTACGGAGACATGTACCCTCAGACATGGTCGGGCATGCTGGTGGGTGCATTGTGTGCTCTGGCTGGTGTCTTAACCATTGCTATGCCTGTGCCTGTCATTGTCAATAACTTTGGAATGTACTACTCTTTAGCCATGGCTAAGCAGAAGCTACCAAAGAAAAAGAACAAGCATATTCCCCGTGCCCCACAGCTGGGCTCACCCAATTACTGCAAGTCATCCATGAACTCACCTCACTGCAGCCAACGGAGTGATCATGGCTCTCTTGTTGCCCAGGAAGAGATTTTAGAAATGAACAGAGCAGGTAGGAAAATTCTCTAAGTAGATGTATAACTATGAATTTTAAACAAAATTTGTTTCGAGCACAGAAGTGAGATTAAAATGCATTTTTTTCTTCCCATTCACTTGACCGTATTTATAGACGTGACTTATCTCCTAAATTCACACATGTAAACTGTATGCAAAATGTTTGATTTGAGATTCATTCAAATGCAGCCCAACCATCTGGAGACATTACACTGTATTCTGTTCTGCCTCTTCACCCAGACAAGCATAGAAACAAACACACATACGCATCTTCACCATGGTTGCATAACAACCAATACCCCATGCAACATTTTGTATGTCCATGTTTTTCTCCATCAGACTCCTGTGAGGATAAATTATATACACTCAGGCATACACTCAGGAGCACGCTAATTCAGCTTGCTTTTGCATTTATCAACCATTTTGCCTTTATTCTAAAGTGTATTACATAGCTTTTTTATTGAAAGATTTTTGCAACATTATTCTAAAAGCTAATCCATTATTCTGGGAGCTAATCCATGTACAGTATAGAGGCCAGGGGTCGGTAACGCTTTAGATTACAACCCGCAAAGAACCGCGTAAGTACACTGAACTTACGGTGTAAGTTTCTGTAATTACAGTGTACCTATAAAGAACTTACGGGGTAAGTAAAGGGGAACAACGCGGTACGTTCGGGTAATAAGGGGGTAAGAAACCAGGTAATTAACATGCAAAGAACCGCGTAAGTAAACTGAAGTTACCGCATACCTTTTTTGTAATTATAGTGTACCTATTCAGTACCTA
>JAZGTJ010000215.1:119105-176326 GCA_036877575.1 Botia almorhae | reverse complement strand
TCTCTTATTGTAATCGAAGTTGCTTCCTTTCCTCATTTGTAAGTCGCTTTGGATAAAAGCGTCAGCTAAATGACTAAATGTAAATGTAAATGTAAATGTAAAAGCCATATGTATGTTTTTGTGCAATGTTTGGACAACATTTGGATTCAAGTCATTGTGTTTATGTGGTATTTCCGTGTGGGTGTATGTAAGATTCAAATGTTTCAACAGTGTGTGCAAACTTGGGTCAAGACCTCAAAACTGAGATGACTGCGGCTTGCTGTCGCCTCAGCAATGGAACAATTTATTGAAATGGCGTCCTGGTGTCGCTAATTGTGACTGAAAGCATCAAATATTCCTTCTTCAAACACAACCAAGTGTTTTTCAAACTTTTTGTTTTCTGTAGTCCCACAGCCCCATCAGTAATGCTACTGTGAGTTACTCTTAAACAACCCAATACCACAAATTAGTTTAATTTATGTTATACAATGTATCATTAAAATGATCATTACAGTTGTTCACTTTGAGAAGCATGTCAACCATGTCTCCTATACATACAAATATGCCCCCTTCTCTCTTTTTTACCTGCAAGTGTCACCTGCCTGCATCCACCCAACACCTGGACTGTGCTTGTGTCCCGAAATACCCCCTCTTCTGTAATACTCTCAGCACAACCATGAGTCAGGATAATAAGCTGTACAAGACTGTCCCGGCTTTCACCTAACCCTGGAGGAGAAAAAACAACATTGGGCCAAGACTGGAGATGTGGTGCACTTCAGTAGAGAGAAAGCTAATCCATTGTCTTGGATTTGTGTGTGTCTTACTGGGAACATCCCTTGCCCCGCTGGCCTAATCCGTACTAAACGCAGAGCTCATTTATGCTGATAGGACACCCGCTGCTCACCAGGCAGCCAATAGCATGCAGGCAGGTTGAAAACGTGAAGGCTGATTTAGATTCTTTCTGTCTTGCCTTCGGTCTCTCTGTAATGGCACTGGACGAGAGGAATGACCCGTGTTTGGCAGCAATTTAAGTTTTGCACAGCTAGGAAACAGGAAAAGTGGAACAAGGAAAAACTCTGGCTGCAGGTCTAGATTATTTTGGCTGCCTGGTACTTGCATAACATGGTCATAATTCTAGCATAAATTAGATTTTTTAAAGATATAACAGTGTGCGCATATCTTCTCATCCAAACATAACTAACTGATTTAAGATAAAAACATTTAAAAATACATTTTTTGAGGGAAACTGAATAACCAATTAACATAATTTTAAACCTATAATTATTTTTAAATTTCACATTTAAAATGTTATTACCATAGAAAACAGTTACTCATTTCAAAATCTGAGATAATCAATGTAAACAATCTTATAACAAATGCCACACAAGCCAGTTATAATAAATGTAAAATAGCCTCATAATTTTTTTATTGTAGAAAGAAACTCCAAATTGATTCTCTGTAGTGACCTCTGGTATACACTGCACTCTCTCTCTCTGAGCACTGTAGATTGGGTGACTGCTTGTGTCTTTTGATATGTCTGCATATGCTCAACTGAGTGGATAAAGAAACCATTCTTATCCTGAACAACTGCTAATACAGCTCATTTTTCACATTGAAGTTTATGAAACCATTTTCATGAAAAATAATACAGCATGATAGAACATACCATACGACCCATCCCTGGTGACAGTACTGTTTAACCTATACATAAACATTTGTTGACCAGTCATGAAATAACTGAGGTCAAATGGTCTCATAAACAGAGAGAAACTTGTGTGTGTGTGTGTGTGTGGTGTATGTGCTCTTAAGAAGGCTTCTGAGCTCCAGCTGAGATTAACCATGGTTACCCATAGAGTTCCAGCCCCGGGGTGAAAAAGAGGAGAGAAGGAAAACGAGAGACAGAGAGAGAGAGAGAGAGAGAGAGCGAGAGTAGAACATTTGGAAACACGTACAGAGGAAAATAGTTTGTGTCACTTGAAGAGTCTGGAGAACTTCTCACAGCAGTGGAAAAAAAAAGTGGAGGCATTTTCAGGTGATTAATGATTAGATGCCTGTTCTCTCTCACTCTCTGACTCTGTGTATATATGTATCAATCCATCTGTCGTTGGATGATCAGACAGAGCCTGAATCCAAATGATGGTTCACAGCTGATACGCCGTTCCATTTATACCATCTAGTATAAATACAGCACACATGCACAGATCCAATCATACACTGTCTTAATACACACATGTGATTGGACAGGGCTTTAAAAATGCCCAGTAAAGCTGATGCACCTACTCCCACCCACACACACATACAGAGAACCCAATCTGGCAGTAACAGAGAGGCATTGTGCTGGTATCAGGTGTTGGTGTGACTCAGACGTGTGATAAGGGCAGAAGAGGCCGGCTGACTGACTGTGTGGGGTCAGCTGAGCTCTTCAATGGTTTCTGGCTCCAACCAACACAGACACTCTCCACTGCTGTATGGAGCCTTTCAGCTCACACTATTCCACTTCCAGACCCCTCTGCTGGGCTTGTGGCCCACGGGATCTGGGGAGATGTGTAACCAATGATTCAGCTGACAAGACAGTGAAGCTTTTTGTGTCTGTTTACATTCTCCCTTTCATTTTCACCCAGATTCACAATAGCGATCCAGTCATATGCCCAGAACTGCAAATGCGACACTGAAGAAAACCTTGTAAACCACTCTGTCCCCTGCCTCTTGTTTGATGATGTCTTCATTGTGCATTCGCACAATATGTGGCTTTGTTGATGAGACTGATATGTAGACTGTCGCTCCTCGATCACTATCCTTCTGTCTTGTCACTGCTTTAAACAGAGCTCTTAAATCAGTCCAAGAAACAATCCTCCTCATTGCTGCCCTCTCCCGTTCTTTCATGCTTTCCATAAGAATTGGCCAGCTAATCGGATAGCCTAAAAATACTCATGGAGGTTTGGCTCTCTCCTTCAAGGCACAGATGAAGGGTGATGAACTGCGTGTGTATATGTGTGTACGCATCAAGTTATAATTAGTGTGAGTGAAGGAAAGGTAGTGTTACTTGATGGGATGGTGGTTCTCCATTGGAGCGTGATGGAATGGAGGAGCTAGAAACAGCTGACTGATGATTCTCACACACACACACACACAGTTGTATTTATTATATATACCATATATAATGGAGGCATGCACAAACAGAAATTTAATATGGCTAATATACTGGGCTAATATACAAAATATTGTCTAACACTTTGTCCTAATGCCTGATGTGAAGTCAAAATAGGATCATTTCTCTGCATGAGCAAACCAACATACTCTTCCTTTTTAAATGCTAAAATCTTCCATTTTGTACGATTATATTTCAAGTTAATTTCCTTCTTCTGTTGTGTTTGTCTAACCCTTCTCTTATTTATTGTTCCATTCCCTCACTCCCATTTCCCTTATTTTATTTTGTTAGCATTCTAGCCTAAGGAAAAAATGTGAAGAGAACATCTCTGTGTCTTCCATTACTGTTTCACAGAGGAAAGTGTGTGTAACTGAGTTATAGTCGCAGAACTCGCTGCAGCATTAGCTCTGAATTAACCGTTTTTTCCTTTGTAGTAAGGAAGTTGTGACCTAATCTTAGAACATTTAGTAACGCTGTCAAATTTCATAATACACATAATAATATGGTCCGACTGAGCTCAGTGTTGATTTATGCTATTTTTGACGTTTGAATTTTTAAATGCTTAGAGACATTGAGCTCCTCAGGTCTTGGAGAAAGTATATGTCACCAATATGACAACATTTTGGTGTTCACATTAAAAATGAACTCATAGTTCACATGAAATTGTAGCAGCTGTAGTATCCTGCAGTGTGCCATCCATATAAAACGAATTATGCATGTACTGTTTAGCATATTAATCGTGACAGCATGCAATAGTCATACTTTTAAAAAAAAGTTGTTCATGATCATACTACTGTAATTGTCAACTACACAAATGTACAGTAGGCTACAGTAAAAGACTTGTAGTACAACATATAGTAGTAACAGTCTTATACAATAAAATTGTGGAAAATTAAATCTTGCCCACGACCTTTATCAATAGCGCCAAAAAATAGTTCACAAAAAGTCTGTTGAACATTTCAGTCCATAGCGTTCAGTTACGTATAAATAACTGAACTAATTTCCAGTCACACTTTTCACATGTCCTTTTATGTTAGTGCGGTACAGCTAGCGAAAGCGCAGACAGCCAGGTTTTAACATTAAATAAACACCCATTAAACCATTGAAATAGGAGCTTATAATATTGTGGCTTTCTTGTCAGTTCCAGTCACCACTGGGGAAGCTGGAGCTTTTTTCAAACGAGTGGCACAGGCCATACAAGGCAAACAAGGCCATGGCTTGAACAAATACAGCAGAGTTTCTTTAACCTGAGCGCAGGGTGGACAAACATAGCTGTAAAGTGTAACAGCCCTTCCTCCTGGCCAGAAGAACACTAGCTCTCATTCAGAGGCTGCCCACTACACCACAGGGCAGCATCATGGAGCTTTAATAGACACAGGGTTAAAAGAAGGCCATTGAAAGGAACCTGTAGGTCATTGCTATATTTATAAACATTACTTTGCAGATTTTTTTTTTACTGGCCTGACCACATATCCTGTAATTTAACCTTTTATCACACACCCAGCACCACCCTTATGTCAACACTCTCACAGAGGATAATGCTTCACTTTCCACTGAAATGTCAGGTGAGAGGTAGAGTATGAGCTTGAGAACAGACAAAACAAAGAATTTGGATTTGTTTTTGAGAACCAAACCAGTTCCTAAATGATATATTATATATGGTTTATGAGAGTCCTTAAGCATTTTAAAGCATTACGCATTTAGCTGAACGTCTTTAGATTTTGAGGTTAGCTTTATAATTTGGTTTAAGCATATCTTAATTTTTCCTCACAAAAATAAGTAAAGCAGTACATTAATTGGCAGACACCTTGTAGTACTGCTGCAGACCCCCTGTTAAGAATCCCTATCACAGCCAAACATGCTGTCAGATTAATGTCCCCTTTTACAGGAGGTATCTGCGCACTTAGCTTCTCTTCTCCTCCACATTCTTCCTGCACTCCTTCCAACAATTGCAGCTCTTCTGCCAACAACAACATCCACCTATCCATCTACTCTTTGTCCTCCACACCCTCTTAAACACACTCTTTGTCTCTTACTCCCACTCTATCTTGCAATTTATGGCTATAAACTATATCTAACTCCACAGAACCTGATAAAAGTGTGGAAACATCACAGCATCTAGCAGAAAACGTTCCCAGCAGTATTAACTGTATCCAGTGGAAAATTTTGTGCCATTTCGGCCAGTAAAGCAATGTGTGATGATGACTCACGAGAGCAGCCTTCCCAGCTGTTCCCAGAGATGCGTTCGCGTTAAAAAAAAGCCTAGTGGTGAATGGAACAGAATAAAGATATCTTGCACGTTTTCCAAAGTTAAAGTATTTTTAGCCTGATGACGTTACAAATGTGACGCAGAGTTCACAAAACGCTGAACAAACGCATTGCATGTAACAATGGTCTTAAGATGTCAGTTTAGCACATTAACGGATAAAAATACATTAAAAAGTGTGAACAGCCCCCTAGTGAACAATTTTTGTGTGTGTAAAGTTTAATTGCAGTTGGTCATAATCACCAATGAGTCATTTTCACTTTCTGAATATATTAATCAAAGTTCTGTCCTTGTGACGTGCTATAACTGAACATACACAGGAACTTGCGTCTCGTCAGACAAGGTTCAGCACAGACCTTTCTTTGAAGGCTGTCTGTCTGGAACTGAAAAAATCCTTGTCATGATGGTGGAGAGATATGAGGGAGTGAAGAGGCTTGCTCAGATATTTACAGCTGATAGACAGTGTCTTCTCTCTTAGCTGTGAGGAACAGAGACCTTGAGCTGTCCGAGTAGTCAGACACATGTCATCTGTGTTGTCCCTCAGTGGAGCTCACTGCTGGGGAAAAGAGCCTGAATGTTTCATCTGTGGGATTCCAAGACACAGTAAAGCCAATAGTTTGAGGTGAATCTCATGAAGCCTGTCAATCAAACATATTTCCCTCCCAATTCTTTTACTGCAATGCAACAGGGCTACTGTGCAACAGTTGTAAAATAATGTATAAACTAAATGTATAAAAATAAAAAAGAATAATTTCAGAGTGCCAAAAAATCATAACGGTTAATAAAGTTGGATTTATTTTCCATTACATTCGTCTAACTGGGACATTTTCATGTCAGGTTTTGTGAGATTCACCTGTCCAGTATTACTATAAATCAATAGATCAACAGATCTGAGTGCTGAAATAACTGCTAGTTTGTCAAAAAGACAAAAAGTGGCAGTCATTCTTGTTGCGTTGTTGTTTATTATAATTTTCCCATATATTTCAGCTGCCGTATTTGCAGCAAATGAGTCAGCACAACCTTAGAAGGCATGTGGAGAAAAACAGATCTTTCGTGCCAGAGAGAAATGTGAGAGGATTTGCAGTAAATTCCAAACCACAGAACCAGAACAGGAAAGGAAGCTGTTGAGCAGTCAGAGCAGCTCCACACATAGTCTTTATACAGTCCACATCTGCCTCGGCCGGGCACCAAAACAAAGTCAACATTTAATTAGAAATGAAGGAAACTCTGGACCAATATGAAATAATGGAAACAGGAAGGATGGAAAAACTGCATTTTCATTAAGAGTCAATGTTGCTTGTGAGTGCTCTTACCGGGCTCTTACATGAAAAGAAATTCATTAGGTAAAAGGATGATGTAATGACTAATTAGATAATTGAGTTTTTTAATTGGAATCAGCAGGAAGCTGTTTGGGGGGCTTGATGGATGATAATGGTGGGTTAGAATCACGCATAAAAAATATGGATATTTCAAGGTGACTAAACCGGTTATCTTCACACCCAATTTATCACTGACAGTTTTTTAGAGAATGCCTTCACGCTGTTTGTGAAGATAAACATACTTCCATTTAACAGTAAACAACTTGGTGCTTATAACAGCAGTCTGTTCTAAATCCTGGAGGAAGTGGAAAAACTCAAATTTGTTTCAGCCTGAGATTTCTGACAATAAATGTCTTGGTGGCAGTTTTTAAATGTTAGTTTTGAAACATGGTCATTTCTTTCTATCAAATTTATGCAACTAAAGTAGCATTGGGAAAAATAAACCATGTGTTCAGCAAAACAATCAAATCAGAGACTAATATCTGGGGTGAAGTTTGCCTGAAAACTCACCTTTTAATAACTGAAACCATCAACTTGATGTTATGGAACACCACAACTTGGATACTATTGATTTTGCTATTATTGTGTTTTCTAAAGTTCTGGCAAGGTGACCCAGTGCTAAAACTCCATCCCTTCCAATGACCCTACGCTCCCCATGGACAAGTGCAGTTGATAAAGCACGTAAACATCTGTTGCCCCTTGGCCTTTATAGATTAACAAATATGAGCTGTCAGCACCTACCATCTCCATTTCCAATGATTTGCAGCAAGTTTAATGAGCCTGCCAGGGCCAGATAACACACTCACAGTTGTGTGCTGTATACATAATGCACACGTTTCTCCTTCTCCTAATATCATCTGCTATATGTTTTAAATGCCAGTCCTGAGGAAGTACAATATGCCTCCACTGCAGATCAACAAAAACAATTTATTGTTCAACAGTTTTTTTTTCCAGTAAAATAAATATATACTTAGGTAAGATATTAAGACATGCTTTCAGATTTTTTTATATAAATTGTAATTTTGTGAGGTTTTGTGGCTGAAAGAAAAACTATACGCCAGGGGTATAGCACAAGGATATATATACAAGAATACAACCACACTTGTTTTTATAGCACTTCAAATATCTGAGTAACACATGCAAGCATCAGATCATATCACATACTCAAGGTTGTCCGTGCAGCTGGGTAAATTAATTTAATGCAGGTATCTATCGTTAATCATAGCAGGAGTTGATGTGTATATACTATATGTATATACTTAGCACAAAGTGTTTCACAATGACTGATAAAGGCTTGGTCTGAGCACTCGGCCCTTGATCCAGACTCAGGAGCAGGTCAGAACAGTCTCAACACACATGAAGGCCAAATGTTTTCCAGAAACATCATCAGACCATTACCAAAACAAAGTATTTTTTCAGTTTCATGATGCGTTTAAAAAACTTTGAAACTTTGTTGCTCAATTTACTCTATAATGTGTACTTATGAATGCAGTGAAATGTTTTCTAGTTCCTTCACAACTTCAGATTTAAAAATATTAAAATCAGCTTATAATTTATTATTATATAGTTTAATTAATACAAAAAATGTTCAGTAATATCGAGTTCTGTTATTAAAAGCTGAGGTTTCACTCAAACTCAAATTATCTCTATTAATAGATGAGATACTCCATTATCTCTATTAATCTCTGATTTGATTGTTTTGCTGAACACATGGTTTATTTTTCCTTATGTTATTAATACCTTTAATTTAAATTTAGCATTAACATACATTTAGTATTAATGTAACATTATTTTCAGTATACACTCTTTATATTACAATTCATATGTAATTTAATAAAATATGTTTTAAGGAGAACCAACAACAAAAAACCCTGTCCGGATCACACAATCCAGAGAAAATGCTGAGACAGACTTTGAACAAAATATTTTCTTTATTCTGCAAGAGAACCGAATATCGTGGAGTTCCATTGAGTATATACATGAGTTCACCTCATAACAAATGGAGTCTACAACCAATACAAACTATTGTAACAGATACAAGAAAATGCTGTATTGTGGTGAAAACTGTAACTGAAGAATACCAGTAAGTCTGAAGCAATAATGATACTCAAATACTGAGAGAGAGGATACCTAGCATTGCTTGTTCTCCAGATGCTATGAATGTGTCCATTTGTGCCATAACATGAAGACATGAAACACTAGTTACAGAAGGATATTTTGACCGGAGCCAGAGCAACGTTTTAATTACATTTCTTGGGCATTGAGGGCCTGTAGCTTATTGCTCTAGCTGAGTCTATAAAATTCCAGAGATGTGAAACACTGCTGGTGTTGAGGGACAATATAGATTTATGCAGAATAAAGTTTGTATTCTGTTATGTCAATAATATGACGCAAGTAAAGAGAATTACTGTAAAGGTCTTCAAAGAGAATGTGTTAATATATTAAGTTCATACAGGTTGTGCAAACGGTACTGAATGCTGTTTTCTATTGCTTCAGTAGCTTCCTCTGTCTCAGTTTTTGCATACATCATTTTGCTTTATTCACTGCAACAAAGGGCTCCAACTTAATTCAGCTAAAAAAGCAATCTTTTTATCATAAGCTATTTAAATTTATATTCGACTACACCATAAACAGACAATTAACAGTTTTTCTTCCACATCTTTTTTTTTTGTTAGTTTTAGAATATTTTTTACACAAAACAACAGTCAAGAGTACCAAAGAAGCATGCTGGGTTTTACGTATGTCAAAGTGGGAAGGAGAGTGATAGATTTTCTTTTTTTCTCTCTTTTTCAAAAGTCTTTTTTATAAGAAATGTGCTGGATATCATGGTGGGACAGTGTGTGGTAAGAACACAAAAGACTCCCAATGAGAATCACAACATATTCAAACCTGACTGCAAATAAAACTTTGCAGAACTGCACAAGTAAGAGGGCCATTAGCCATTGCTAGTTAACAGTCCGTTAATAACCTTAGCCAGGTCTTCTAGTCATTACACCTGCTTGTTTTTTTACTGAGATTGACTGAAAACTCAAGCTGTTATACAAGAAAAAGGTTTTGGTTCATTCTCAAACCCTTGAGCTTCTGAAGCAATGCACTGCTGATTCTATTGGCTTGTTGTAATGTTACTTTCCCCTATTCCCACTTCAATACAAAAGAAGCACTTTTTCCTCCAGTAAATGTCTCTCATACGAATCCCCAATGCAATGCTTTTTCATGTCCCTGAAAACTTTCAGAAGGAAAAAGAAAAACAGAATATTGCATGCTTTCTGGAGTGTAAGAACAAAGAAAGCCAACAAGCCCCACTGCTTTCTGCCCTGCAGAGAATGGCAATCCTGTTTTGCTTTTTTTAAACAAACCACAAATTACTGTGGGGTACAGCATTTTCTGTTTTCTTTCTATCGGTTTCCAAAGTAAAAAATAAAAACAGCAACAATGTCTCCAACTAGATCAATAGTCTGTGAATGCAAGACAACTCTGTAAAAGAAAACGCAAAGAAACACTTGATTTTGGTGACTTTAGAGGCTTTTTAGTGACCTAACAATCAAATTATGGTTTAAGGTAAAGAAAACTATGATGGCACACAAGAATCTATTTATCTCTTCCAACTGAGTGCAACAATAAACTAACAAAACAAATACATCTGCTTTCAGGCCAGTCTAGCCTAAATCTTACAGTTCACTTTGAGGCTTAAAAATAAAACTACATTTCGGTAAACAAATTATCATCAGTTTTTGAATGGCAAAAAGACGTACCCCCAGCCAATCCACAGTGCACCATAATAAATGTGGGCAGTAATAGTCAAGGACATTGAATTTTCAGGAAAGTGAGGGGTTAGTGATGGCAACCCAAAAACTAAGACAAAAATAAGTTTGCACGAAGCAAGGCAATTGAAATACAGCGGGAAAAGATAAATCCATCTCTTCAAAACTAGTACTAACCAAAAGCAAAAACCCAACTCAAATCTTTGGTCTCAATGCCTGGGAAAATGATCGTAAAACAGAGAAAAACTGATTAAAACATTTTATCAAACAATTCTTCAACAATGTACGATCATGGCGTAAATTGAGTAACAAATGTTTGTTACCAGTCTAGTAATTTACTCTTAAACTCTCTTCAAATATGATGTGTGCTATATTGGTAAATACACTCCAATAAACAGTCATATTTGAGCTCTGTGAACGTATAATAAACCCTTATTTTCTTTCAACGAAACATGAGTTTCGTGCCTTCACGAGTGAACGCTTCCACACACTTTTTATACTCACTCCATGAATGACTTAAACTTTATTTCCTGTGTTTTAATAAATGTATATATGTACTATAAAGACATTCAATGGTGAGCAATGCAAGAGTTCAAGTAATAGACAGGGGACCTCTCTGGGGTCCAGCTTAAAAAAAATATCTGGAAATCCTACAATATTCAGAGAAAGAAAATCAATAAAGTTGGACATATGATACATACAAAGAAAAGTAACCCAAAGCTTCCACAGAAAAGCGAAACCCATGATCTCAATACCAAGGCTGTAAAGATGTATTAATGCAAGGCCGCACACACAGACTATAGAAATCAAACAGCTGATTTGCTGAGACCAGAGTGCTCTGATTGGTGAATGAGTTCGGGTCCTGCTACAGTTAAGCAAACGAAACAAGAACGTTAAGTTCCCTCACTCATACACAAAATTAAGCACCACTGTTATCTTTGTCCATGCCAATAACATTAATCAAGTGCCCCTAGACGACGCAGTTGACAATGCAATAGCATTTTGGAGAAACAACAAACCAATAAGAAACTGAAATGGGAACAGAAATGCTTAAACTGGGCAAGTTAATGCCCTACAAGAAACAGGAAGTGACATAAATTACCTACCGACACGGAGAATTGTGCATATCGCTGTGAATATCATCATAAAGGTTTTATTGTGCAACATTAAAACCAAGAGGCAGCCAAACAAATGAAGTGTATTTTCTCTTAACTGACAAAAAAAACAACCTGCAATCTGCTAAGAGAAGCACTAAGCAATAGTGAGCTTTTTTTTTAAAAACGGAAACCTACAATTCTTCAAAGTTCAAGTGATTATCGCTTTTTGATGTCACAAAGAGCAGTCTGTGCATCTCTCTGACAGAACAAAGTCGACTACCATTAAAAGCTGGATTGCACTTTATTAGTTAAATACTAAAGCACAACTGCTCTGAAAAGCATCACTCCTGCTTACTGAGGAACTCGAGATTCTGCATTCCTGCCTCACAAACCCAATTTTTCTGTAATTGACATTAAACATATTGTTGCCATTTTAGTTAAACCACACATTAAATTTTGTTTCTCTTTTAAATTTGGTGTACAAACGTGCAGTGTTCACTTGTCATTTGTATATAAGTGCTTTATGTTGACTGCATGCGAATTTGGTTGTTAAAAATTTAAACACAATAATAAAAGAATTTAGAAAAAAATTAGAGCTTATGTTCACAGGGCGCAGGTTCAATTAATTACGTCTAGTTTTTAAACAAGGTGTGTTTAGCATTATCGTTCCTTTGACTTTGCTAAATATATGCCAAAAGGAAAAAAGAAAAAAAAACAGTTCTCCCAATGCCAACTTTGGTCTCTGTACTGAACTGTAACAATTTTAACTGTTTAAAATAAAAAAAAAACCTAACAAACAAAACCTCTTCTCTAAAGTTAGTGTAAAGGTTTTTAAGACAACACTTTCACTTGTGCCCTCCCAAAACATCCCACAATCCCTTGTTCAGCAGCAGTCACTGAGAACACTCTGGAAAATGTCAGTCGTCTGTTTGCTACATAGTTTTTGCCTTTTTATAAAAGGGCGAGAGACAGAGAAAGATTGAACTAAATATTTCACCTGTCTTGCGTATCGTTAAGAATAATGCAAAGATAATACAAAGGAAAACACAAAACAAAAAACAGCTGAATGAAAAATGGAAAGACATGAGAAAATAGAGGCAGGATTATAGAAAAAGAAAAGCTTAAGCTAAAACCTAAACAGAGCATGTAAAAAAGTCCCAGCTGGAGTTTAGGTAGCAGCGCAGGTCACCTGAAACTCGCCTCCTCTGCTTCCTTCTGCTTTTTTTCACATTCACAAACATTTAAAACTTCCTTGTGCAAATCAAGCAGTCTTTATAAAGAATGCCCTCCAAATTGTTCTTGTAAAAATATATAACTCCAAGGTGGCTGACTTGTGTTGCAGCAAATGTTTTTGTTGGTAGGTTTGTTTGTTCTGTAACCTTTCCCCCCTTGCCAGAGTGCAGATAGTTTAATGTGGGGGGGTGAGTCTTCATCTGCGGGGGCCTGAGGGCATCTGTGCATACACGGGATACGCCAACCGCACATTAAGCGAGTCATTGTGCTGGACCAGCGACGTCTGGTGATAGTGCAGGACCAGGTCTTTCAGAGTGCTGTACAAGTTGTAGGGCTCAGCAAACCCGTAACCACGAGGCGTGCTGTAGATGACGCAGTGCTTCACTTCACCGTCCACACTACAGAAAGGAACAAGAGAACTGATTATCAAGCTGTTTCCAAACCAGAATCTGAGTCCGTGTCTCCTTACAGACACAAAGATAAAAGCTCAACCAAAGTCGTGTCGTGTGTAGCTGGGCAAGATGATAGCTTCATACATGTTGAGAGTACTGGGAGAAATAGCTCCAACTTTATTTTTGTAATAGTGGAGTATAAACAGAATTATTTGAAAGAGGAGAAATAAAGATAGGGCATTTCAGTATTGAACCTCCATCTCCCACATGAGCATTATAGTTTAACATGGATGCAGCATGTGCGCCAACCAATGTAACAGCTCCAACAAGGATAATGGCACTAGAGGGGCTTTAAGTATGAACGGATAGGGCCTTAATGTTAAAAATCCTAAGGAAAGATATACCACTTTTGATATAGACCAGGGGTGTCAAACTCGCTCCTGAAGGGCATTTCCTGCAGAGTTTAGCATCAACCATCACCTGCCTGGAAGTTTCTAGTGAAAGACCTTCATTAGCTGGATCAGGTGTATTTAGGGTTGAAGCTAAACCCTGTAGGACACTTGCCCTGCAGGAGCTGAGTTTGACACCCTGATATAGACAGTAGAGACTAGAAATTATTAAGTAAGAGAAAGAAAATAGAACTGAGATGCAAAATGCACCATATTTGAACAGCCATCTCTCCCAGGAGAACTACAGCTTAATGTGGCTGAACATGACTGTACACCTCCATGTCAGAGATAAATAAATGCACACAGAGGAAATATGATCTCTTCAAGTGTCTACGTTTTCGGTTTCATTTACATAACCAATAAATCACCACTTATTACTTCTGAGGATACCCACACAACAGAGCAGGCGTAACAGCCCTTCTTGCTGCTCTCTCGGATGAGGAACGCTCCATCAGGTTTGCCGTGGAGCAGGTCCTCCGCCTGTGTGCGGTTCAGGTCCCCTACGAACCAGCTCTTCTCGTCATAGTGCGGCAGATTCTCATCCTCCTCACTGACGAAGTAGGCACTGCGGAGAGAGGAAATCAGAAGGGAATGTGACAGGTGTCAATCATCTTTCAAACAAGCAATTTAAATGACTGAAACACAGTAATACTTGGATGAACTTACTCATCCGTGTTCTCATTTTTGATCCCCAGCCAATCGTTTATTCGTTTCTGACGAACACCTTTATGATTGAGCCAACTGCAGAAGAGAAGGAGAGGATATTTTAAGCCTGGAATAGGAATCGCCTTCTAATGACCTTAAACAGGACGTTTGATGGCAACAACTTAAATGTTAAAATGAAGGTTACGCAAGATCTTACACAAGGTACTGATCTCTGATCTTCCTAAGCTGAATGAGGTCTGGCTTTAAGCTGTTCATCTTTTTGTCTGTTTCCCTGTTTTCCAGAGCCTGTGTTTTTAGGTCCTGTTCAAGCCGGGTCTTGCTGTCGTGAATCTCACCCAAACGGGATTTGAGCTTCTCGTAGTTCATCATGATCCTGAGAAAGAAAGGAGAACAATTTAATAAACACAGTTTTTTTTACACAGTCAACTGGAGCTCTGAGGAATGGGTTGGGCTAACTGTGCCTACCTCTCGATTTCTTTGTCGTTGCCCTCTCTGCGGAATCGCTCAATGTATTCCTTACTGTAGCGCTCTTGCGTGTGACACTGCTCTTCAAAAATTTTGATGGTCTCATTGAAGGCCTCTATTGCAGTACGTTTCATCTGAATCTCCTGCAATCACAAAAAAATCAGAATCATAAGATCAGATAAAACCTAAAAGGGTTTGTGTAATTCACTGTTAATAGGTCAATGGGCCTCAGCAGCTAACATGGTGTCTTTAAACATGCTGAGCTGCACGTGGTGTTGGAGCTGGAGCTAATGGGGTGGTTGTTTATCGATCAGATAGTGATGTTCTAAGAGGCTTTACCTGTGAGGTTTTTGTGTGCTCCTCATACAGTCTGTCATATTCTTTACTCTTCTCCTGATATTGATTGTGATATTCCTGGAGTTTCCTCCCCACTGCATCAATGTTGTCCTCCTTTACCAGCTGATCCTAAGAGAGAGAATAAATGCATTGTTATTGATATGAACTGCTGAGAGGAGTAAAATGCAGCAGGGGATAAAAGGTCTGTTCACAGCAAGATATTGCAGGTTTATCTTATAGAGTAAAAGCCATTTTTCAGAAATTTTCTTCCAGGAATCATAAATAAGAATCTTGGAATCTGTAAGTGCCTCTCAAAGAATTATTTTGGTGGAATTCCTTAAATAAATGCCCGGATGGCCTTTTGACATTGTGGATTTGTGCAATTATTTAGGACCTGTGACGCTGTAGCAATAAACTAAGTAATATTTTATGCCAAAAGCATCCTGCTGCCTCTGCAGTTTTACTCGCAACAAGCTACACGATTCATTCAACATACACACTCTTTACGACAATATTGAAAGAGGGATGATGAAGAGGTAATGCAGAAAGGCAGGGATGCTGGGAAAAGCAACAGATTTGTTTGGAGTGTTATTTGGTGCTTATTGTTAATGTGATACTCCTGCTCCCAATCAAATGGCAAGCTAATGCTTTTACCTGTTGATAACGGGAGACGGGGTACATTAGCTTGACGTCCAGTTTGGTGTTGTACTGGGCCAGAGACTCATGCCTATAGTGACTGATGAGCTCCACCACCGAGCTGAATGTGAGCGGGTCTGAGAATCCATACTTTCCATCCCGGTGGTAGATCTTTATTAGCTTATTGTTTCCACCTTTCCTACAGGATAAAAAGAATAGTGCATCTTTGATCAATAAAAAACGATTAATTTAACAATGCAATCAACTAGAACAATTGAAATGAGAGGTTTAGATGAAGTTACCTTAGCGTCAAAGTGTAATCCCCCTGCATCTTGGTGGAGGCGTCCCGTACCAGGAAAGTACCGTCAGGCATGTCCCTAAGTTTGTCATTCACCTCTTCCCTGCACAGAAAGAAGGTAGCGAGAAACAGATTGAGCAATACTCCAGGCATACAACTGGCAAAGGCCACTCCTGGTAATTAGCAATGACAGTCAAAACAGGTTTCTAGTTGCCCGTCCTCTACACAGTGGAAAGAGCTGGCAGAAAAAATGCATAATTTTTCACCACCACTTCCACTTTCAGATGGCTGTATTTGGTCTGGCAGAAAGCAAAGACACTGGTCTATGACCATGCTGTCTGTCATAGCTGTCTGGGAGAGAGTGAGATATTTTGGAACGGTTTAACTGTTAACCCTGTCTTGCATGCCCACATGGATGCCACCAAGCTCTTGTCTTGAACTTAGAGTGTCTGCTTTAAAAGTACCTTAAGACTACCAGAAAAAGAGCCGTCAGACTTCAAAGACTTTCCTTCTTTTCTGCCCCCTGTCTATTTTAGTCTGTCTGAAAGGAATGTCATACCAACTTCCAGCTCCTCCCGATCCCCACACTGTCTGTGCCTGATGGCCAGATGCCTAGTCATGCTGAAGCTCAGCTGACCCTGGCTCTCAAGAGGAGGTGGGTATATTTAGCCTGCTTTGGGGTGCTGAGGTAGGAAGCCTAAGACAATGCAATGCTCCCACCCTTCTGAGGAGTCATCACAAACCTCAGCTTTACAAAAGGTCCTACACTGTGAGAAAATTCACAGTTGGGGGACTGTCCAATTCCATAATGTCACTAATTCCAAGTTTAATAGGATATTTAATAATAACAAAAAGACTTGTCTATATTGTGAGAAGTAGTCGCTCCATATCGGAGCTTATTACAGTTTGATGAACGTATACAAAGACTTTGTGGAATTAACTATGGACACTGATGAGTGGTGTACATTAAAAGCATGTATGAGGGCAAGCTGCAGATGATTACCATGGCTTAGGCTCTACTATGCAATCAACTGAAACGGCATGCATAATGGTTTAATTCTGATCCCTGTTAATGAAGCCTTCAAAGCTCTGCATACAATGAAATCAAAAGTGCTGCTGCTGTTGATGTCAAAAACATTCAATAAAACAATAACAACAGCATGTAACAATAGAAGATAAACAAAGAAATTAAAAGAGGAAAAATAAGTTGGGATGTGCATACAGATTTACTCATAAAAGCCATATTCAGTAAATTATTTAAAAACTTCACAGTTTTGTGTTACTTTGTTAACAGTTCTATGAAATCTTTAGCATCACACATTTGTTGGTCCACATTTAAATTTTAAATGGTCCGTATTAATTTGCTTTGGACTTCTACTTATTTTCTTGAGGGACTAGTAACTTTTTGCTTCTTAAACCAAAGTTTGCAGATATCTGTAAGCACATCCACAGAATTCCTGCTTGCTCAACATCAAATGACTGCTAAAGCTGGTCACTTAGCAGCAGACTAATCTTCTAAAAACCTGAGTTTTATGGCCTCCGCTAGAAATGCTAGACTGCTTAACATTTTGGAGATTTGGGTTTTTCTATCCCTCCCTTTAAATAATGGCAACTATCTCCCCCATCCCCATTTTAAACTCTGTCTCTCCCCCATTTCATTGGCTTTCTGCTGTTGTACAGCTGATGCCAAGCATATATGCCTTCAGGACAAGTGAGCCAAAAGAAAGGGAGAAGATCAAAGTAAGTTTCACTGGCTCCCCTAAAGAAAAAAAGAACAGAGATAGTTGGCTGTGGCAGAGCAGGGCACAGAAGCCTTGTCAGAATGAGCAACATGACACAGAAGAGCTGCATGCAGGACTCCACCTCAGGCTATCGCCATAGAACAGAACAATTGGGTGGGAAAATGGAAAGCTCTAAAATCTGCTAATGAAAAAGTATAGCACTGAAAACACAGAAACTTCACCGATCAATGTCACCTGACCACAGCAGTGATTTAGCATGTCTCACGCTCTTCTATACACGTCTGCGTGTGATGGCAGCCGAGTCTCATACTATAGGCTAGCAGTAAAGATTAAAAAAAAAAAAAAAAGATAAAATCAAGTAAGTTCAGTAAATGTCTTACCTTGAAATGTCTCCCCAGTACCATTCTGCATCTTGTAACGAGCCGCTGACGGCTTCCTTCACGCCATTACCGTTTACTGGCGTCATTGGTTTTGCTGGTTTCGGAGGGAGAGCTGTAAATGGAATGAGAGAGGGAATGAAAAAAATGGCATCACATAGAAGAAAGTCTTCTAATGTTAAAACTCATGCACAATCTTCAAGATACAAAGATGTTTAAGCATTGACTTCTATAACCTCTCTGTAGACATTAAAAATCTTACATGAAAAACTAATTTCTAAAAACTAATGAAAAACTAATCTCCTTGGACTAAACTCAGTCACTGTCTTGGTAATAAATTGCTTTATGTTGTGATAGTGACCCCACAAAGCTGAACCCCATGAATACATTTGTGCTACCAAGAAAAATTTTAATTGCACAAAAAACAAAACAAACATCTAATAACTCTTCACCTAAGAAGCATACACACTTGATATGGAGTACACCATAAAAATCTTAACAAAACACTAGTTTAGCCAAACAAATAATACTTACAAATCAGCACAAAACCCACAATGTCGCCGTCAGACAGTGGTGTCGTTATAGTTAAGAAGGCTGGCTAGTACTGATTGCTGACAACCAAGAAGCAGTACTAGTATGCAGAATATCGCTTTAGCAACTGACCTTTAGCACTTATGCAAAAAACTTCATCTCAATTTTCCCATAGCATGCCTTTCTATACTAGCCTCCAAGTTCTGACCCTTTTACGCAATCTGTAGTTAGATATGTTTGTTTCGGAAAATGCAACAATGAATTCCACTGAAAATGCAAAAAGATCAGATTTCATGGAAAATGCAACAACAACATATTCTGGTTGATCTGTAGAAACTGTAAACAAAAGCCAGATGACTTCATCCAGTGTTTCTTTTCTGCTAGTTGTTGAATTTGTAAAGAATAGATTAGCAATTCCTTTACTGATACTAGCGCTTACTTTGTTGTCTGCAAGAGCAAACAACAGCTGCCTCAACAACGTGCGAGAAAGTTAAAGCTGATGCTGTCTTGTTGGTCAGAGGTCACCAGCATGTGCTGCTTAGCCACATTTTATATCACAACACCCTCAGCCAAGAAATTATACAGCCGTGAGAGTATGTACCATAGCATCTCCACAGCATTTCTGTCATAGTTTTCTTCCTTTTCAAAATCTAATCTCCTGACATGAGTTCTCAACTTCCTTCAAGGCCAAATTCAGAATCCAGGTAAATGAGGAAGGCTAAGAATAATTATTGATTGCATGCAAATATTGTCAAATGCATTCTTAAATGACTTTTGAGCAGAACTAGTTGAACTCAAAAATTTTCTGAATTGACTGAAGTTAGTTCAAACAATTCTGGTTTTGATGTGCTTTCATTAGTGTATTTTTGTGAGTGGAGCTGGTGTAGTGGCTTCAGCAAACTTGCAAGAGCTCAGCCAAGTGCAGCTGGCAGACTTACTAGCTTTGAGACAGACAAAAAAAAAGTGAAGGCTGCAACTCTGTCTGAAAATCACAGAGACACAGTGTTCAGGCCTTGCACCTACCGCCAAGCCAAACTAACCTCCCCCTGACCTAGTTGAAAGCTTGCGACAGCGGCCTCGAAACACAACACCAAACCATTTTGTTCTCAATGCATGGATGTTATTCTTACTTGAATAACAGCTGCAGTGAGCTTTTAAGTGAAACCAAAGACATACCTCAAGCTTGCTTACCAAGGCACCTATTTGAGGTGGCAATGCTTTAGAAAAAAAGTGAACCGTATAAAAAGATAGGACTGGCACAGAGCTGAGGGATATGGCCAATGACACTGCTATAAAAAAGTATACTTCGAGCTATCGTATGACAGTCGTACAGACAGTTACCCACCCATCTTTTTTGCCACCCTTTTCTCTTTGCCACAGTGGAGAGAGGGCTACATGAGAGCAGGTGTATATCTATGGCTGGACAGGAAAGGGGAGAGGCCAGAAAATGGATATAGTAAAAACCAATGGATGAATCATTGTTGCTGGCATAGGTAATGATCCACTGCTCGGCACCCAAATGACACCTTCAAAGACTATACGAATCGACATTTCAAGCTCATACACATGCGAAAAAAAAACATGCGTTGCATACTTTGTCCAATTCCCAAAATGTCTTATTTCATTATTTTGCGACATAAAAAAAGAAATTTTTTTTTAAAGCTTCAAAAGAGTGAGCAAAGGGGTGTATGACTGGCTTTCTTTGAGGGAGTCATTAATTAAAAGCTGTGGTTTTGGAGCAAGAAAGTATAAGTCTAGTGCACCTTAGAGGAGACCTGGGCACAAGGACAGCTCCTCCCCCCCAATGGTCCAAAGGCAACACCTTAGTCTGGTGGGGTGAGCTGCTTTAACCAGTGAAAATGGAGCTAGCTAAACGGACAAATCCCGCCCAAACTTGAGATCATATAGGCTATAAATGTAGTGCATAGGGTATAAATGTTTACAATTAAATTTTCAATTGAATACACTTGAAACTGAATGCAACTTCAACGACCCAACATGTGATTTTTAGTAAACAACATAATAGTTCTATTTAGATTATATTTATTCAAAACAGCGCCCTCATGTGGACTAAAAAAAACCTGGTGATCACCGTTTTTTCCCCCTAACTGAAAAAATGCCTAAAATATAGTTAGAATTTTAGAACTATTAATTTTTTTTATTTTGTTTCTCTGCTCTGTACAAAACACACATACACAAAACACAATACAAAACATACACATATACAAAACGTGCACACATATTCCTGAAGTATTTAGGTGCTCACATGACATATACATTTCATTTAGTCACAAAAGCCCCTTTCAGAGCTACAGTAGCTGCCTGCCACCAGAAAGGGAAATGACCCCCCTTCAAAATCTCTATCTACAGCAGCCAAAGGCAGGTGCACCAGCCCAGCTGAAACCTCAAATTCCTGCCCACCAGTTTTCCACTGTCAGCTCTTTCTGCAAGTGTGTGAACACCTCTGTCCTACTCACACACAGATATCTTTGTGAGTTACTGGTGGTGTGTGTGCAGGGAACATGGTATACAGGAAAACAAAAAGAATGGGAGCAAGAAAGAGGCAGAGATGTGAGTAGGTGATCTCATTACTGCACTCATCCCCTTCTGTGTTACTGCCAGTGGTATCGTAGCAGGAGACAAACACAATAGAAAGTCCACAAAGCCTATATCTGCCATAAATTAAAGCCACCATTTTCAAATGCAAACAACAATCTGAATGACAAAAAATATTGGAATTTACTTGGAATTTTTAACCGCACAGTAAACAAGCTCACAATTACAGACAAATGAATGCAAAACACTGGGAAATAAACTAGGTATAAAGAATAAAATTATAGCTATTCATTCTTTTTTGTCTAAAGAACAAACAGATGAGAATGCAAGCAGAAGAGAATGCAATCACCAGGATGAAGAATGGAACAGGTCAGAAAGAAAGGAGCGAGTGGTAAGGCAACGCTGCAGAGCAGTCCATTCATATAGCGCAGCTCTGAACAAAGAAACTCTAGATCTATAGGTGAACTCTATAGCGTCGCTCACACTGTCAGTGACTTTATCATCGCTCTCTTTCTGTTAGGTTGCTAAAAAGTGTTTCATTTTATGAATGTCACTGCTGCTGCATTTCATTCCATGTTGACTCTAAATTAGTTTTAAATCAACTAAAAATTCACATTCTGGAGAGAATGTTTTACATATTTTACACATCATTTAAGAATAGTGCATAAAGCATTGTATCAAAGCTGGAAAATTAACAAGGTCTTTGCCACTGAAGCCAAATATATGAGCCAAAAATTCAAATGGTTGTTCTCAGGCCCATCAGTACAAACACACACATACATACACACATACACCATATAGTTAGGAAACTGCTCACTGCAAGAATAAACTTAATCTTTCCAACATAGTTATAGTAGCTGACAAAGACCATGTAAGTGCCACTGTCTTCACTCCTATTTGTAGTTACAGCCAAAAGACCCTCTGCATTTGCACAGTTAAACTTTTCTCAACTTTGTGTCGCTGGACACACCTACATCCAGTTGCTAATGACTGCTGTCGCTGGAAGTTGTTAAATTTCCATTGAATTTGAAGCTTTGTTGCTGTGAATAGCTCATGTAGCTTTGTTGCTGTGAGTTGCTGGCGGTGTGAACAGGAGTTAAGAGCCAATGCCAATTCACAACCAAGCACTGTGTTGTTTGGAAACAAACAAATGCCAGCCCGCAACTCAAAACAAATCTTAGGTGGTCACATTTCTTGCACAATCAAAAAAAGACACCAACAACCATCTGCTATCATAGGTGACATTTCAGGTGCATTAAGTAAATGTACTTTGAAAGAAAACACAAATTGACAGTGACACAACCACACATACATACGTTTAGTTTGGTTTAGGGTTTGTACGGAGGGGTTGCATTTGCATGCGAATGGGCATGTGGCAGAGAGCGATGACAGTGCCATTGAGAGGTTTAGCAGCCGTGGGCTGCCACGTCCCATTCCAGCGGGAATGAATTAAGTATCAGCAAGCACATGGGTGACTTAAATAGTCTATCAGGGACTCTCACAATCACATGTGAAACCATATGGGCTTATGTCTGCTCATATTACATTATAATATAGTCGGTGTCCACCTGAAATTAATGACTTGAAGACACTTGCTCTGATCAACCTTCTAATCAATTTTAAGAGAGAGAATAAAAATAATTTTCACAGCAGGGCACATCTGGGAAAAAAAAACACATTTGCCATTTTAATTTATGCTGACCACACTGCATGATTCCATTAATACAAGATTTAGGACGCTTCCCACACAATAGGACAAACAATAATTGTCCCTGTACTCACTTGACAGTCTGTTCATAGCAGTACAATAGCCTTAAAACAGAAAAGACTAAAGCAAAGATAGTGCCAACAGAAATGCAGAAGAAAAGGGAAAAGTCTATGTCTCCCTTACCGTCCTCCTCTGGTTCCTTTTTCAGCTGCATGTATACAGTCTGCACCGAGCTGTCTGTGACACAAGTCCTCTTATTCTCCCCCTCTCTCTCTCTCTCTCTCTCTCTCTCTCTCCCACTCGCTCTCGCTCTCGCTTTCTCTCCACCCTCCCTTGCTCGCTTGTTCGTTCTGCCTTTCAGACTAAAGCCAGAGGGAAAATCCCTGCTCCTAAATTCAGATGCTGCTGGCTTAACAAACCCTCTGAATGGAGAAGTCTCCAACAGCCAATGAGAACGCAGGAGGGGAGGTGGACACAACCATATGAGACTGAGAAAGAGAGCGCAAAGCTCTGGGGAACGATGTGGGAGGGGAAGTGCTCTGCCCAGAGAGAGACAAGGCACAGACACTAGCACACACCGAGACGGACACAAAGCGAGACACATGCACTGAACCACTGCACGGACACATCACTGAAAACTTCCTTGATGTTAAACACTTGCAATTAAATAATGCATATTATACGTAAATGTGTACCATACATATAATAAAAAAGCATGTTGTGTTTTCAAAACCATCAAACTTATGTTCATTTATGTGTGTGAACAGAGAAAGAGTGTATTCATAAACGCAGCAATGCAAAGACTACAAAGCAAAAAAGACCCACAAGAAAATACAAACTTGCTGTATACATTTAAGAATGAACAAGTTCAAATACAGGTAGGACTGAACAAAAAAAAAGCACAGAACAAAGAACCACGTATCAAGAGAGATACAGTGACATTTCCACCCCTTATGTCACATGAACGCCCATTAAGGAATGCACAAAGCTGACTTTTCCTTTGGTGTCACTCTACTTTTGTTGTCCACACAGAGCAAAAGGGTCCAGCAACCTTTATTACACACACATCACTGGCCCTCAGAGACAGGGGGGAACTTTCCCCTGGGGGCGGCATAGCACCTGTGTTCATTGGACACTGCAACGGAACAAAGCAGCTGCTTGCTTGTGTGCAGATACACACACAGTGGCAGTACCTTGGTGCAGTCACTGCACCTTTCACATTTCAATTCTGCTGTAATAAATATTTTAATGAACATCTGCACAGGACCCTCATTCTGTTTCTTTTCTTTCCATCTTATCACGGGCCATGCGGATTTTACCGTCCCGCAGTGCCTCTAAAAATAGCAACTTTAAAACAAATTGTTGACAGTCTGGAAAAGAGGCAAACAATAAGTCAATGAGAGGCTATTGACACTACATGGGATGAGAAGGGCAAACAGAGGGAGAGGGCAAATATCAGATCTGATAACCGTGTGTGCAGTGGCAGAGAATGAAAGATTAGATTAATGTGTGGGTTGATCACACAGTGCTGCGCTCATTCATCCTCATGGCAGAGCAATCGAAGGGCTATTCAACCCAGAATCCTACTTGCCAAATTCGTTCAGTCCACCACAGCTCATTTTCTTGGAAACGAGAAGGTTAGGACAGCACGTTAAGCTTTGTTCTCTTAAACAACAGACAGCATGCCATAAACGTAATTAAATGATTCGTCCTTTACACACTCACAGGCTCGCTGTTGGAATCAGGCTGTATCTGGACAGGGAAAGAGTTCATTGTGTGTGAACATGGAATGACAGTGCCACCATAACAATCGCGGACATTACAGCAAAACATTATAGCCTGTCTGATTAGAAAGACATATCCACACAATGATTTTAAGTGTTAAAAATGACAACCTCTGGTGTCAAGTAAAACACTCAGTGCTAAAAACATTCAGGATGTTGACAAGAAATTACAGTCTCATGTGAGACTGAAGTCAAATACTGCCTCTTTTCCCATTTCATTGTCATTTCACGCTTTCAAAAGTGTCATCCATCCTTTTATTGCAGGAACCATCCCATCAAGAATTAACGGCATGAATTAATGAGCCATTGTCAACTATGCCTGTGAGTTCTGAATAGGATCCTGTTTCCAGTCCATGACATCATTGTTAATAGCAATAAAATTGGTGTCAGGGCTTCATAAATGACACATGAATGACACTGCAATAAGGAGTGCAGAACAGCAAACGTAACATCTAGAAAACTGCAGAACTTATTCTAAGAGCCTGTGAACCCCCAAACGAGCTTTCAGCACATAGACCAGAGAAGGCAGAGGCGACGACAATAAGCTAGCTTATATAAAGTCTAAATGACTTTGGGGAAAAGTGCACAATGCAGATCAAGTAAAAAATGTGCCAAACCAATTTGGATTTCTCCACATTTTGCATATATAAACAATTCATGGTGAGTAATGCAAAACCTTCAAATCTCCTGACTATAGCAAACTATAGCTGGAAGCAGGACCTGTAACACAATTCTATAATGATTCCTCCTTTACAGGCCTAAATGAAGGACCAAGATAAAAAAAACGAGATAATAGCTACATTTACGAAAATGTTTGTGAAAGTTATTTCAGGGTGATGGATGTTTCTAGAGTGTATGGCTCTTCTATCCAAGTGACAAGCATTTTTGGTTATCACGCATTTAAAATGTTAATGCAGAAACTTTATTATTATATATTAGTATACTAGATCTGACTGGAAAATACGTATTTTAAGATGTCGAAACAGTTTTATCGTTTAATAGGGACAAATGGGAAACGCTAGGTATATACGAATAGAGCTACATAACAAAACAATAAAACAGACCGGTAAATCTATAACAGAATATCTATAATGTACACATTCCATTTGTCTAGGTAGACAGGTAGTGCTCCAGAATATTGTAATGTCATGCTACAATGCGACTGTTTAGATTTAACATACAGTAGCGAAGCAAACTGTAAGTTTAAATTGGTTATATATGTACCTGGCGGCTGGTCCATCTCAATGTAAAATATTAATTCGGTGGAATAGGGCATCGTCACGTCTCTCCAGTCGGCATCTTCTTCCTCCGTATTCCACACTGTATTGTACATGGTCTGCGTCTCTCTGGTGATCGAGTGGTCTTTCACCAATTTTCAACACAGCCGAATGAAGGAAACATAAAAACGCTCGTCTGACTGAACGGAGAGCTCAACTTCAACAGTCTGAATGCCTGCTTCAGAACAACTGCGTGTCATGAAATCTATCAAAGCACAAAGCTTCTCTCGTGCGATCTCAATTTATCTGTCATTTTATTGAAAAGGAAAAAACCGAACAGTCCGACAGAATAGAAAGTAGATACCAGCTCTACAATCCACTCCGTCCTACCATGACGAAACGGTACTCTTCATTTCAGTCAGAACACCACCGGCCCTTGCACTGCACGAAGACGAGTCCATTTTCTGCGCACAGCATGGGTGAGAGACTTATGCTAACCGACACTCTAGTAGCAAGTGGCCCTTCCCGTGCTTACAATTTAGCGGTAATAATTATTAAATACATTTGATCACACGAAAGAAAAGAGATTAAATTAGAATTTTCTACCAATATGACAATTGTGACGACTGAGTTTTATTCAGAAGTGACATCATATCTGAGCACCCCTTCTCCGGCACGCAGTGGACTCGCCCCAGACCGGATCGCTCGTTAAGTGCTGTGCAGCAAGCAGACTTAAGATTTGGCAGCCAATCAGAATGCGATGCTCTTTCAACAAAGTTACCAAAGTCAGAGTTTGCGTCTTTAAATTTCCATTATTGGCAACCGCGTGTTTCTCAACAGCCAATGAGCTTATGAGAAGAGCGGAAGTCGGTCTCCTATTGGTCAAACCGTTACCATGAGGCGTAAAACTGATGGGGAGAACAGAACACCGGTTGGAGAAAAGATGTCATAGTTTTGTTCAGCTGTGACCTGTGCATGAATTCATCCTCTTATCTTTCCAAGTCACACATGCACATAAAAACTTTGTATATACATGGTCAGATCTGTTACTAAATACATTTCTAGAGAAACAAAAAATAAAGGTAAATTTATAAAGATAAATTATTTAATAAATAAATTAAATAAAAGTAAACTACTTCTATTAAGTATATATGCCAAAAATGGCATTCCTGTACCCTGGATATCGTACTAATTGTAGTCCTACGATGAAGCATTTTCTTGTGTAAATACATCTCACTAATAGATCAATAGTTGGTAGCTTGCTTTAAAAAACAAATATTTTATGGACAGCAATCTGCCTCCCTTCATGCCTCTTCCAGTTGCCTCTGTTAGCATCTGTCTGATCTATCCATTAAGAGGAAGGACGTCCCTTCTCCATGGCGAGAGCGGAAAGAAATAGGATGACAGTGTTTGCATCTCTTTACCAAAAGACAGGGAGGACCCTCCAGATGGCTCGTGCCTAACAAAGGCTGTCCTTGTCAACTGTGTCAAACTTGCTTAATTGTCACTGTCTATGCTTCAGTTTAGCATGGACAGATGGATACAAAACAATGACAAGCAACTGAATAGGCACAGTAATCCACAAAAGCTGTGGGAAAATATTAATCACTTACACCAGGGGCATAATGAGCGAGTAATGAATGCCACAGGCCTATATAATTCAAGACCAACACAACTGTTTGGGTCAGTCTACTTCCGAGATGTAAAAATGTCTAGTCTGGACTAAAGTGTATTGCCAGCCGCCTCTGCAGCACTGGATGTAGCCACACATGACAAATGGGGATTTGAGAATTAGGTAGGAGCGCGCGCCACAGAAACCTCTATGCACAGCCAGCTGAAGCACTAACATGTTTACTGTCGATATTAACAATTTGACTCATTTCCAAAACATTGCGCTGCCTATGTAGATATGTAGAATATTTTAAGGCATCCAAAGTGTGCTCTGTCTGCAAAGGCTGAGTAGGGTAGGCAGCATAATTTACCGTCTTTAGGCCAAATTAAAAGGTGACAAAACTGTTCCAAAACAGTAGACAGAGTGAGA
Source organism: Botia almorhae (assembly GCA_036877575.1). Taxonomy (NCBI): domain Eukaryota; kingdom Metazoa; phylum Chordata; class Actinopteri; order Cypriniformes; family Botiidae; genus Botia; species Botia almorhae. The sequence goes on along the minus strand of JAZGTJ010000215.1, from coordinate 148,325 downwards.
GAAATGTAGATTATAAATGTAGTTGTATTTAATTTCAAAAAGTAACAATAAAACTAGTTCTAATTAAAACTAGACTATTTTACCCAATGTGTGTGTGCTATGCAACATGGTAAACACTGAATCTATTGAAATCAATTGAGTCAAGTCTTCCATGCACTTTGTGCAAGGATTACAATTTGTAAGACATTTTGTAGTTGTATATGTAATAAATTGTATGTATTTGCATTTATATTTATATAATATAGACAGCTATATGCTATAAGTACAGTATTCCCAATAAGTCACATATGAAGTTCCATTTTAGTTAAAAAGCTGCCTTAAGGTCCAAGTCCTCCCCAGGTTTTCTGTGTGCTATATAGTCAAGCTTTTTATAATATACTCCGTGGAACGTGAGTGTGGATGGGTGCCTTGCACACAGCACGCTATAACTTTCAAAAGTGTAGTAAATGGATTTGAGGTATACTTTGGGCGACTACTGTAACTGGGCTTTGGCACAGCCTTAACGTGACAGCCTTAACGTTATTTACAATAACCTTAACAAACCTTCTAACAGACATATTTAAATGTTTAAAAAATGTTGAAAATTATGGCCTTGGTTAACAATTGCAATATAATATGGTTTGACACATTTTACCAGCTGGATTCATTACTCACCCTCATTCATCCTCATTTTACCAATTACTTGGTTGAAATGCTTCTCCACATGTAGATTTGTGCATCTGAGCCCATGAGGCAGGCATGACTAGCAGAAAGAGATTCTAATCTGCCTGGCTACAAGACCCAGCTAAACGATGCCAAATCCTATTGAAAGAATGAGGAAAAAGGAGGGCTGGGGAAGTTTAATGGCTCCTTTAGGACCTGGTGGTGAAAGAAAATTTTTTGGCAAGTTTCTTACTTGCTGCGTGACAACAGTCTGACTGTGCTGTTTCTGTTTCGATGTGGCCTTAAGCATCCCATATTTTATCAGTGACTCTAGCAACTAGAGTGGAAAGTACATTTCCAGTTCAGATGCAAATAGGCGGCTTCATTGTTCCATATTTAACAGACATAAGGGCGTTACAGAGAGAGAACACAAAACGCAGTGCTGTTGTGTGACCACTGGTGTGCATTATACATAATTCATAAAGGACTTGAAAGCTGAAAGAAGCAATATCATTGTTCTCCAGCTGATATCATGAAGGAGGGAAATTAATTAACTGTAAATTACACACAGTGAGAGCAATCACCTTTTTCGTTTATTCTGCTGAGCTCATGAGAATCAGGCTGCTCTCTCCGTCACTGTCTCACTGCCTGGAAATGTGATATTACGAAGGGCCTGAATAAGCCATAAGTTGTGTATCTCAAAGCCTCAGTCAGAGGTACCTTTATAAGGCAAGTAAGGGGTAAGGGAAGGAGAAGAACAACTGAAGACTTAACAGGATAGCCAAAGCCCCCCCCCCAAAAGGTGTCTTTATGTGTCATTACATTAATATAATTCTAAACGTGCATGACTTACCTTCTTCCATTGAACACAAAAGGTGAATTTTTGAACTGTAAGTCAATCTTTGATAAATATTCTGGCTATTTTGTTGTTTCATTAAAGAGTGAACACAGTTTTGTTTTAAAAATGTGTTTTTTTTGTACACATGGGAAAGCCATATGGGTATAGAACAACATGGGTAAATAACGACCTAATTTTAAATTTCTTGGTGAACTTTTGCTTAAAAGCTGCAGTTTCCTGATACATTTAATATAAAATATATGACTGACTCAAAACCTACAGGCTTACCGAAAGGCCATTACACACCGGAAGCACGTTACAGATTCAGTTCTTTATTATCGGATACACATTCAAGCATGACTAGATATCAGTCTCTTTTATCCACACGGCTGCACTAATAGGCTCTTATGGGTGCACTCCGGAGATGGAGTCATGTGTCTTGGATAACGTATGCTCAGATTCGAGTTAAACGATTAGGCATACTGTCTGGTATTTGTTCGCCCCTTCTTTCATCTTGAATTGGCTATCTTCGAGGGTGCAAGCACGTATAACTCACTAGCAGTTTGTGTATGTGTGCAAAAGAATGGCAACAAAGTGTTAAAGGTGAAGCAGAAACGAGCCACAAAAAGTCACGCCTTCCGGCCTCATGGCTTGTTAGCTAGCAAAGACAGAGGTAGCACCCTCCATCTCCACCGCCCTTCTCCATCTCCATTTTTGGGTGGCAGGCAACGGCTCCTGTGATGTCATCCTGCAATGCGAGCATCCCTTTCAGACTGATGCAATACTCTGGTGACACACGGTAACAAGGAGCCGGCGTCTGCCAGTCCCCACCCCCATGCCCTCTATCTTCTATTGTCTCTCACCACCTCTTGGCCACTTTTCCTACAGCATTGTCAAGTTTTAATCAGCCTCTCTTTCACCTTTCTACCTTTCTCCCTCTCTCTTTCTCTCCTGGGCCTACTTTTCTTGTCATCTCTTTCTCTCCACACGCCTACTCTTAAGCTCCCCCTCTCTCTGAACAGCCCTCTGGTTGTCATGGCATCGGGCACCATTGCTCAGCATTCTGCAGTTCAGCAGATAAAGGACGGGCTGTTTAACTCTTGCTTGTCTCAGCCAGTCTGCAAGGCAGAAAGATAGTATACTAGCAGGCTCTATCCACATGCCCTAGACTAATCAACGGCTTAGGGCGATGATTAAACAGCCCCTGAAAGCATGATAAGATAAAACACTCAACAAACAGAACATCACAGGCTTAATATGTGGATTGAAGTTGAAGCTGTAATTACCCCAGCTGCAGCGTCTAAATTCTCCTGAAAAAGAGTCTATTGTTTTCATGGTACAACACTGGGGAAACCTGTTGTGTAAAACAGCTATCATTGTGTTCTGTCATAAGGCATGTGACTAAACAATATTTGCAACTGTGAGTGTCTCTGAGTGTCCACACAACTCCAGAAGCAAATAATGACAAATTAACTCTTCACCATAACTTCAAAGCTGCGAAAAGCCAAGTAATGAGTAGATTTGGGTGTGTCTATAATATTTTAGGTGGAACCGGATCAAAGTCTTAATATAAATAAAGTAATCAGTCTCTTTGTGTTACCAAACAGCATTTTACCTACATCTGCATATTAACTTAACTTTTTTTTAATTGACTTTTTGAGCCACTCTGAAACTTTATACTGTTGTATTTCTCATGTTATACTTTTAGGAAAATAAATATACCTTAGTGTCTATATAATGCTTAATTTAAAAGAGCTTTTGAGAAAACTGTGATAAAAAGCTTTGTGGATATTATTAAATAAGTAGTCAATAACCTAATAAACTTCTATTCTTAAGTTCTGTTTATGTGCTGTCAACAAATAATGGTCAATCAGGGATTGAAATCAGAAGCAATAAACAGATTCTGGTTCTGATTCTGTTCTGTCACTCCAAAACAGAAGCAAACAGGCCACAAAGCTCAAAGATGAGCTTGTGCATGTTAAAAGCACACTGTTGTATTTTTGGTGTAAAAACTAAAAAGTTAGAATGCATCCTCCTCTTGTGGTTTTAAACGAGGATGTGATTCTGATTTGCATCTTTCCATTCTTTGTTTGGATGCAATTCAAATGCTTAGCAACCACAACCGTGGGAGTTGAAGGCAATCAGCAGTAGATACAATGACATGCAAGTGTCACTGAGTTCAGTTTCCTATCAAGGGATGAAACAGGCATCAGGTGCTGGTTATAATTGTAACTAAGAGCTGGGGGGGAGAGAGGGGGTTTATTGGATAGTTTGTTCACTTAAGCATGAAATCTCATTGGAACTCGCATGGTTATCAGACAAAATTAATTACACACAACTTCTAGATACTTGTTACAATCCAGGGACTCTTAAAACCCTAGGAAATGCTTACACTGCGTTTCAAGTTTTTGTAATCACACTGGTTTCAAACTTAATACATAATGGAGCCTTTGATTACAAAAATAAAACATTTCATATATAAGGATGTAGAGGCTGAAGCAACAACTTGTCATAAACAAAACTTGCATTGCATCATAGAATATTTTACCTCATATGTAAATACAACTGGCACATCTTATTGCTCATTTAAATTATTGAAACGTAAGTCAACAGTTTTGTTTCCCATTTAAGTTGGCATGAGCTGTATTTGTATGACTATTACCTGCATAGACAATAGGGCTCCCAAGATGGCTGCCAAAATGACTGACTTTAGGGGACCTTGCTTTGGTGTAATCCATGAACCAAAACCAGATGGGTGAAATATATACCTAATAGCATTTGGAAAGGAGGCATATACCCAATAGCATTTAGAAAAGAGTCATATTACCCATATACACAAGCATTTATTAAAATATGAACCATTCAGAATCATCAGTAGCTATTGACAGAACTGCAGCTGACCCCAGCTTAGCCTGCAGGAGGGATCCATTTGCACAAGATCATCCCATTGAGGGAGCAGAAAGGCCAAGCAGCTCATGTACAACGGTTGCGGTATTGGCAGGTTTAGAGATGGGAGTGTGCAATTGTATGAGGGACTTGTAAATTGGAGCCAGGTGGATAAACATAGATTCCACTAACCACATGAGGATAAAAAAACTCTCGTGTTCCTCCACTATACGCACGTACTACACACACACACACACACAACTTTGTCGAAAAAGGGTGTTTGTTTGCATCATATGCAAATTCAGACCACAACATCACGCTGCAGAAAATAAAACACTTCTGGGCATCATGCTACATGTTATTGAAAACATTGTTTGTGTTATTTAAACAGTTCATGAGTTGATCTGCAATAAAGGTTAAGCATGCAATAATGATGTAAGTGAAAATAAAAACATTGTGTCAAAATATTAAACTCAGAGATGTCACGTAAAACTTTAGGAAGCATCTGTAAACAACAAGAAACACCAGAGAAACTTCTTATGCTAAGCACTAACTACTAAATTATAAAGACTTGTTTTGTGCTGATACAATGCTAAAAGCAGAGCTATAAAAAGTGTATGAATTATGAAATCATTCTTTTCTCTGACAGTGGCTACAATCTTGATATTTTGACAAAAGAATGAAAAATATGTACACTATAGGATTACCATAAAAGTGGTGCACACAGCTTATGTGCTATGTATATTACACATTTCCTAAATAGCTTTACATGAATAATAGACCAAAATTAAAGTTTCTTTTTGAAGCTTTAGTCATCATTCATTGTAAAAATACAGTGAAATGGACAATTTCAGACTTCAGTATTTCTCTTTATTGTGTTCCATAGATGAAAGAAAGTCATAGAGTAGAATATATCCCATTTTTATGGGTTTTTATGTAGGTTTGTGTCCTCAAAGGCCAGTGGAAGAGGTGAGAGGAGGTGAGGAGAAAAGATGAGAGGAGATAGACAGAGCAAGAGATGAGCTGCAGAGTGTGAGGGGACAAGCTGGATTAATAACAGAAAAAAACTCCGTCTTACGTCACACCGACAGTGTCCAGTTTGATGCATCAGTGAATAGGATTTTTTACCCAGCACTATAAATTTGATATGGTATTCGCTGTAGCAGGTCAGTTTGACCATCCGCAGTTATTTGACCATGTGTATGTAATGAAGATACAAAGCTCTCATCAGCTCTGCTTGTCTCCAGACTCAAAGCAGAGGGTGATTTACTTGGGATCACTAGATTAAATTAGCCTAAATGAAAAGGGGGAATAGATGTAGACAAATCACAGAATGAAAGGTTTTCTTATGTGCCTGGACACAGTTATTGTGATCAAAAGACAAGCACGCCACGCATCTTACTGAAGATATTATGCATCTAAAATTGAGAAGAGCATGCTAATGCAAATTTGTAGCACTTATTCACAAACACGGAGCAGCTGTGAGATATTTTTGTTCAGTTTTGCCGAACAATTCCAGACTGGCTTTAGGAAAAGCACATATGGTAAATCAGCTTGGTACGTTCACCGCAAATGAAATATTAGTTATAGCACGATATCAAATTCAGATACTTGCATGTAATCAAACTGTGATGCTTTTAATGAGATACAATACATGATGGGAAATGCAAAGTGTAACTTTATCCGTGTACAATACTTGGGCATGAAATAATAGTCCCTCTTGGGACAAACAGAAAGATCTAACAACCATTTCAACTGCATCTTTTTCAAGAAAAATAGTAGGCCAAGACACGCTTCAAGCACTCGGCAGCATATTATTGCGTTGTTTTGATTTGACTCGTTGTGCATTTTCTCTGTTGAGAGTTACAGAGCATTGGGTCTGGCACAATGACATCACCTCAGAGCATGACAACTGACACCAGAGCTCTCATTGACCCACTGCACTCTGGGCTTTGTTGACTGAGCAGCCAATCATTAGAGCACATCGTCAATTATTTAAGGTACTGCCATGTCACTTATCCTCTCTGATGAAGACGAATGGGGCCACGACTGTGGTATGAGAGGACACTGAAGTCCACTGAGGCCTTGCATCAAATGCTAAAGAGACATACATCTCATGCGCTGAGAATTTTTAAGTGTCCTCTGTGATTTCACAACAAAGGCTAACAATTCTAGCATGAGGCAGAATGAACTGAACCTGTGCTAACAAACAAACCAGCAAGTCTTGTGCCCAATAGGCTCTGACATTTACACGCAATTAAAAAACAGTATGAAAATTGTGTTGGCTAATATGAAATGTTGGCTAATAAAGCACCTTTTATACTTTATGTGAAGCAATCTAACATGTTTGAAACTAATTTACTGTTGGACCTCTTCTCTTCAAAGCTTCAGCTGAGAAGGAGGACACAATAATGCACTGCAGTGGTAGCTGGTTTAGGACCAGCCCTGTCTTAAATATCAGCCAGCCAGAGAAGAGGACAGCCCATTTGATGACCGTTCACATCTCAGATAGGCAAAACAGGCAGCCAAACATTGAGGCAAAAAAATGAGCAATTCCTACACTGACCCTCAAATAATGTATGTTTTCTGGGCTTATCATGGTATCTATGATGTGACATGGGGTTACACATCATTTTTTCCTGATCTGAATATGAGTAAACAATACTGTACACTTTAAAAAAATCTTAATGTCACACCTGCCATTGGTGGATCATCAGTAAATAAATACTAGTAAAAGATTTTGTAGCCTACCATCAAACTGTATTGTTAATTTGTTTTTAAATAAAAGCTGTTTCCTAGACCTTTGTTGATTTTTTCCTTACGAATAACTTGGTAGAAGATGAATAAGTGGCCAAGTGAGGCTCAGATTATCACTCTTTATATTTAATTTAGACAATGTATTATATTGCAGTTCCTTACAAAGTTATTGGCCATTATTGTACTGTATTAACTTGCCAAAGCCAATTTTTCCTCAATTTGGCATTTAGCGAATGTTAATTTTGGACTCTGCATGTGGCCATACATTACTGAAGGTATTTAGCTGTGGCTGTTTCTCCTCTGAAACTCACAAATATTAAAATAATTAAAGGCCTTCTAAGGCTAAATTAAGTCATTTGGCTTGTCTTGAATGTAAAATGAGTGCTCGCGGACACCTCTGAAAAGAAACTGCCTTGAAAACAGACACGTAGCCCCAGATAGCTAAGAAATATTGCAAAGAATAAACTTAAAGCAAAGGGTGAGACAGAGGTGAGAAGTTTAAAATCCACTGTGAGGGTGTGTGTGCGCTGCAGAGTAAGATTAAGTGCTCAGAGGTGTAGATTTGGTTGCCCATAATGGGATTAATGGAGGAAAATCTGTGTGAATTAATCTGGCCTAACGGAAAGGGGAGCTGAAAATTATACAACTGTTCCTCACCCCATATAGCTCCACCAATGAGGAGTTGCGCGTAAGGTCAGAAACTGTCAGTACAGAGGTCACTGTTGGCAGAGAATTTCAGTAACGGAACAGACCCTGAAAATGAGTTTAAACAACTTTAAAATAAAATTAATGGAGGGGTGATAATCAGCAGGGACTTGATGATATCACATTATGTCAATATCTAATATTATAATTCTCTATTTTTAGTGTATAGTTATTCAGAACCGGGATATATTATGACCATTTTTATGACCATATTAAACAATTAGCTATTTTAGGATGTGTTATAGTGATTTGGCTGTGTTACAGTTAAAGAGTGTTCTTAAGCACAACGTGTAGTTTATAACTGAAGGCTGTACATTTGTCACGCAACACAGCATTTAAATGAATTTTCATTAACATACAGTGGAATATTTAATACGTCTATCAAATAATATGTCTGTAACACTGAATATTATCTAGGTCAGGCTTTTTTGGCCACATGCATATGCATGTACTGTATGCCTGGACACAATAATGCCACACCCTACCCTGGGGACTTTCGTCTGGTGAGATGCCCTATGGTGTCATCTGCTCTCTGCCCAGTGGGTATGAACAACTAGCATCTGCTGCATATCAAACATACACATACTTACACACACACAGACACACACACAAACACGCAGATCACAGCCCATGCAAACTGCTGAGAACACAACTTTAAACTTCAATCTCAACATTTGGTTCCAATCCATCTAGCCCAAGTTTCTAATTGAGCCTGATGGAATCACACTCAACTGCATCTCAAAGCATTCTGGGATGCGGCTGTGCGTGAACACTGATATGGTTATTTAATTCCCTAATGTTGACTGATTTAAATTCTTATCAACCTATACAGTCCATAGAAAGCAGTGTGAGGCTGTGTGAGATGTGCTATGCTAAATATGACGTTTGATTGAACTCTAGAATGTCTGCTAATGGGAGAGCTTGCAATGGGGTATATTAATAGGGCCTTGTCTGGGTAGCCCAGCCGGGAACCCACCTAGCTGCTGCTAAAGTTCATCTGCATGTAAATATATGCATTGATGTGCATGACATTTGCATGTCAGCACACTCTTGTAACACAGAACAGACCCATGTCGCCTGTGTGTTGCATGTGTGTGATTCTACTCTAGTGAATTTGCTTAAAATGCAAATTTAGATAAGATGCAATGCAAAGTTTCTAAAACATGCACTCTTTCTCACTTCAGCATCTCTCTCTTTTTCTTCTCGGCTACAAATACGTGATGGATGATCTGGTTAATTAACTGTGACTAAAGTGGTAAGTATGCATTAATGCTTAAATAAATTACTTTAAATTTTATTATGTATTGTTAACGAAAATCTGGCACAGGTGCTTATATACAGAAATAATTATTATAATTTTTGTAGATTGCAATGTCAACACACGAATCCCACTTGGGGTAGTTGTTTTAAAATTACTACACAATAAATCACATTAAATTTTCTGCAATTGCCATGTTCTGGCATACCTCAGAGACTCATTATAAAAACACTGCATAAAATGAAGGGTAAGATCATTTTTCTACATTGTGAAACAAAATGCCTGTAATTCTTTCAACACTGTATAGCCTCGTTCAAAGGCTTATGTAAATGACAAGCCATTCCAAGATTAAAATAACTTATAAACTAGCAGAATAAAAAACATGTAAGTATTCGTTCATATGCATCACACCGAACTGAACGCTGTGGCCTGATAGTAACTATACATTTCATTCTACTCACAAAATGAAATTATGTCACTGACAAAACTATTTTCTGGTATCATTCATCCGCCAATATAAAGCTTCCAGCAAACCACACACCGTATGCAGTAACCTACAAGTTCTACAAGAATCACATCTTTGATTTACAGAAGATAGAATAAGCTCATTTGAAATGCTGGCATGTGTTTCAGACGTTGATTCACTTTTTTATTTCTGTAAGTGGGATATGCTGTCACACTGCCAAGCTATCAGTATTTTTTGCAAAAGAACTGTATGAACACGCTACTACACAAAATAAGCTGACAACAAGATGACCCAATTGCAATGTATTGTTAAAAATGTGTTGTTCTCACTGTGCCCAAAGTTGCTGGAGAATCTCAGTCCTGTTTCCTCACAGCAAAGAGCTGAAACTGAAAATCTTCAGTCCTGGTAACTTGTTCAATGGACAATGCTTAATGGAAAGTCTAACAAATGTAATTATTCTGTTTGTCTGCAAAAATCGGTCTGATTGTGTTTACTGAGTGCTCTACTTCTAGCCTAGATACACAGGATTTGATTTAGATCAAACACTTGACTAAGATCATGGTACAGATCATGGAACTTGTAGGTTTCCAAGTGCTTACAAAGCAGGCGAATAAGGCTGCCATATAGCGTATCTGCCAGGAATAAAGGATTTCAAGTTCACTCTTAAATATTAAAAAACGAAAGGGACGGAGACATCTGCAGAGATGCTGGCCTGAAAGCTAAACAGCCCGAGTTCACCGAGTCTGTACAGCTAACTAAAATTTCTAGTACATTCTACATTCTAAGTGAAGACTGTGAACAGTTTTAGGCAGATGAAGCAAGACAAGTCCCAGCACCTAAAAACTGTATATGATTGGAAATCAGTCAACATAAACCATGTAAACGTCCTTGATGAAAAAGCATTTCATTTGATTCATATTTTATTTAATAACTATTATATCGCTGAAGCTTTAAAGTTTACTTTGGCTTTGTAGTTCCCTAAAGAAATGTGCAAAGAGCCAGTAAATGTTCATACAGCTTTTGATTATTGTATGACTACACTCTTGGGTTTAATTCCTAATCTAAAATATCACTTTTTTAATAAACCAAACTAAATTGCAAAGTTGACAGCAAGAGATTATATTTTTGTTATATGAGAAAGAGCAGTTCTGATTTTGTGATGTCATTCTATGTTGCACTGGATATAATTCATGAGTCTGGAGGGAAAGATGGGGTTGATGGGAAATCTTAATGTCCCCCTTAATTTAAATATTAACAGTATGTGTTTAATAAAGGGTGGTTGGTTTAAAATGTTGTACTTTACAGGTCACGATATTTCACGTTAGCTGCTGTATTTGCACTAACAGTTAACAAGCCTAACATACTTACACGGTTTAATGCTGATAAACAAAGGCCATTGCTGAGGCCCATTCCATTTTTAGTGCATCCATTAGAAAGATGAGCCAGCAGGGTTTCCTTCTCTGACAGGGTCTCTGTCCCAATCTCCCCATTTCTCCATGACCCCCTCTTTAACCCATTCCCCTTATCATCACTCTATCAAAAGAGCCTGTGCAAGCCGAGGGCTCAAATCAGCTGACATGCATGACAATTATGCAGAAGTGACATCCCTCACTGTGACATCAGCCAGATGTACAACTAACTGCCTGATATGCAGAGATTCTCAGAAGCAAGTGACAGACATCAGTGAAGGAAGGGATGATGGGAAAAGAGGGTCGGGTAGAGGCTCGAAGAGATAATAAGATGAAAAGAGGGATAACAAATAAATTGTAAGGAATTGTAAATGAAACATGAACCATCAACATTGATGAAAAATCACATTAGGTCATAAGCAAAAGGGGTGGGGAAAAAAACTAAAATATTGCAATATTTATCAGTATAGTACTGAAGCAATATTCTTCTGTTAGAATTTTTACATTAATTTTTTAAACACTGACCACTGTTCAGAGTACAAAATCTGTAAGAGTACAAAACATAGCACTAGGACAACACAAAATTAGTTCTACTCACTAAAATCATATGCTAAAAATCAAAAAGTTGTTATAAATATACATATATACAATGCAGATGAAAGAGAACAAATTAATACAATGATTATAGTATATCATTGTTACTATAGTTACAATAGTTAGCATAACTACATAACTAAACATAAAGAATCAGAATATTATTGCATTGTGACCAAGACATTGATATAGTATCCCACCCTCAATAAGGAATAAGGGATGCTGGTGTTACTAAGAGTAATAGGCACAGATTCAATAAAACTAATAATGTTCAGAAGACATGCATTTGAAAGATCTATGTTCAATATTTGCCACAATCACAAAGATCAAAGACTGTAACTCTAGTCACTGTAATCATATTACAGTAAGACACTCAAGCACTGATGCACACATCAGGACACCTGCACATCAAAGAAAAGGTTCTTTCCTGTCATCCTGGCATCCTGTCAATGGAATTATGAGGATTACACACATGGTTTACCACATTAAATCAGCAGATCTTCAGTTATGCCAGTGTTCATGGCACGTATCAGTCCACTGTGTTAAAACAAGATTTGAATTCCTATGCCAACTTCCAAATATGCTTTTATGCAACATGACTTCATGACATCACACAGCCAAACGCATAAATATGGTCTATATAAAATATATAAAGTGCATATAATGATCTTGAGTAACACTGGTCTTGGTAATTACATATGAAGAGATCAGTGGCCATGACACAGATAAAGTAGCACTTTTTCCAAAGTCAGCATTGTAGAGCCGAAACAACTATATCTGGCTTATCACTCGGACACAGGACGCGAATTGGTCCAACAATGGCGTCATTATTTACACCCAGATGGAGAGGCCAATTGATAGGTGGAGGTGGATTTATGCTGTGAGCGCAAAGAGAAATGACCTACACCCCTGACCTTCTTTCATCTGTCCCTCAGTGGGGAATTGATGTCTGGATGTCCTGGGCCAACAATGGTAGACCTAGACACAGGAGTTTCTGGGGGAGGGTAAAAGTGAATGAGCACCAAGGTTCATCTGTAACAGCCAAGAAGGAAATTACCTCCATCCAAGTGTGGTGACATCTTTGTATTATTTTAGGCTATCAATCATGGGCTGTTTTAACTTGGCAAAGCAACAAGAAAGCATGAATTTGGAAGTCAGATTTTTAACCAGGTCATCATCTGAGAATACAGCAGTGTTTTGGGTAGTGTTTGTGTTATGTACTAAGCCAATTTTAAAAGAGGAAGCAGAGAATCAGGCTTTGTAGATCAGACCATAAGACGATGCTGTCAATCACTGGTTGTCAAGCTTGTGGGTCAAAATGAATCTATTCACTTTTCCCCCCATCTTGGCCAACTGTCAACAAACAACTGCTGTGATAAGACTCCAAGGTCCATGAAAGAAAGAGGCTGCTTTCAGACAGCTTTTGATGTAAAATACCCATCATCCCCTTCCATCCTCACATCTCAAGCTATCTACTTGCCTTTCATCACCTCACCAACTACATCCTTTTTGCCCTCAGTCGTCAATCTGTCCATCCATTCAAGATTTTAAATCGGAGGAAGACCCTTTAAGATTTTTCGGCTGCTTAAAAGCCCATTCCAGGTTCAGGGAATATTGGTCCATTGGTATATGAAACTCTCCCTCTGGACTTTTAAAGCTGGTATGCCCATTCGCCTGGCTTGATGGACAAGGCCATCTTCTTTGTAATAGAAGTAGTAATCCACCCAATCAAACACACACAATGGAGACCTAAGGTCAATAATGCAAATCTGTCAGCACTTGCTCCACGCAAACACTGAAAACATTCAGACTGTAGTTCTATTTGATTAAACTTGTGCAATTTAAAGCCTGCTGAACACGCTGGAAGAGACATTTGGAATGCTGAATAGAAATTTGGATTAGGAAGAGAAATGACTCAAGTGTGTGACGAGAAGGCATACTGACCAAAGCAATGCAGCCGTATCATCTTTTTGAGATACACACGAACAGGCTGATTAGATCAGCCTCTACGTATTGTGATGGTGACATGTCCATCTACTATTCATTGTTGCCTTAGTCTCTTTGCAGCTCACTGCAGCTGAATGCTTAAGGAGCAGATCTGGCAGTGTGGAATAGGTTTCACACAAAACCAGTTGTGCCTTATCATCACTGCCGTCATTTTCTGTGCAGTGTTGCACGAAAGTAAGCTTTTTATTTCAATGGTCCTCTGGACTGATTATTACAAATATTACATGCTGTCTCTCAATTAATACATGATAATGAAAAAGGCATGCACTGTTTGGAAAAATGTTGTTTGAATAAATTTAGTATGAAATGATCATGTCACACAGAGGTTCCTAATGTACTTTTTAAATTTTATAATGACATGATGTCACAGCATATGCCCTTTTAAAAAGCGCAACGGTTTTTGTTTTTTGCACAAATTATGTTAAAAATATGGCATGTGGAACCATGATGTATATCAAAGTGCCACGGCATTACCATCGTTATGCTATTAAACAGCCACAAAAACTGTTTTTATATGGAATCTTTCAACATTTCACCTTCATTACATTTTCATACTTTGTTCTTTGCCTTTCATGCATGTCAAAGAATGAGTTATTACACAGTATGTAATGGACATGCAAGAGTCTGGATCAATAACTCTATATAACGACCAGTCACTCTGCCCTGTCTAAGCATTGTGTATGTATGTGTGTGGAGGCCTAGGGGGGAAATAATCGTGCCTGCTTAAGATATTGTTTAATCAAATATTTGTTTCAAGGTCTGTCAACCCACTGACAGACGCTAGTTAAAGTGTATACATTTTATTTGTATGTTTGATGGATGGTGTGTTTAGCTCAGTTTTAAATCTAATGTTTAACCTTGATCATCATTACAGCTTAGAAAAAATGCTTTTTTGAGAGTGAAAAAATACGTCAGTCTGACCCCCATATTTTGGTTGCTATGCTCGGTGGCAAACTGATTTGAGAACAGCTCATGGTTCAAGTGAAGTCATAAATGCTAGGCAATCAAAACACAAGTAGTTTATGAAACAGCTACAAAAGCATCTACTACGGAGGCAGTACTAACAGAAACTGCATTCCTGCTTTACACAATGGGACATTAGGCTTGCTGAGTCGAAGATTTTCTTTTAGGCATCTTTCACTAATTTTCCTTACTAAGAGGTTTTATCTATATTTTTCTCTCAGGGACCATTTCACAATACCACTTGTGCCACTTCTGAACACTGTATTTTGAGGCAAAAACCTGCCTTATGCACTAACCACTCTGTTTAACCACACGCTAAATGCACTGAAATAGTATTGCATCATCAAATTCCTAAATTCTTTGTAAATTAGTTTTATTATAACTGTAGATTGTGCTTTCTTCATAAAATGTATCTGCCGCAATCAGTGTTGTAGTATACAACAATTCAGTATAAACTGAATTTTATTTTAAAGATACATCAATAGATATTTTCTATTGATCATGGCAGCTATAATTCATCTAATGATGATCACACGCATATTAATGCACCGTGCAGTCAAGCAAAACTTTGGCATTTTAGAGTCAGGTGTCTAGATTGCAGTGGTGGAACAAAGCTACAAGGTCCTACAAAACTATGACTGACAGCGGTGGTCTGCCTCATCCTCTGCAAGCTATGGTAACACTCAAAATCAACTCGATCTAAAATTACAGCATGCAAATTGCATTTTTGAGCATTTGTGCTGTTAGCCGATTTGCATAATTTCTTTAGTGAATCGGGTGCAAAAACAACACAGACAGTGCATGCAAATAAACTATGATATTAGTGGGTGCAATTCATTCCCAGTAAATTTCCCTCAGTCTCATTTTTCTCCTGTTATTGCTCTAAATATCTTACTCAGCCCAGACTTAATTCTCTTTCTCACAAAGTAACACTTGGGGGTATGGGCGGGTGGAAAGTGCCCTGCGTCTTTTCCTGACCTCATTTAAACCCTCCTATCTTGCATGAATAAAGAATAACCAAATTTAGGTGTATATTCTTCATATTTAATTAACACTTCTGGTCTTGCTTACAGCAGACCAGATTGTAAAAGATACATCACACACGTGAGTCTACCTCACTTTGCCATTAATTTACAACAGAGAGACATGGCAGGCTGATTCACTGGGATATTTCTATGGGGACCCTTTTCAAATTATATTATTCAATAAGATTGAGAGGGAGAGAACTGTAGCATTTGAGCCTGGAGGACAAAGTGACTGACATCAAAATGTAAATACCCCATTGATTTTTGAGACTCTAGTATGCTGCTTATAAAGAATGAGCACACACACAAACACACACACATACACATCACAGCCTGGCTGACATTTCATCCTTTTCGATCCAGGGACCCAGAGAATGAAAGGCTGGATAAAGGCTGATATTCAGACAGAGAAAAGCAAGAGCTGAAAGCAGTAAAGCTTTGGGCACAGATGAACTACTTTGTTTGATGGTTTATTTGATGATGTGCTGTAGGCCTTCCAGGAAACAGTGTGTTTGCTTGTGTATGTGTGTTAAATGTGCCTTTGACATGGCAAATTGAGTGTCGAACAGACAAAAACACCTTGTCTTTTCTTCTGCTGCTATCTAAACTACCTTGCTTTCGCTGCTTCGACCCAGCACGTTGCTGGCAGGGCATGACATTAAAAGGAGTTGGAAGGAAGATTCATACCTGTACTTGCAATGCTCTCCTGAGGGCTACACTGCTATATTTTGTGGCCTTGTTGTATTTAAAAGATAAAGAGGGATGACATCACAGACGTCACCTCAGGTAATTTCAAAATAATTTATATGAACTGTACAAAGAAACAGATGTCTTTTTGGCTACAAATTATTTTCTGGTTATACCTTAAATTGTTATTTGGCTTAAAAAATGTTCTGTATGAATTTGAGTTGCGGTTACTGGTGGCTATTATGTGGACTCAAACAAAAACATATTTGTATTCCTGTACCTTCAAACTAATATTGGAGGTAAAACAGCAAAGTAATGTTCACAGTTATACATATGACTGTGATTTCATCCGATGAAAACTACATTGAGATGTTCATTAATTTGTACCTGTTACCTGAGATTCAAACCTACAAAGCTCTTCGTGTCTAGTGCTCTAGCAGTTGAGCCACAGAAAGAGGAGCCACCATTCATTTGGCTTTGCAGAGAGAAGTTTCTTACTCTTTGCTCATTAGGTTTAACATGTCCACTCAGCAAAATATAGTTTTTTGTGCTGAATTCAAGAGGCTGACTCGGCGAACAGTAATTATAATGAACCGAATAACCTTATTAGTTAAGTGGCAGAAATGATTTGATGACTGATAAACCCTTATGATCATTTGAAAGAACTATTTTCATACATTACGTTGTGCCAACAGTTCTGGTTCTTCTTTTACAATGCACTGTAAAAAATGGCAAGTTTTACAGTATTTCTACAGTATTTTCAGTTTTCTACAGTTTTCACAAGAAAGCTCATGTCATGTACATCTCTATAGTTTAATATAATCTCTACTTCTCTAGTAACATTTAAATATTTGCATTATAACATAAGATGTTCTCATGATCACACTCTCATGATCATTATTATTTATAACATTTTTTTATTTTTTTATGCTTTCTCTTGTTCATCACCAAAAAACAACTTATGTCTCAGACTAAGAGGTTTTGGTCAAAAAATAGAATTGCTAAACACCCCAAATGACAAAAACCTTGTTAGAGACATTGTTTTCTTTTTAATTGGTTGCATTATACAAATGGTCAATTAAGCCCCAATATTAAAGTGGATTCTACTGACTGCTGTTCTAAAAAGACAAGGGCCTTTCATTTAGTGTAATGTATGTATTACGTATTTGTATTATGTATTTCAGTCACTGGAATATAATATATATATAATATAATAGTTAAAACATTTTGGGGGTGGAGGAATTAACTATATTCTGATAAATATACCATTACTAGGACAAAAAATTGTGTCATACTTTAAGCATACAGCAGGTATGATCATATTAGTAATATCAGCCATGTAACTATTCTACTATTGTCTATATCACTCTCCTTTCTATAGAAAACCAACAGTGTTGGTCTGTCTTAAACGTGAACCCTTTTAAGGAGCAGAATTAATATAAAAAAGGACATTTTCCTTGAATAAATATGCAATGTGCAGCCACATATGTAACAGACTCAGAGATCATTCTTCCACTGGAGTCCTGCAAGCACATTAACAATCCATGTCACATGATCTGAGGGTTCTCACAAGCTGTAGAACATATAACAACAATACGCAAGCCATCATTGATATTTCATCTTCTGATCATTATCTGATCAGATACATGACCTTATGTTATTCTGAGGCTGAAAACTCAGAACAACGTTTCATGAGGGTAATTGGTGCTCCAGCTCTGTAAGGTGTGAGGTGCACAAAGCTCCCAAAGCAGCTGGCCCTGATAGTGTCTCATCACATGCTTTGAAGACATGTGCAAAGCAGCTGACGCCTGCTTTCATATGTGTTTTTATGTTGTCTTTTGAATGCATACCTCCTACTGGGACTCATTTCATTGGTTAAGAAACTAAAGTGCTTAAAATGGTGTTGATTCCTACATTAACTGCACTAGTCCTCTGGATAGTCTTGTGCAAACAGATTCGCATAAAGTCTGGATCACATTACAGTGTATTTTGGCCAGTTAGATAAAGACAATACAAGTGATCAAGCACAGTCACAAATCACAGCTTGTTCTGGGTTGAGTTTATCTGAAAGAGATCATAGGTTACATAGAAACCATAGTAGAGCAATGACATCTGATATTCTATCAGATGAACTACATGCATGCAACATGGGAAATAACCTCAACACTATAGACCATACAGACTGGCTGTTACCTTAACCCCAGAGTGGACTAACTAATCATCAAGTGTCACCCTTAAAGCAGATGATAACATTTGTTAATAACAGCTGACGTTTTAGCAATGAAACAATATATAGGAACAGGACAAAATATAACAGAAAACAAAAAACAAACAAAAAAACAAATAAAAACTAATTGGTTATTAGCATTTTGCACTGTAATTTCCAAGTAACCTCTAATCATTTACATGCATGCACATATGGAATATTTCAGTTTTTACAAGCGATGTGAAATGATGTAGTGGATCTAGTTGGTAACACATGGTGCAAAACACTAGTTATATTCACTGTTCGTTTAATCACTTATCTCAGTGTTCACATACCTGATGCTTTATAACCCATGGGATCAGAACACATGTTTGGGTTAAGTGTATTGCTGCGTTTACAGTAAGAGGTTTATACACAGCGAGCAGGCTTATAACTATTGAGTGTTTATCTTGCACTAAGGGGATAGGATGGAGAGCAGCTGTGAATGCAATCTCTCACATGCATACACACAAACAAACCAACACATATACACACAACCAGACTGATACAAACTAATACTATGGTTTGTAGCGTGGCAAAGACTCATCAATGGATATGTCAAAGGATTGTTTATAATAGCTCAACATCTGCTTCTCTTTCCTAGGACCTGCAAAAGCTCCATAGTTTGTTGATGTCATTCCGAAATACTTTAATTTATAAGGAATGTTATATATAATGACTGGCTTTTCATTTTAAGAAATCCATATGGAATCCATATGTACACTTTGCTTATTTATTATTTTTATTTTTATTTCCATCATGCTATTCTGGAATTAGATTAACATTTTGCACTTTTAACCAGGAAAGTGTATACTAAACCTTTCTAAATACTAAAACAGAAGCTATTTTTACATGCTCCACATATTGTTCTTACTCTCATGATAATACCATACTGGCTTCATGCTGTCGTTATTGCATTAGTGTAGCATGTCCCACGCTCTGTATACTGTTTTGAGATTATACATAGCTTTCCGCCTGTATATACTGTAAGTGTTCTGTAATATGTTATGCAATGTCTGTGATTACCATCTAAATAGTCTATATAAAACACACCAGGCACTGGAATAGAAAAGCAATTTTGTCAAGTTGTTATTCAATCATTCAATATGGCTGAATGACAACAGACACTTGCTGCTATTTCTCAGTGATATAAATGTACCTCACCTTCACTTAAATGTATCAAAAGTACACATACACAGATTTAAATTTATTTTTTTATTTTATTTAAATAGGGACATTTCATAGACTTCTATTGTTTGAATACAGCCAGTTATAAACACTACAACACCATAAACCTGAATCTAACAGAAAACTTTTTTGCTTTTCACAAATAAGAAAAGTATGTAATTTTAGATAATTTTAACAAATAAATACATCTCTAAATGTCTCCAAAAGGTTTTGTTAGTACACACACACATGCTTGGTTACATTCCATAGACTTCTATTGTTTTTATACACAGGCTAACCGTAACCCAGAATCACAAAATTTCTGCATTTTTGCAATAAAAAAACTTGTGAAAACATTTACTGTTTTTATAAAATAGAAAAATATAGAAAAATCTGTCAGAGTCAAGTAACTTCTGGGGACAAATCTGTTTCCAAAGTATTGTTAAATGGGCACACACACACACAAATTCACTTTCTTAGACACACAACCTTTTTATCCAAGCTCATTAAGACTTTGGCGTCAGTACTTCATGTGGGTCACGTCTCTTTAGTTTGAGAGACTTCTGGTCTGGTCTGGTAGAACAAGCCTGTGCTCATCTACTGCCCAGGGGAGCAACTAATGTCAGCCCCTCCCCGCATCACTCTGGTTCAAACAGGGACACTGACCTAACCAACTCTTAATCAGCTTAAAGTGCATCAGCCCTACTTTAGGACTCACCCGATGTAAAACTCACAGCCAGCACAACCTCAATCTCATGCCCCCTTTCATTCTCTCTCACAGCACAAGTCTGAATCTTATGTAACAGGGCAATTCTCCCCTAAAGCCCCTTTATACTGAGGAATTAGACCCCTGGAATGCATGAAAAGCCTTTGCTGAGAGCAGTAAAAGACCTGCCATATTCTGTTCAAAGAACTGTGGTAGAATGACGGCAGTGTTTTTTTACATTTCTATTTATGGTATTTGTCTTTAATTTTAATTCAACAAGTATAATTAAGAGAGAATAGTATTAGGACATCATGCTAGCCAGACTCAAACCTTCAACCTTGTGAACACAGTGGCTCTCATTCACTAATAATGCATATAGGTGTGTCAAACAGCATCACAGTATAAGTAGAACTGGAAGAAGGACATCCAGTGGCAAAAAAAATTATCTCCATTCACCCACCATTGGCCAGAGTGTCCAAAAGCACATTTAAATCTGTGTAACAGCTCTGACAAATTGTGTTGTCCTTTCACACAAGACATGGAACGCTTCTCAATTGTTCTTCCTCAGTATTTCATCACAAATACACAATAATGTTTTTAAGCGGAGGGCAAAAGCAAAATATTGCACATTTCTTTTCATTTCCATGCTCGATGTCAGAGATGAACAGTGATGAATTAGAATTAAAGACCATGGGGAGTCCTGCACAATATAATACCACAGCGTGCAGGAGGCAGACAGCAGAAGAGCAAGCCAGGCATCTGGAACAAACACATCAAGGCATTTGGCTATATTGACCTAATCGGGTTCTCTGTCTGCGTCTGGATTTGGATGTGAAAAAACAAAGTGGGGGAAGATGGAGCAGAAAAGGTGGGGAAAGTACTGTGTAGTGGTAAGACCTGTCTAGACCTCTGAGCTGGAGCTTTCCTGGTTGCGCTAGAGGAAGGAACACCCGATTAAGCACTATGTTAATGAGACAAGCTTCTTTGTATGAGGGTAATGAGAATTGGAGGGGATAACAGCGAGAATTTGTAAGGCTTTTGAAGTTTGTTCCAAAATCTATAACTAGCGCTCAGGGAAAACACCAGGAGAGATCATGTTTAAAGGAACTTGCTTAAACATTTAATAGGCAATGTGATGTCTTCATTGGCCTTCATTAAGTGTTATATGGAGTGCATTTGGTAATAAACTGACCAATGTAGCACATTAAGGAGTGGTGCAGCTTCAATATGCAAGCAATGGAAAAACAAATACATAGAGAACATACAGAATTAGACATACAGAAACATATAACACATAGAACTCATAGAGAATGAATCCTAAATGAACAAAACTGCATGAAAAAGAGTGTTTGTCTGTGCTGTGAAGTCACATCAGCATTAACTAAGCCAATTTCCTAATAACAATTTCCTAAAGACAAATTTAAGGCAAATGCCACAGGCAAGCGTGTTGCTAGATCTTCAAAATAAAATTACCTACAAAATAAAATATGCATGCTGGAAATGACTGTATAAATTTAAATATAAATGTCATCAAGTAAAATCTAAACTTATCTTACTTAACACATGTTTTTGGTCCTATTGTGCATGGTCTGTTGGTGCATATTATTTAACAGAAAAGAATGTCTTTCCATTTTCGGCTGACGTCACAGAGTCATTTTTAACCCCTGTTCTCTAACCAGCTGTCATATAGAAACCTTGTATCCCTTCTAAATTGGTTGCGAATGTCACTTTATGTTGACTTTAACTCCATGACTGATTATAAACTCAAACAGGAATCAGGAGATGGATTATAAGCAGGTATATTATTATTTGCAATAACTGAACAGGAGACTGGGAGAAACATGGGCTGCACTGAAGTGTGTGACATTGAAGGTTTAATAAAAGTATGTGCATCATGGGTCAAGGAAGTACACCCAAAAATGATGACCGTGCAGATCTACTGCTTATAGCTTTACACAAACAGTGTGTCAAGAAGATTAGATTGCACCAGTATGAAGAGATTATACTGGTTTCAGCAGATTACAGAGAGTGGACTGATGAAAAAGCAAACTACACAGCTAGCTGTGTGTGTGTGTGTGTGTGTGTCTCTGTGTTCAGACCATATGAAAAAACCCCAAATCACACATTTAAAGGCAAAAAGAACAATTAAAAAAGATGCATTTTACAAAGGTTGCATTTTTAACAGACCTTCTTGTAATATAGCAAGAAATGTACACATCAAAGTCTAAGTGCCTCACATTACACAATGTTCCAGATTACCCTATCTCATCGTACTACATGATGTTTCTTGTACAAAAGTTGCATTATTCTTAGCTCCAGGATAACTGTTGCAAAAAGAGCTTTACATTCTTGTTAGGTTATACCTCTGAAAGCTCTCTGTGCATTTCAAAAGAATGCCAGCATGGTCGACCGCTTTTGTTTCCCACATAAACCAAAGCCTTCGCTAAGGATGCAGGAATTATGTCCAAAAGACGGTGTTTTCCTATTTGCCGGGTTCAGATGGAGGACAAGCTCTTGGATTTCCCACAAAACTCTCTGGGTATGATTTAGCAATGTAAATCCATGTATAGAAGTTCTTTATCCAGGATAGCGACCGAGACATCCACCACTCTGGTACATAAAGGAGAGACAGTACTAAAGATGAACCTTACCAGCGTAATGTCACCTGGTTACATAAAAATAAAAGTCTCAGAGATCACGATGCAGATATATAATAAATAAATAACTGCTCAGTCCCTTATATAATGTAAATTATTGTTTGGTAAAAGAATAGTATTTTCTTAATAAAAATAAATGCATTAGAGCACAAAATACACTTGGTTTGTTAGGTATTGCTAATATGATCAACTTATTGCTGGCTTTTAGCGAGACAAAAGCCAGCAATAAAACCCTGCCCAGACTGACCTCTGACCTTTTGCCAGGTTTTATCAATTCAGACTATCCCAGTTGTCTTGCAAACTTCCCTTTGACTGAGCTGTCTTTAATCCACAGAATGCACTCAGATATGTGAACTAACTGGTGCCGTTTACATACAGACATAATTAACAACCAGCCCCTAAAACATTGCTTTGACATTCTAAAGGGGGGTGTAATTTATCCATCGCATAACTCCTGATGAAAATAGACACATTCTCATTTCTGCAGTGTTTGGTATTCATGTGTCACAAGGTGAAGGGATCAATACAAGCCCTCTATCAAACTAAGAACCCTGTCAGTATTTACTCGAATCCTTTGGAGAAACAGCTGGAGGTGAAAGAGATGGAAAGGAGGGGGTAGGGAGGGGGGGGTACGGTTCTCAGTCAGGCGTCTGTCTCGCGTGAGAGGTTGCGAGAGAAAGCATGCAATGGAATCCCTCGCCTGAAGTGCAACCACTCGCAAGCTCACACACATGCAGACATGCATACACACACTTTTGTTACACTCTGCACGCCAAGGACAAGTTGCTTGGTGTACAGTGGAGGCTGTCAGGAGCAGTGTCTCGCCCCGTCACTTTAGCATGAAGGTTGTCCCTTTGGGACCCCCATCCAATAGGCCCTGATGGTCCCCTCCCATATGCGCTGTAGATGTATGTCATACATGCACGCAAGCTGCGGTAGAAGACGGACGCTCCAGTGAAGCAGGAAATATGTATGTTTTACCAGAAACAGTATCTTACTGAGTGTCAGAGTGAAAGCTACTATTATGAATGTTAAAAAGAAATGCTTTGAATTCAGCAAATCACTTACTTTGACTTGTCAATTAAAAGAAAATTTGAGTTCGTAAGCTATTAAATATGCCGGCAATGATATATGTATATGCTAAGTTTACGTCACTGCTAAGCCCAGTCTTGACAGACAATCTAACGGTCGACCCATGTTGGTGTGTACATATTTTCTGGCTTTTATAAACTGAATGTCACAAAATGATTTTTTGTATCATACTGAGCTTTTTTGATTCTTTTAGAAATAAAAACAAAAACATTATTCAATGAACATAATAGGACAAGCAGAGCAATAAAATATATACTATTTCATAAGATTGTTTGTTTTTAAAATTGTTGTATCTATTGTATTTGTGGGATGAAAATTACACATATTCAGACAAGAAAGGATTTCATCATTGTATTGTTTATATACATCCTGTACAAAGTCTAACTAGGTTTGAGGTGTGGTACATGATCATTTCACAAAGAATGTTAGGATCTGCACGTCTGCCTTTGTGTAAAGAACAAAAATTATATCCAAGATTTTGTGGAAACTTTTATAATGGAACAATAAGAAATGCTGACTAAAAGGTGAATATGATAAAAGAAAAAGTGGAATTGTTAGTTTAACTAAAGTTAACAACTCTTTCAGTAACAAAGCCAATATCAGTTAAGCTGCCACTACTATTCACTATCCACTTTATTTACACTACGCAAAGGTAAGGGGCCTTTTAGTCATAAACCTTTATCAGGGCCATAAAGTATATCAGCTCCCCACTTGTGTAAACACATCTTAACAATAAAACCCCTTCGTAATCCAAAGACCATAAAAAAGAAAAACAGATAAAAAGAGAAAGTACTTCTGAACCTTCAGAAATCCAGAAGCCTTAAAACTCTCAAAGATCTAAAGACTCCTGATCTAACTTGGCTGAAGAATTTGTGGTGTGGCATACTGAGGTCAGTATTGGCGAGAATTCGTTTTGATTGCTACAGTCAGCATCTGTAGGCAGAATTTTTTGTCCCTGTTGTCCCAAAGGCACTTTGAAGAAACATTAAACATGAACCAGTTACCCAGAAGGCATAGGGTCATTTGAGGATAATCAGATTGATTTTTTAACATAATGCGTTGATTGAGGCTGACACTTTTGCAATTTCATTGTGCCTGTACAATGACACTAAACTTCTAGACCAAGATCATTTCTGGTGGTACCTGTGAGATTGTGTGTCTGTGGGAATATGACTTTTTGTGTTTTTATGATCCTTGCATTTCTCCAGGTTTGTGTTTGGTTAAGGCTGAAACAGAGAAATGTCTGTACATGTGCTTTTATTTGCATGCAATAGCTCTCAATCTTTCTTTAGCTCATTCTCAATCCTATCACCTCCACCCATGTGCCATTTATTCACCATGTCTCCATGTCCAAACTCATTTAATTGACCAGAGAGAGAGCTTAGTAATACTATCAAGGTATTAAAAGTAAAGTATTAAAGAGGTTTCAAACTGTGAGCCACTTATTGTCTTTGCATATCTGCACCAGGACGACAGAGGTGGAAGTAAAGATCATTAGAGAAGTTAAGTTGGCTTCCACCATTACAGTTGGATCTTAACAGATTTGCATTATCATTCATTGTCCAAATGGAATTAACTAATTTGCCAATCTTCTCTAACATAACAGGTCAGTCAGCTTTGGTATAGTAATCCCATGTAATTTAAGGTTCCTATAGGTCTATAGACTGGGTTTTTTAAAGGCTTTCTTCAACTTCCTTATTAATAACAGAAAAAATGAACAATTACTGTACAAAACTCACTTATCTTTTGACTCCTTTGACTGAATTAAAGCCTAAATTTAAGTTTCCTTTTAAAGATGCTTTGTGATTTACAACAACATGCAGATGTCACATGGACATTTCTGGGAGGGTTGCTTGCTAAGCATACTAAAAAGGTACAAAATCTACTGGGTTATAAAAAGGCTGGGGAATTTTGAAGACAGCTGAGTGGTTGACAGACATCATATGCAGCATTCCTCTTCTATTAGGTGACTTTACACAATATAAAGCCTGAGTGATCCTAGCAACGCTGTAAGTAAACAAACAAGTCATATATATATATATATATTGTACTGTATGTGGGAAGATCTATTGAACAAAGCCTGACACACCACTGGCCACGCACTTGAACTACATGTTTCTGTAAGTATACAGTACAAGCGACACCACATTCTATTCTCGTTGCGCTCACTGTGAATGCTGCTGTACGTCATAGAGGGTGCAGCCTGGGAACGAGTTAGTGGAACGGTGGCCCCAGGACTGAACAGTCTGAGGTTTAGGGTATTTTTTTCTTTATTTCTAACTGTGACCAGGCCCTACCCTACAGAAACATCACAAATATGAAATGTGTGCTGAGAAAAAGGCCAAAACGTAGCGATGAACACGTTGTAGGACAGTGGTGTACCTACAATGTATATTAGGAAGTTAGCCCAATGACACAACCAAGGTAGGGGGCTCCGGGGTCTTTAAATATAATTAAATTCTCTTTAATTTGTTTATTTAGTGTATTTTAACATGAAAGATAAGATCCATCTATTTTAGATGGTCCAGGGACATCACCTAGTAGGCAATGTGGAAAATTTACATTGTAAATATGTAAGAGGTCAACAAACCAAAAAAATACACTGCTGTAAAGAAATGTATAGTCTGACTGGAGTAACCGAGAAAAGTCTAGTAATGCTAGTAGTTTTAATAACTTGGTTATATTGTCATCCCATAATTAATTTTAACCAAATTTTTTATTATTTTGAAAGGCTGGTGAAATGCCTCTTAATTAAGCTAATTTTAGCAAGGACAAACATAGCAACTGTAATTCTGGTACTGCCTGAAATGATGATTTTGCTTAACTCAGGCTGGCAGTTATTAATATATTTGCTCACTGTGTGTCTTTGCTATGTTCTGCTGTAATTAAAATACCCACGGCTGCATCTCTCTAATTATACTGATGCAGGAGAGAGGAAGTGATGAAGAATTAGGTTTGGTGCTAGAGAAACAATATTCAGGATATAGCCCTGAAATCATATGAAAATCTAGGCCACTGTAATAGGTAGGACATTTTGGGTTGGATACAAAAGTAAGCTGCTACATAATAAGCTATATTAACTTTAAGTTAATAAGTTAATTAATTATCTACTTTGGTTAATGTTACCATACACTGACGATGTATGCTAAAAAAGTTTGAGGATGAGTAAATTAAAAAAAGCATGAAAACGTTTTTGGTTAGGTTGCGTGCAACGTTGAGGACCGGTGGCTTTTTGAGCCAGCATTCTTCTCTGACTGCATCATTAGCCAAAGCGAGTGAGGGCAGGGAGACATTTTCTATCAATAAAGTATCAAAGAAAGGGGGCAGACTGCCAATTCTGCCCAAAGAAAGTGGCTGAGCTGTGGGTGCAAGCAGTGGCTGGAGCCCAGCCAGGAGCTGTTTCCCCAGGAGGGTTTGCCTGGAAACAAACCCAGAGGTCTTCGCTGCTGCACATTCCCTTGCTCCCTCCATCTGCCTGCTCTGTTTATGACTCAAACCTTAGATGTGCAAGCAGAATGCTCCAAGATCTGTTTATACTACCCCTCTGCAAACCGCTGTGCATGTGCTGAAAACACACAAAAAATGGCGTAGCAAGTGGATAACATGACAACAAAACAACATAGCCATAACAGCAAGTGGAGCAAAGCAAAGGTCCGATGAGGTCTTCATGAAAGATGTTCTCCTGGCTCATGGAACTTCTGGCAGCCTGCTGATTGCTGTTCAGGCAGCGTGAGAGAGCAGCTTTGATGACAGACCACAGAGTAAATTTCCATTAATCTGAAAGCAAACTCAGCTTCAGCCACTGCAAAGCCAACCACAGAAGTCCCTCAAAGTTCCAAAAAGTGTCTCAAGAATCAAAGCGCAGATGGTGCATGCAAAACCACTGCAGCTGTAGTTGATCTCTAGTTCATTTATACTCAAAATTTGAGAGTATCACAATTGAATTGGGAAAACTCTTTTTGAGCTACTTGCGTAAGGTGTTTTAGGTTCATTTTTTGGCACTTATACCACAGCGCAACTGAACGCTTCTGAAGTTGATGTTGACAGATGTTTTATGGTGTTGACTTATTTTCTAGAACTGTAGAGCTATGATAAAGTTCCAGATTGACCACATTACAATAGCGGTAATTTCTCTACATTTAAATTTTTTTTGTTGCAAAGTTTCAAATAAACTGAATTTTTAAAAGCCTTTTAGTCTACCATAGCAAAAAAAGACAAAGACAGTTTTACCTGCAAAGCACATGACAACAACCCACCCACATTTTATTTACAATGCTTAGCAAATATTATTTATAGCTATTTTCTGTACAGTGTTTTCATCACCAATGTCTTTATAATGTTTAAAGGAGACAATAAAAAATAATAAACTATGCCAAATAGTCGTCAGTTGATTGTCAGAGTATTTGTTGAAATCATTCAGCAAATAAACACTCAACAAATAGTCTTGCCTAAGTTCAGCACGCACACCTAGACAGACACTACACCCTCCAGTCCCCAAACTGTGCACAGAACTACAAGAACAAAGTTTATAATCAGTTATATACAGCTTCTTGGCAGCACAGCAGAAAAAGAGAGATGATATTTTTCCATGCTTATATAACTCTGCTGGAGAATGGGGGAGGAGGTAAATGAGACTTTGCTGAAAGTTAGCTCAGACTCTCAAACTGAGAAAAAGTGGAGCAAGGAGATAGCGTGAGAATGTGCTGAGGAAAGCAGCACCAGTCGGAGATTTGCCTGAGGGCCATCTCATGCGCTTCTTCCCTCTACTATTCTTGCCTAGTCCTGTGGGTCGGGACCAGCACAATCCTCCAGCTTGTTTCACAGAAGAGGTCCTGCTCTTATTATAAAGTCTAGGACTATATTTTTCCCCATGTGTTTTTTACCACACTAACGAAGCCCTTGCCTTTTTGCTTGCCCTTTTAACTGCATTGGAATTCTTTAACTCAAGAGCTACTTCAGAACATTCAGCTACTTCAACTACTACTACAAAAGCTGCTAATAAAAAAATGCTGCTGAGAAGTTCTGTTTCATTTGCAATAGCAGCCCTGCATCTGACATTATATGGCACAAAACTTAATTTTGTTGTCTTAATTTTGTTTTTTCAGGCCTAGCCCCT
>JAZGTJ010000215.1:0-119082 GCA_036877575.1 Botia almorhae | reverse complement strand
TCTGGCCCACCCAATCATGAGCTTGGCCCTTTCAACCACATCATTCCCATCCAACTGCCTGGCCCACCCTAATGGTCCTACGGCCCACCTACACCTACATTGTTTGCAAGTTTTATAACAATAGCGATTATACTTTGGAGTTCCATAGAAAGAATAACAGCACAGGTTTGGAACAACTTGATGGTGGCTAAAAAAATACCAGTTTTCACTTTGGATGAACTGTTTCTTAAAATCAAATAAAACACATCAGAAAGAACATTCAGTGCAGATGCTCCCAAATGCCAACACGCAAAAGCAACATCCCAAATGTGGAAAATCTGTTTTATCGGCTTTATCTCAGCTGACATGATCTTTGTCTTGACCTCTGTGGGTTTCTAAAAGGACACATCTTTGATAACACTCAATAAATCCTCCCTGGGGTTCATCATTTGATAATTATCAACTGACGTCATTGATGTAATTGGTACTCATTAGAGTACAGTAACTCTTTTACTCTTAATGATTCTGTACACATACACACACACACACACACACATTGCCACACTTGTGGCTGGAAGGTTTGGGACATTTATGGTGAAGGGGGTTATCATAATTAATACCATAATCAGTTTCTCTTCCGCCGTGTTATCGCTTGAGCAGTTATTCTGAGCTAATCGGGACTTATAGTAATTAATCATATATCAACATGCGTCAGTTTATCAATTAATGTAGATATGCAGCCTTGTGATGAGTGCCCAGTTTCATCAGATGCCTTTGTAATTCATTTTTCTTGTGGGCTTCTCAGAACTTGGCTTGCAAGATTATTGAGAAGTATAAGACCTCTTTTGTCCTTATGTAGCCCTGCAGACAGAGCAGTCATTTAAGAAAGTGGATTATATTAGCAGCTCTTAGAAGCTAATAAGTGGTTAGTTGAACCCATAACTCATGATGTACATTTTAGTTTAGATTAAGGATGGGTGTAGCGCTGTATCTAATTTGATTATTTATTCATTTTGCGCTTTGATATCAATGTGGGTGACTCACCGAGGAGGCACAAATAAACAGATGACAGAGATAGACAGATGTTGGGAGGTGTTACTGTATCTTTAAGTTATCAGTGTCTGGCTCCCACATTCTCTGTGTGTAGCTACCTTCACACTAGCCCTGATTATATAATATCAAACTTATAAATCATCAGATCAGAAAATATTAGGCATAAGGCATTATGACTAATTTCTCATAAACGTATTAGCCTTGACAGCAACTGGAAAATTCTTTGTCCTGATCTCTCTAGTAAAGTCACATAATTCATGAAAAAATTAGCTTTTAAATATATCAACTATACTTCCAACATCCAACCAACAAAGCCTTGTTGCATCAACAAAGGCCTTGCCAACCTAAAAGCCTTCAACAGAAACAATTAGGTTCCTTCTGCTCTGGATCTACAGACACGCAACGTTTTTCTGCCATCTCGGCTTGACATCTGCTATTGGTCTGTCAAGCCTGGATTGGAAGCTAAAGCACTAGGACATCTTTAATTGTATTAAGCAACTACAGCCTACAACCAGCAGGGCTCTGAGGAAAGTTTATGCTCTCACGTCAAAGAGTAATTGGTCCATTTAAAGAGATTTTATGTTATGAAGAGACAGTCAAGTTACGCTAGAGTCATTCTATGATGCAGTTATTCTGTGAATGACATCAGGCCAGCTTTTATTATTTTTTTTATACGAGTGTCCAAGACTTAATTTGGGGCACGTGCAAGAAGACACACACCGAGCTCACATAAATGTTTCTTGAGGTCACTGATGAATTGGTTTTCTGATGATACAGCTTTGCAAACCTTTATGAATTCACAGCTTTAAATACAATACCTTGCGGTAAAAGTACATAAACTTGTTTTACTTTTCACAGTAGAGTTGCACTTGTAATACGTAAATCTAACTTTTCATATTAAATAATATGAATAACATACAAACTAAAACAAACATGTGTACAGTTATTGTTTCATATTAATGTCTAGTGTTAGTAAAACTAAATACATTTTGAAATACACGGTACTTGTTCCAAACACACTTAGCTGAAGAAAACATTTAAAACGAACTGTTCTTTTTAAACAGATGATTGTTGACAGATTGCTCTCTCTAGTGTTTTTAGCACAATGTTGCATGATGTACAATGTTTGACGTTTAATTTGACATGATATTTGGATGGGGCCAGTATAGTTCTGTATTGCATTGAAACAATTAGGTTGGGTTATGTGAACTATCAAGAAGCATATTTGGTGCCATCAAATGTCCAGCCATCCAATACATCCACAAAAACTACTGCAACTATTAGATTCCACCTAACCATAAAGATCAACTCACAAAGCTGAACGATGATAAACTCATAATTACTTATGATATGAGGGTCTAGAGCCTCTTATATTCACTATTATCACCAATTAACACATCTTCAACACCTGGAATTAAAATGAGTTAAAAGGCATCTGACTGTCCTAGAAAATTCAAGTATAAGATGAGTGACCACCACTAGAATCTTCATGGACAACCTTCTGACACGTACCTGACTCAACCCCATACCTAGTACAAGCCCTGCTTTGGAAGCCGGACAGAAGCCCTGACTGGATATAGAGTGAGCCTCTTTTAATTTCTACGTAATGAAATCCAAACCCTTTAGTGCAGAGAAAATCCCTTTAGCCAACCATGCAGAATCGCCCTATAACAGCCAATCAGATTAAGACCCTAGAGCAGCCCTAAGACCAAGCACCATGGAGCTCCAACGTTGCTTCTCTAATTCAATAAAAAATCCTTGAGCTCATGGATCTGTAACAGGGGTTAACCCTGTCCAACACTAACTGCATGTGGATTTGCATTACAATTTTGCAATCTAGAACAAAAGAATGTTACTTTTTTGCAATTTCAGATCAATGTTTCTTTCAGTCAATATATTGTAAGAATATATTCATAGGCATTGGGAACAGTATTAGTTAGTATAGTATTAGATGTTAGACTGTACATGAGACTGGGCCCTGCATGTAAACTATAATGGATGTTGAAATAATGTTGATGCTTGAGGAGGACTGAGTGAGTTTTGTTAGAGGATTAGTATGTGTGTAACGAAAATTCTAACAATATGTACAAAATGCATGTTGTCAATCCTGATTGTTCTCCCAGGCATACAGTATCCACTATAAAACATTCATTTTGTGTTTGGTTTTACCTTAGTGCACATCATTTGTTACTAGGCTAAGGGGACACTGTGTATGTTTGAGTGAATGAAGAACAATAATGTACAGTACTGGCCCACATCAACTGTGTCTTCTAAGAACTTTTAGACCTGACACAATAAACAAAGCAGGACATTCTGAACCTCAGGCCTAATTGATACATGCCTGGGAGTGCTACAACTGAATAATGGACAGGATATTCTTCTAGGCTCCTCATGAAGTAAAGCTTGGTGGGGATAAAGTATCTCTGTTCCATCAGCAATAAGCCATTCAATAAAGAGTATTATGTTGCACATTCATGGCAAAAGCTGTTGAAGATGTCAGACCCCACGGGGAGAGCTTTTTATTGTCTGCGGTACTGAGCTCAGCCACTTCGATGCTAAACCGGCACGCTGCCTCGCGGGCCATTGTGCTCAGCCCACGTCAAATGAGAGGAGGCTGTCAAGAGTTATCTTACCGTTCTTACATAATCTCAACATACACATCAGCAGAACAGGTTCCCACCTCTTATACGGTACTTTGACAGGTAAGAGTTGAGTAGAAAAACTACTGTGTAACATATGGGTGTATTCAAACACTCACACACTATTGAGTGGAAAGGTGGTTTATAAAATTTCCTTCTGACTATTCCAACAGATCATAACCATGAGTGAGGTAAAGAAAGAGTGGAAAGAAACCCTGGAGGAAGGGAACTAAAGGGATCAGAAACTGATGCTGTGTGGTTGAAAATTAAACTCATGGGTCAAATCTATTTGACCTTTGGCACTGAGGTGAAAACCTCTAAGCCAAAAATCATGGTCATATGAGCATAGCTGTTTTGCTGTGTGTGTGTGTGTGTGTGTGTGAGAGAGAGACAGAAAGAAAGTGTGTGTGTGCAAGAGAGAGAGAACAGCAGGGATGAGAAGGGCAGCTGCTCTAAGCTAAGAGCTATATGCCAGTCTGCCAGAAATGACCTCATGCCCTGACTCAGTAACTAGGCTGAGATATAGATTACAAAAGTCCCTGAATGTATACCAGACAATAACCAGCTTTGATTTATGATCACGCAAACACACACGTTTGGTCATACAGTAAATATAATAAAATTTAAGTACATTACCAAAAGTACCATGGTGGTCTCAGATGGTAAAAAGTAGTGCTTTAACAGACTTTTGCATAGTACTGTATTTCTAATATCATGGTATCCGTTCAGAAAACCATAGTTGTACCATCAAAATGTCAAAATGTAATATTGCATGATTATTACATCCATGTCATCTTATATAATTTTAATGAGGAATAATACTTTATTGTGCCCTTGGGTAAAACTACAATATGATATCTACAATTAAAAACAGAACAAAAGAAGTAAGCCATCAACAGCAAATACACAAACTGCATATAACAAGTATTACTGCTCCATAGAGAGCACATTTCATTACTCAAGCTCCCTCACAAGGGGACAGGGCAATATATAGAGACCACACCTATGTGTGTATATGGATGCGTGTCTGTTTGTGTATCAGTGTTTATGAGACATGCACGCGTGTTGATGGAACAACAGTAAATGTGTGTATATGTGAGGTTTTTGTATATGAGCGTTGCTCTGTGTATGTTTGTGTGACTGGGATGTCATTGCATGCATGCTTGCTTCCATCTTGCCACCCTGACCATTACGATCCCCCAGTTGCCTATAAACCTTTCCACTGTGGGAGGAAAGGTGAGGCAGCTGTTTTATTGAAATGTGAACAGAAATTAGAGCTGTTTTTACACATCTCAGCTCAGAACAATATCAGGGCCCATTTCACATCTTCATACAGGCTAACCTTGACCCCATCCTCTAAGGGTTTGCTAAGGGCCCATAATGTCACACCATTATTCACCACAGGCCAGAGTGAGATGGTATCGGCGACAGAGCAGATGACCTGATAAACTGCGTTGCACACACCGCTCAACCACATAAAAGCCATAAAAAACCCAGCCTGGGGCTGAGCCTCGTAAATCACGCTGTATTAGGGCCTCAGTCACAGCAGACAAAGCCTCCTTTGCTTATTTATTCAGCACTGGTTTGAAGTTCCAAACATTTCTCATGCTCAAAGTATCTCGCCTTTCTGTTGTACATTGACTTTCATTTACACTTCCTGTCATTTTAGTGGAACTTCCACTCAACCCTTTGCCTCTCAGGTAACATACATGTCACGGCAAACATCTTTTGACAACTTGGCCCGACTTTACCCCTCATCTTTCCATGTTTGCCAGTGTATGGCAAGCTAACACAATGAAGTCAAACCCAAGGGTTAAAAGCAGCTTTCTGTTTTTTTCTGTCTAATACAAGCGTTAGTTCTGGTCCTCTATTCTGATTGGACAAGCAGTGTCCAATCAGAATAACCCTTTACTATAGCTACAGCCTACAACAAAATTCCTGCCATGGTGATATTAGGTACAATAGCACTCTTGCTCATGTGATATTACTGAATCAGCTGCATTGCTATTATATATAATAACCTGCTTTTGAATATCTTGAATAAATCTGTTTAGTAATACAGATTTTTATTTATTTATTTATTTTGTTACTGATTTGCTTTTAAAGCAATTTCAGGTTTTTCACAATAGTTGTAGCCTTTAAGTTAACATGAAATAAAAACTAAGCAGTTTAAATTCCCCATGAGAACAGAAAATGCAAACTCAAGCCAGACTTAAATTGATTTTAACACTCTTGTACTTGCCTTTGTCTCTCTCTTTCTCTCTTCCATTTACTCTATGGAACACAGGCATTCCCAGTGCAAAAGAGTTATACAAGGTGTCATACTTCAAAAGGCAAAACAAACATACATAACAAACATATGCATTTGAGTTAATGTATTTCAAAGGAACTGACTGGAAATAGTGTAAAAACCACATTACAACACCCGCTTTTATGTGAGACTGAAAGGCTAGTACTTTTGTCACACACAAAGAGGCCAAGTCAGAGCTGTGGAGCAGTGGGCTGTTTACATGCAGAACGTTTAAGAGCTGCTGGCTTATGTGAACCCATTTTCAGGTCCACATTGGATCATGTCCAAATCCCACACTTTCCTGTCTTCACTATATATTCCTACAAGAAAGGCAAAAAGCAAAACACAATAACAAAGAAAGTGCAAAGTGGAAGAATGTGCATAGACTACAGTGTCTAAAAACTGTACAGAAGTCTATACAATCTACAGAACAGAAGTCTCGATGTAAAAGACCCAGAGATCATATTCATTGATCCTATGCTCTTTCCTGGCACCTACAACATTTTCCTCTGCCACAGGGACTTCTCTTTGCCAAGTTGAACGCAGGCAGTTTTTTGTTCTGTTTTGTTCTGTTCGGGCAATTCCCTTTGTTGGCGAAGTGCCAGTGTATCTGCATATGACATTTCTGCATGCATGCATGGTAATTTGTTATATTAATTGGTCTGGAATGTCTCTCCAACTCTGCCCCTGTAGAGGCAGAGCAAGAGAATAGAAAAAAGAAGAAGAGAGGGAGAAAAATAGAAGAGAAAGTGTCAAGGTCGAATTGCTGTGTGTTAGGATTTATTTGTTTTTTATGATGGTATAAATTCTTTTGTGAGTCACACTTGCTCACACTCACAAACACTCTCTCTTATCTTACTATTCACTACTGTCCACTGCGCTTTTTCTAGGTTTGAACATGCAGTTTGTTTGCAATCTTGATATGAGACGTCAGATTTATCTGTCTACGTGCGAGGTTTAACTGACGAAATAAATCCTTCCACACTCTAGAGCACGTCATATGATGTCATGGATGAGCAAACTCATAATTGGATGAGCGGCGATGAAGTAAGCAGTGATTGGCTCACAACCACAGTAGCAACACAGAGTACATTATGTGCGCACAGACAAGAGAATTTGCACAAAAACAAACTGTACACTAATGAAGTACAAGTATACTGGTCTCAAATTGGGACATAGCCAGTAATGAGCTTTGTACGTCGACAGAATACACATCACACTCTAAGCCTACTGACCTGAGGTTAGTCACTGCGTGCCCAGAAAGAAGATTTTAAAACCAGACAAATCTTATACACCTTAGCAAAACCTCAGCAAAATTATATACATTGCTAATATTGTATATATACCTCACATGCTTAATGTATTAATGGAAATTCTCTCACTCTGAAAACACATTTCATATTCAGCTGTGCTAGTCATGAAAAGTGTGTGTGTGTGTAAGCCAGATACATAAAAAGTTAAATTACTGCCTCAGCACCAAATAAGGACCGGCAGGCCACCATAAAAGATCTTGTTTTGAATGAAAACAAAGTTATTGGTATTAAAATCATCTGCTCATTACAAGACACCAGCATAACAGCAACGAAACACACATGACCTAAGGGAAAACACAAGGACCACTATTACACATCTGATGATAACTAAACACACATGGAGATATACACATAAACAGAAATAATGTAATATTACTGCTGTAGTAGCTCAACTGGTAGAGCAAGGCAGCTGCAATGCCAAGGTCATGGGTTTGATTCCCAGTGATGGCACGTACTAATAAAATATATAGCTTAAAATAACTGTAAGTCATTTTGGACTCATACAAGCACTGTGCAAATAATAAAATATCAAGGAAAAATCTAGCCATTAATGGGTTAATTTCACAAATCTCACTCTCCATTCTGTGCTGGACATAGCAGTTATTACATGATGTTGTCAAGATTCTATCTGTGTAAAGGTTGTTCCATCATTCCTAATGTGTGTAAAATTGTGGGCAGACAGTAATGACAGTCTGGCTTTATGCCTGTTCCACACCGGCCGTTTCACATCAAATATTTAAATAAGATTAGATGGCACATTGCCAGCGGAAATTACTCACAGTGTGTGTGTGTGTGTGTGTGTGTGAGAGAGAGTGTACGTTTATAGTTCAAAAGAATGGATTAAAAAAGAGAATGACTTTTTGCGGTAAATAAGTAGGAGTAACTCATTAGGAAGATTCCAGGCTGATAAAACATCATCTTCAAGGTCATACAACTGTAAAAAAAATAACCAGAGGTTGGGCATGAGTTATGGCTCCCAAAAAATCTGGCCATGACATCCTTGAGTGGATGAGTCCGAGCTCATTATTATGTGATCCTTAATATGAAAAAATACTTGATGAACCTGGACCATGTCTACAAATGATATTAACCTGCATTTACAATGGAAACAAGTAAAGAATCTTCCGAACAACGTCAACTCTGACAACTCTGGATCAACTTATCAACAGCAGTAAAACCGGTTAAACAGCTTAAGATTGGCCACGTCATATTAATCAGAGCTTGATTCGTTCTGCGCTAGAAGCAGGCAGGGGATCCTTTAAGGAAGATTAATGTGTTTTAGAGTACAACTGAAGCAACCCTAATGAGATTGCTATCTCTTTAATGAAGAAATAGTGTAATCAGAGAGAGAAAGACAAAGAGGGAGTAGTGAGTGAGTGAGATATATATATACATATATGTATATATACATATACATATATGTATATATACATATACATATATATATATATACATATATGTATATGTATATATGTATAGAGAGAGAGAGAAAGAAAGAGTCTCATCTGTTAAGTGAGCAGATGAAATTTTAGGAGTGTAGTGGGTCCGGGGTAAGATGAGACACATTTTACATTCCTTTATTACATTTTTATTATTTTGATGAGCAGTTCCCCTTTTTTGTAATCAACACCTCTGTTAATTTGTCCAAAAAAGTTTTAGCAGAACTAGCACAAGTGTTGTCAAGACGTACGGGGTGGCACATTTTACCCTGTGGTTCTCTTTACCCCAGTGCTTGATCCCATATGCGTGATAAAGTGAACCATTTCTGCTCACTAAAGACTACAGATGTAGGTCTACCCATAATGACCACCCTAGACCAGGCTGGAGGCCTGTATGACCAAGCAGAATCCCAAATTTTTGCGCTTGCAAATGACCTTGATGAATGAAGACAGAGGAAAAAAGGTCTGTAGAACAAAGGAAGCTCAAAGATTATTACATGGTACACTGAAGCATGTGATTGTATGCAGCTGAGAGACTGCGGAAGAGCACTGGTCATTTTCACTGGGCCATCTGGGGCTCAGGGTCAGCCAGTGGGGAATTCCATAAGGTTGCAACCTGACCTCAGGAGAGAACGTGTGTATGTGTGCTTGTGTATATCAGTGGTTTAAAGTCAGTGCCTAAGGGTACAACCAACAACAGCTTTAAGTAATGTGTACTGAAGAAAGTCTAGGAAGAACAGAGAAAGATAAAAATCTCACTTTTCAAAACCATTTACTGACCAGTGCATTCAGCAAAAATATTATCTCTCTTACCCTTAAGTCTACTTAAAAGTAGACACAGAAACATTAACAAGCACTGTCCCGCTCAAAGAAATACATACTTTTTTATATGTGCCAGCTCAGAACATTACTAAAGGAGACTTTAGTAAAGCATTGGAAAGAGGCTAGTTTACCAAAATAACAGCGTAAACAACAAGACAGCTAGCTCTCCTTGGCATGTTAAAGAGTGAAGTGGTGATGTTTGATTTGTGAACCAGCTAAACCAATTCACTAAAAAGATTTGACTCCAAAGATTAATTTGGTTTATAAATCGGACATCTCTCCTGTTTGGAGTTTGTAACAACATGAGGGTGAATTTTGTCAGAGATGACAGAAAATTAACTTTTTGGGCCAACTTTTTCTTTAAAGGACATTAGAACAGCTAATTTGAGTTCAGCATTTCTAATTAGAAAGGCATTTGAGTACGTGCATGTGATTAAGTGTTTGACATACACCAAGTTGCCCGCACTGCTTCTGGGTCATCTAAAGGCCAGCCACAGCATGTTTTTTCTCTCTTATTTAACTCCATCAGCTTCTTTTCAATGTTTTCTTTCCCTCTGTTTCTCCTAGAGTAAATAATGACAGATTTTTTCAGTTTTGGGTGAACTTTTTTTAAGCCAGTGAAAGTGACAGAAAAAGAGAGTGAGAATTCATCATACCCCTCAGCCTGCTTTTCACTATTTCCCTCTTTCCTTCTCATTTCCCATCTCACTTTCCTCTGGAGCTCATGCTAACAGCCACAGTAAATCCATCAGCATTTGACAAGTGGATTCACCCAAGAGGGATTGAGCTCTATGCAGCCCCCCAAAAGAGTGCTCTTTAAATGCTGTTTTACCAACAAACTTTTCCAAGCTGAAACACATTAGGGCCAAACTAGAGAGCTGGAGGCACAGGAGGGGGCTGGTCTACAGCACTCTAGGTACAATATTGCCTGACTCAAAAAAGAAGTCAGTCATACATGAGAGGGTTATGATGTGAACGGAGCCAGTTTTTTAGTGTAGATCTTTTGTGTTTTGTACTATATAAATCACACTTTTGTGTGTAAAGGGGTTCACTTTGCTTGTATGCCACCCATTCTGCCTCCTAAGACCTTATCGTTACTCCTGTTTTTGCCTTGTGGCCGAGGTTATGACCCCACAATAGCAGGAGCAGGTGACACAAGACCCTATAAAACTGTGTGAGTCCATGGGGGGGGGGGGTGCATTTACTGGCTTAAAGCCAGTTACTTCGCCCCAAACAAAACCTCTGTGTCAAAGATTTTGCTGAACAAATTTTCCAATTGCTTTAAAATAAATAAAAAGTGAATTTATCTTGTAAGAAATTGAGTGTGAGTGCTTTCTCATAAAAATGTAACAGTAAGGGCTACTGTAATATTGGGTACAAACTGAAATTAGTTTACACTGAAACTAAAAGAAGAATTTGTCAGCTTTGTTGTGCCCCCAAAATGTATATTTGTATGTATGTATGCATGCATTTATGTATAAATGTATTTTTGGTGCTTGCTGGGTTACAAATTCAATGCTGTACTGCAATTTCGAAAATGAATGAAAACATTATTCCACATATAACTGTATTACTCCTGCACTCTATGTGACTGAATACTATTTAATCTAACAAAACTCTTTTTCAGTATCTCCTTGTGCTGAACTGAAAAACAAATTTAATGCATTCCTTTAAAAATAAAAAGCTGATTTTAAAATGATAGCTCTGATACAGAACTCTAGACAATAATTTAGACAAAACTGCCTTTTAAAAGACCTATATTAATATAAAATCTACTCATAGGCTTTAGTTGTTTTATGAAGACCAATTACTAAAAGTGAATGTTTGGAGTCATACACAATGGCAAGATTCATCACAAGATCCATCACAATAATGTTTTGCTCTGGCTGAATGAAGCCAGTAAAGCAGAAGCAAGTTTTAGAAGCCAATATCACTACCCTTTCTGAAACCTTTCATGAACAGTTGTATAACTCTCATCAAGCAATCACTCTCCCCCTTTCTCCATAAAACACAAACACACACCTTTAGACCTTCATCCACAGAAGATGCATCTACAAGAATTTTCTATGCCTCTCACTTAAAGACTTCACAGAGTTGTTATTATCTCTAAAAACTGAGGACATGTGACTTTAAAATTATATTCTACATTTTTGACATGTAATCCAACAAATTTACATGAAAGGTAATCCAAAACCCAAATAACAGAAGGGTAAAATAATTGGAACCTCAGATGGCCTACCTGGAGCAGCCTGTATCTCCACTAGGCCTCCAACCATGATAAGTGCTTCAAGAATCTTCACATGATGTTCTGGGTTTACATCCGCACTAGAGAAAAGAGAGAGAGAGATTTTAAGAGTAAGATACTTCATCATATGTTGCTAAAAGTAAGTGGAAATATTAGTATTTTAAGACATGGATTTTCGAACTTTACAGACTCAGGGAACAAGAATCTTTACCAACCCAGAGACTTTTGGTATATACAGGTATATATAAATAACAGCTTTTTTTTCTTATGTAAGACTTCATGAAACTTTTTATTAAGAACATTAAGATTTTTCCTCATAAATTTCATAACATCATTACTGTTTAACAGTTAAAAGGTTAGGTTATTAAAGGAAGTTGGAGATGCTGCCACAGTTTAGATTTAGGCTGTCAATTCAGATTTAGTCTCAGTTTTTTCTGTCTCTTCATGTAATCCCAAGACCCCTGGTTAAAAAAGCCTCGGACTTGTGTACTATTCATGAAACTATCGGAAAATATGAAGTTGGGAAACTTACACACACCCAAAAATCACCAATTAAATCAGTCATACTTTCTCTCACACACACGTCACGTCATCAGTTGCAGTGGCTGATCTCCTTGGTGAACTGGTGGCTGCTTGTAGATGGTCAAAACATAATTGGATTTTTCAAGGCAAATGCTCCTTTACTTATGTATTCTGTAATTCAGGTCCTGTGATGACATCAGATAGAGTTTGAGGTGTATGACTGACCATTTTCTCGTCCTTTTCATCCCACTACTTTTTTCTTTATGCATCTTTCTCTCTCTCTCTCTCTGCCTGGATTGCCCTAGAGCAAGAGGACTATTGACAGGCTGTTATAAGCAGAGAAAATCCCACTGGAGTCTCTTGGCAGAGGGACAGAAAAGCAGCTCACAATCGAATAAGAGTAAGGCGACTTAATGGACTACAATGCGCTGACTGAGTTAGCGGTGACTCACTTGCACACTACTCTTTATTATGTGCGCTAAAGTCCTTTATTTAGAATGGTGTGGTGTCATTGGCTACTTAATACTCTAAAATATAAAGCTAACAAAAAAGTACCATGGTATTAGCATGTATTATGGACATGCTACTATGGTTATACTGGTGATACACGGTAAACAAATATGGCAATCAAACGGTAGCAATGTATATATCAAACTATCATAGTATTTTCTAGGACTGCATTATTTTTTCCCCTAATGTTGCAGATAAGAATTACATAAAATTGCATTAAATTGATATCTGAGTGAGGGAACTGCTATTCATATGACGAATGATCAATATTCATCTGATCACCATGCTTGTGAATTACTATATTGCCGTTTTATACAGAAGCATGGAAAACAAACTTAGCATTAAAATTGTTTATTAAATTATACACCGTGCCGAGAAATGTGACAGTACTATAAAAGCATATAAAGAGATGAAATGTGAGCTGATCTTAATGGAATAATGTACCAAAGTACAGTCATAAGAACCCCTATATTCCATTTCTGAAAGAAATTACCATTGTTTTATTGTTAATGAAAGCATTTCAATAATATGATAATGTATGAAAGCCTCATACAGAGTGCTAAACCCTGACAGGGCGATCAGGTCTGGTTCGGTATCACTTAATTCTCATATGTGCGGTGGATATGGAGGAATTATAAGCATGCTGGATAGCGTGATTAACCAATCAGGACAGAGAATTCCAGTGAGCCATGTAATAACATTCATTTTACATAAAGTGAGAGTTATCAACATGCACTCCCGGTACTTTTCAAATGGCAGGAACATAAGATTGTAACATAGTGCAACACATTTTAATAAGCATTCCCATCTGTTATATGTTATGTGCCGGTCCTCTTAGGAGGTTGTGCTGTGGATGCGGACATTAATAGCTGTCTTACTCCAGGCTAAGAGATAGATCAGACATAACAGCCCCCTCATCTCACTCTGCTCTACTTTAATTAAACTAGGGGAACAAAGATGGGTTTCGACATATGTTCAACTGGGCTTTCTGCTAAAACCAGTCATTTGAAAGTACATGCAATCTGAATTGCAAGTATGTATATGCATCTTATACTTATATATATGTTTTTACTCATTTTTATAGGATGGCTTTTTCCACAGGAGTAACCACAGAACTACAGGATGATACATTATTTTCCGATCTCAGTGCAGTCTGAATTATACATGTTTCCATTGTGAAGCAGCCAGTTCAGGGGGAAATGACTTTAACTTTAGATCCAAGATAAAGTTCTTTGACTTGTTACATAATTTATCATAATTCAAAAATCTTCAGCAAGTTTCCTTAAACTAACTTTCTAGCAGGACTTTAGATTCAGCAAAGAACTTTTTCTATCAACTTTTCCTGGCAGGGTTTTACTTCAAACTATAACTTTCATAATGGGTTGTAAAAGTTTATTTTTATTTTTAAGGAACCAGAGCAAATATGTGAAACTATGTACCAAATGGTTCAGTTGCAAATGTATGGAAATTTAATACCTAAAATGGCTGTGTTTGAAGATAGCCTCACTGTAGGCCAAAGCCAGAAGCCTGGGGCTTGCCTGAGCTGCTCCTCCACTCTGTGCCACCTTGCTTAGGTGTCGGGTTAGATGAACCAGGAGCTGATGGTTAGCCTGAGGGACACTGGGGGAATCAAGGATTCTTTTCATCTGCTGCCCACACTCCTCCATGCTATGGGTCTCTGAGAGAGCAAGAGAGAGAGAGAGAGAGAGAGAGAGAGAGAGACTATGTTACAAAGTACAAAGGCAGCCAGCTTGACTCAAACACTTTGGTCAAAATGTATAAACTATGGCCTAATGCCATTGTAGAGCAGCCAATCATTTTTAGGTTGATTTTCCACATGTACAATCCATTATAATAGCAAACTCACACAACACTAATCACTGCATACATTAAAAAAGCCATGACCTGAAACTAGAAAGTCAGTTCATCAGGAGTTGAAAGTGCTAGCATGACATTGCCATCCCATTTATGGTCTATTAGCAACCACAAGCACAAAACCGTTATTTAAATTGATGAGCTCCTCTGAGACTGGGTTTCCAATAACAAGGAGGCTAGCATCTGTGATTCAGGGCTATCTGCACTAAAAATTGCCTTTGTGGCACAGCAAAGATATGAGCATTCCATCCCAACGTTCCTTAGACACAATGAATATTTGTCTTCATCAGGAACAGGGATACAGTCTGGACACCAATGCAAGACACTGGGCAGTCTGCAATAAGTAAATGTTCTGACCATGGTTTTAGTACAAATACATATAATGCAACACAATGCAAAAACTGCACATTAATAGAAAAGTTTACCCCAAAATTAGGGTCTGTAGTACAGACCTGACATCATTGGGCTTGGTCAGGCAAAAACCATTAAAGACATATATTAATACACCACACAAAGGGTTTGGGCGACTATATGGTGCTTAAAATCTTGTTTTTTTTTTTCTTTTTGTAGCTGGACAGATGTGGTTACTATTGTTGTATGAAAACAATAATTTAATCTTCTCTTCTGTGTTCCATGTATAGTTTATACAAAAGATGTATACAGAATAGATACATACATATTGTTTTTA
Source organism: Botia almorhae (assembly GCA_036877575.1). NCBI lineage: Eukaryota > Metazoa > Chordata > Actinopteri > Cypriniformes > Botiidae > Botia > Botia almorhae. Next base: position 103,707 of record JAZGTJ010000215.1, on the reverse strand, counting down.
CCTTATTGACCTTTATATGATCCTTTGTTTAATGTTCGTGAAGTTTACACATAATTTTCTCATTTTGCTTTGTTTGCTTGTTAATTTTATATAATGGCCATAATTCAGTGTCAAAGAAGGCAGCTTGCAGATAGGCCAGTCCTGTGATATAGGCTCCTTAAATCTTGCCTGTCACAAGACTTTCAATTTAAGTAAAGACTACTGCCTGAAAGCCGCTCTCACACCCCCAACACACACCCTCAGTCCCCTGCCAACTGTATTTCCTGCATGAATTATGAGCGGGAACAAAGCCATTAAGGTGTTGCCTGGTTAAAACGCTTCTGCCATAGTGCTTATATAAGATAAGTGTTAAGAGGTCAGAGGTCATGGGCAATGTGTGGCAGGGGGTCGAATGATGAATGTTGGACAATCTGCCGATCAGAATGGGTCAGTACTTTGACCTTGGCTGAAGTACAGACCACTGATACAAGAGCAAATATAGGGCTTCTACAAGTACACATACACACAGACACAAACACACAAACTATACACCCCCCAGTGTGAAGCGAACTGTCCCACCCTCTTCTCCCACCCACAGATTGTCAATAGAGAGTGACCCTTGTTCAATAAAGGTCAACGTCATGGGCTGCAGGCTGGGAACTTGGCCGAGTCCATCTGGACAACACAACTGGGAAAAGGGTAGCCCGGCAGACGGCCAATCGCATTCCTGGAAGGGGGCACGCTGGCTGGTCAGCCAGATGGGCACCAGTGCTCCAGGCTGGTGAAGCCTGACAAATAACACTGAATAATGCTTTGAAAATGACACTCAGATATTCAAACTTACTCAATACTCAGGTTCTCAGTAATACTAATAAAGTCAGACTTTTTTACTACCTTTATTACTAAATTCCCAAACACTTAAAGCTAGAAATAAATTACATTCTTCTACTCTATAATCAAGCTTTCTAAAACTATGAGGATTTTTTGGCAGGATGTTATTTTAAAAAGAAAACAGTGGGTAGGCTTTTCACAAAATAGCTTTAGGTTTGGTGATTAAATTAAGGATATCAGACAAAAGCATGCCCTTATTTCACAATCGGATAGGTTTTATCCAGGAAAAAGAGGCGTGGTTTGGCATTGTTAGGGGCACGCCATGACAAAGGGACTTTCCAGGAAACCCTATTTGCCATAATAGCCCATTGATTCTTTAAACGGTTAATGCACAAATGCTGAATATGCCATACGGCACATCCTATAGTGACTTAGCACTATAGTATTTGCAGAATGCATAGACCCAATACAAAATTTATTATAAGTCCAAGCACATTATAGTGAGTCATTGCCTTGATTTAGCCTGTTCACCACACCACAAAACTAATATTAGGTCCCTCCGTTGGGAAAGGAGATGCAATATTTTACTTTAAATCTTGCAATTCATTTAAGTAATGCACATAACTGTACCAGCATAGCTGAAGATGGAAGGCTAAATTATTAGGTGTATGAACTATCCATCAAATATGTTCCTATTGCCGGAGCTAAATGGATGCAATTAGGCTGCACCCCACTCTCCAGGACCAGCAACTGGGGCATTATGAAGTAATTCATCTATTAATGATTTTACTGTAGAGGATCACAGATATACGGACTGCAGGTATTGACCATGGACAAATAAAACTGAAATCACAACACTGACAGTATACGGGTGAACAACTTCTATAAAAGTGTAAGAATTCTTGTTATAATTTTTCAAAAAGTTTTTTATCAAAAACATGATGCATTACTCAGAGATGATTCTTACATAACTCTGTTTGTCTTTACAAAGTCAGGACACCAGGCATGTTTAAAAGATTGGACAGACTGTGTGTATGCAAGTTTTATATTCAGTGGGTGTAATGAAGAGCTAGGTCAGGTAAACTTACCCTACGGCATAGTAGCGCCCACACTAACACACACACCCTCTCCTTCTCTCTGTCACACACTACTTTTGTTCTCGCCCTCACTTAAGCCTGTCTGCCCACTGCACATTGTAAGCTTTTAAATTTTGAAGAGGACACAAACACACACACCTGCCCATTTTTATGCCTGTTTTAATGCCAATTGGATTTTAACTGAAGAGCCTAACAGGTTCAGCTTTATATGAGAAACAGACTGAAATATAAAATCTTGAAGCCAGTTGTTCTTTACTCAAATATATTGTGTCTTTAGAAGACTTAACTAGCACACAGGTCATATGGATTACTGTTTGTAACACTTTTTTGTGAAAGACTCCCACATTGCATGTAAAGAGCAACCAGTACAATTCTTTAAAAAAAACATGGTATGATATACAGAGTGAGATGAATGAATGTTTTGTGCTTACCCTGAGCAGTGTAGACCAGCTCACTGTACACTAGTGCTGGGATGATCGGGCAAGGCAAGTTCTGAAGGTAACCTCTGAGAGTATCGGCCAGAACGGGTAATTCATATTGCTCAAAGTCCACCGCTAGTGGGTCTGAGACAGAGAGAGAGAGAGAGAGAGAACGAATGTTTAAGTATAGATATCTAGAGTGCTTTCTCCATTATTTATCCTTATAAACCATGTGCCCTTGGCAAAACCCCATAACCATTCACTTACAATGGCGGTCAGATCCTCTGACCATACCCCCCCCCCCCCTGGGGAAGATGATCCAGTCACAAGCTTAACAAAGAGAGTACATTTGAGTGGACGTCTCTCAGTCAATAACTTAAAGCCTCAGATAATGGCAGCTTAGAAGACAGCAATTATACAGTAGTAATTTTAAAGGGCCCTTTATTATGCTGAAATCATAATGGCATATTGATGTATTGGAAAGGTGTACAACAGGCTGACAAATCTCTCTCATATTTCGGATGAGAGCGTTTTCATTTACAGTTTGGGTAGGAGTGCAGATTCATAAATACTTTTCTACCGTACATTTACCAGTGCCTGCAGGATGTTGGATAATAAAAACGCCATACTTGGCAACTGACTAAAATACCGTTGGAAAAAATGCAGGAGTGTATGAGTAATCTTGACATACTCATTGTCAAATCAGACATCTGGATAAAACTACGAATATACTTTTGAGCTGCACAGCTGCTTATCTTTAACAATGAATACTCTAGTCTTGAAAGACCATCTTAAAAATAATTCTGAGTCAGAAAATAAATCTGAGTCATTCTGATTCATCACGTTCACCTTTTTGTATTTAGAAACTAAACGGGTGGTCCTGGCAATGACAGGGTCTTATAGCAAAGACAAATGGAGAAAATAATTGATTATTAAACAAAGACAGTGAAAAACAAAGATTTCCCAACAGCATACACACAAAATAAGAAACCCACACAAAAGCGGCTGTTTAAAGAAATCGAAACTGCCAGTCAAGTGTTTAGACAATCTTGACAGAATGTTTGTTTCTTGTTATCTTAAAAACTTTTAATTAAGCCTTATGCACAGGTTTTCAAAAAGTGTATAAATTATGACTGCATAATAATTTCTTTTACAAAAAGTTGAAATATCATTTAAACGCATTTTAAATGTGAAGTAAGATTAAAATATAGTCAAAGCAGACAAAAATTATACATAATATCATTCAATGCTGTTTAAAAAGGCATCCTAATGGAATACCTCAAGAATTTGGTTGAGAGAATGTTAAACTATGATCCAGGCAAAGAGTGGCTACATTGAAGAATCTAAAACATAAGACAGATTTAAACGCCTTGCTATTCCATAATGATTATACTTTCATATGTGCAATTATGGAATTAATGTAAATAATAGTCTTAAAAAGTCTACTACAAATATAAAATGAGTGAGATAAAGAATGAGCAGCTGTGTTCCAACCTTTGACTTGTGGTGCTCAAACTCAGAGGACACCAGCACAACAGCTGGCCAGTGTTGAACAGCAGAACACCAACATGAATTATATAAGAAAGGGAAGAGCCTGGGGTCGTCACCTATATCCTCACCTCCTCCGTTCCTTTCTGCCTCTGTCTCATACTGCCATTCTACCATATGACAAATGTCTGACCCCCACAGCTAAATTGTTATAGAATTGATCATCGCTTTGAATTATAGTAAAATAAAGTTTGCCTTAGATCAGGTTCTAGTAAGATCAAAGACTCATTTAGCTTTGTCCATGACCTTTTCTCTCTCTAAATGTCATTAGTTGGTTGACCTGCCATTATGCCTGCCTTCTGCATAAGGCTATGGGATGGTCTTGGTATTTCAGATAAACCAGACAACTAATGCAAACTACTTGGGTGGGATTTGTAATGGCAGCATGTGAACACTCTTAAATCATGCTGAATGACTAATCAATGTATGACTAAATGCATATTCGAGAACACTAACAGAAAAATTTGGTGTGTGAATGCACTTTTACACATCCCTGATAATACAGGTCAGATAATAGGTCAGATTGGAGCTCAGGTGGTTAAAATAATGCATTGCAATATTTGCATAAAAATATGTAAATGTCAGTTTATGCCAGTTACAGTTTGTTTCAACATTCAATATCCAACCACCAACTTTAGACATGTATATTGGTGGTGTTTGTTGAGCAGTGTAACCAGGGCATGTACTGGTTGCTATGTCCCTCATGTGCTTCCACATGTATTTCCTATTTTTCTAATCACCCTCCCAGTGGACGCCCATCTGCTGATCTTAAATATCTTGCCTGACAGTGGCCTGAATCGATTGTTTCCCCAGCCTGACTTAATCCATACATTGTTGGAATTTCTTTGACTGCACTTTTAGACGCCCAGTTTGTAAAGTGTCAAATCCACTACAAACAGATTTGTATAGTTCATAAAGACGCTTTTACCCCACATCATGTCTCCAGCAATCTTCTTTTTTACATGCCTGTCAATTGGAGTCATTGTCAAATTCAGCTGTCCAATCTGTCTAGCCTAAAACTATTGATCCACTGGGCCTTTGTTTATTGTGCCTGGCACCTTATGTTGGTCACCGGGAGACAGATAATCACCTACAATCAAATGGGCTTTGTCCCAATACCACTCCTTTCCATCGCGGATCAGAATGGCCCTATAGTACCTGCTTAAAATGTGTTAAGAGACATCACATGATGCAGGATCAGAAGGTTGTGATAATGACCTAAAAGCCTTCAGACTGGTTTAAGAGGTTAGTGTTGAAAGTTAAAAGCATCATCACCATGATCTTTTGAGTAAAGGTCACCACTGGTTCTGGATAAAGCTGCCTCAGCTGGCCATTATCTGCTTCAAATTTTACAGATGGCTTAGTCCCTGTGGAAGCGCTGACCTACAAATCTGATGCAGGCCGTGGAGGAAAATAAAGGTTTAAATTATTGTAGTTCAAAAAAAATCACTTATTCTTATTAAATTGTGTAGGAAATGAAACCTTCCCATCTTATTGACTTCTTATGTAGCATCAGGCTGGCACCTGCTATACTAAAAATCAGTGAGACGAAAGGAAAAGGAAAAGTAAATAAGAAGGAGAAAGAAACACAGATGGATGTAAAATTGTGTGACGTTTTTTTATTAGTCAATTTTAATTTGTTTGTATAGCAAACTCAATGCATATTGTTCCAAAACAGCTTTACAAAGAACCGTGCCTTTTCAATCCACAAGTAAACGAGTCAAAGGCAACATTGGTAAGAAAAAAATCCTCAAGATGTTTAAATAGATAAGGAATAAACCCTGAAAGGAACCAAGGCTGCATAAGAACTGAGACTTCCCTTACAGCTGACACATGTTGACAATATCCCAACAAAGGCTAACAGTTAACACACAGAATACACAGATCTAAATAATCATAGGAAACAATCTTAAAGGGATAATTTACCCAAAATGAAAATTCTGTCATAATTTACTTAGCCATTTTCTCATTTTGGGTTAATTATCCCTTTAACTGTATAAACAAAACATTAGGGATAAATATGAGCAAGACATTGGCATGTGATAAAACATTCAATCAAAATCGGAGAAAGTTAACTGCATGCCATGTTTCAGAATATACGATTAAACTGGGGGAAAATTCTGTTTTAACTACACAAAGGTTATTTTCTAATACATCAAAAAAAAAAATTAAAATATTTACACCGTAAGGAAATCTATGAAACAGAATTATTAAACAGAAACTATTCTGGATGGTTAACAGTTAAGTCACTGTATTCCACATGAAAGAAAACAACTTCTTAATTCATTCATGCTCCACTTCAGCAGGACTTTGAAAGACAGAAGAATCGAAAGAGAAAAGAAAGTAAAAAATGTCACATGATCAAATTGTTTTCACACCAAATCTAATAACAATGATTAACGCTAATGGGGTGGTCGTGGGGCTTTTTTCTGCCTGAGGGAATTAGGCAGTTGACCATAATTCCATTTGTTGCATTATCTCACTCCACCCTGTTCTGTGCCATGCAGACAACTCATCTTACTCACAATGGTAAAAGCTGTGACTGTGTGGCGTGAAAAAGTAAAGGCTGTCAAAATGTCATGGGCCTCTAAATCAAGAAGCAGGTCTAGCTCCATTAGCTCCAAGGAGAATGGTGATGAAACTACAGTATGTATTTTCTCTGTAGATCTTTATCATTTCTACCAGTCAGGGAAAAGAAGGACATTTGCCTCAGCCTGCTTGGTTGTTTAACCTAAATAACACTGAGATGTCTGGTGACATTTATTTGAGAGAATCACACAGACTGCAGTTTGCAATGTAATCAAGCAGCTTTGCAAGGACGCACAACTTGCTCAAGGTTTTGAAACCACTCATGTCACATGTCATCATATGCTGGTGTGTAATAGACATACCTCAACCCACACAGATATATAAAAATTGGTCAAACAGTATATGAATATAAATATATTTTATATATATATATATATATATATATATATAAATATATATATACTATTTATATTTTAGTATTATATATTAATTATTTGTTTGAGACAAATACACATTTCTTATATATACTTTTTTTTACTTATACAACCAAATATGTTTCTGTGAAATCTATAAACGTACCTGTATATGTGTTTTACAAATATGTTTATATATCGGATTTCTGTATGAGGCCAATAATGTGTTTTCTTTTAAAGCTTTTGTTAAATAATTAACACAGAGCTCAAGTAAGTTTTGGCTGGAGTGTTAAAAGAGAAATTTTTTGAAAAAACAATTATCCCAGATCTTCACAGTTACGTCTAACAGCAAAAGAACTGCGTCTCCTCACAGTTGGAATCCTGGTGTGTGTATGCATGTGGAATGTTTGACTGTGCGCCGCATTGTGATTTGATGTTTGAAGCTTCCACACCATGACAGAAATGGATTTGTATTTTTTCCCCATTCTCTTTCTTTCCAATTGACTCACTTGAATTTTCACCCACGCATCAAAGCGTTTCCTGCATGTCTCCACACTGCATCATACTCTGATCTCCTCATATGAACCAACATTTTTAAACTGTCATGAATACCAAAAGGCAGCCCACTTCAACTAAGATCTAGCTCAAGAAAACAAGCCTATAGTACACTTGCAAAGATAATAACGTATTCTCGGCTTAAACCAGCGTAGTGTAAATTGGCTTGGTGGTCTCTTAGCCTCATCAAGCTGGCCTGGTTTACATGTTTACCCTGCACTTGTCTTCTGGTCAGGCTGGGAAATTAATTAGCTGACCATCTAAACCAGCTAAACGCCAGCATGACCAGGCTGGGAGACCAGCAAAACCATCTCAAACCAGCTAAGAGCAGCAAACCAACTTAGGCTGGCTTGGGATGTTGTTCAGCAGGGCCCTCATATTAACACATGTACCAGAATACTAGCGTGTGGTGCCAGTCTGGACAGGAACTGTGCAGAACAGCATACCTGACCCTATCCAGGACACTTTCTGGCTTTGCATGTGCACATAAAGCCACACAGATAGACTAACACTCTGTGAAAGCATGCTCTATTAAGCCTACTTTAACCTTTAGGGTTGCTGTCCTGGTCCCTGTCCTACGCTAACCTGACACGTCCCTTGATCTCTTGCTTCAGCTTCTCTGTCACCTCGTCTATCTTCCTGTCACCAGACACTCTGAAGCAACACAAGCCTCCCAGAGGCTTTTGTTTATGGTATTTGCGTGTACAAACAGAGAAAGGCATTCAGACACTGGGCTCACAGACGACATGCACAGGGGCATTTAAGGCCCTTGTGTATAGAGAACCCTTCACGGGGTCAGCTAGCCTTACAGTTTATTTAAAACAAGGCCAACTTTTAATTTAAGTAATGCTTTTTAAATCTCATGTATTTTAGCAAGTGCCTGCTCATCTGATCTATTCTGACACAGAAAGCTTTGAGGTTATTCTCTTTGGTTATGGCAGTTCAGTGCTTTGTGAATGGCTGTATGTGTTTTCGTGTACCTCTGGGAGATGTGGATGCTGGCTTAAAGGGACAGTTTACCAAAAAATGAATAAATCTGTTTTTAAATTTGAATAAATCTGAAATATGTTTTTCTTTACTGCCTCTCACATCGTCCAAAGCACATATACATTTTTACAAGATTTTTAAAGAACCAAAGCTTCAAATAACCTACAACAACTTTGTGAGGAACAGAGCAAGAAATTACTCACAGAAGATTTGCCCTGACTCACATTCACACTGTTGCAAGAAAGTAGCAATGTACAATCCATGAACAAGTAACTCAAGTTTTGTAGAATTAACCCATTTATTAAAATTGCCAACAGTCTGCAATCAAAGTCATATATTTCAATCTGAACTCAGAACACAAACTATCTGAGCTACACAATCCACATTGTGGATTTTAGCTCTATACTGGTATCGTATGTACCACTGCCTCATTTGGGTCTGTTTATACTTTTTCTGAGAAATTTGAGGAGAAATATCTAGGACAAAGCTGATACATTATTTAATGAAAACATAACTTAGAACTTCAGTAAGTCCCCTGAGAGACCAACATTTGGGCAATTAAATTTTCCTCAGGATATGGTTATAGCATGTGTTACTGTTAACTCTGTTGTTGTGTGCTGGTTGTTTTGTCAGTGTATTTTGTCAAAGGGCTGTTTCAGTAAAGCACGACCTTTAGGAATAGAAACAGGAAAATAGCTTTAAAGATGACAGCCTTCATTTCAGTGTGAGTGCAAGGCCCCTAGTGTCCAGACAGGCGGGGCCATGTTCCTCACAAAACTGAACTCATTCACCTCATTTATGGTTCACAGACCCCAAAACATATTTCTGTCACGAGTGTTAAACTGCTGCAAATTACAGCATAAACTGTGAGAAGATTATGCTCATAAATGTAAACATCTGTTGGAACTGTGATCACATCTAAAAAAAGTGACATCGAGAAGTCAGCAGAAAGCATATTTTTATGCACATTCACATATTTCGTTATGTTACACACCATGTCGATTGTTCACCCGAATAAAAATTTGTCAATTTACTCATCGATCTGTCCTTTTGAACCTGTATGACATTCCTTTAATCAAGGAACAGTTCTGAAGAATGCTCACTATGAAAATAGATAGAGACCAGGGGCTTTTAACCTCTACACAACTAATGCACTTTATTCCAGTTATTCGCAAGTCATATGATAGTTCTGTCTAAAAAAACTGCAGTCATTATCCAGCTAATTTTATTACTATTACTATACAGTATACTATCACTATTATACTGTAACAGTTCACTGTGCATTTACTGTTACTCTATGTAAAAGATCAGCTTGGACATTCTGCTATAAATTACATTCAGAATCACATAAAAATTACTATGACTTTCAAGACAGAATTTTTATTTTTGGGCATACTAAAACTACAGTGTCTTTCATTCTGGTCTGTGCTGCAATTTTTTTGTAGACTAAAATAAGAATTTGAATACCACAATAACAGGCTCGCCCATCGCCTGCCACCTTTTTTGTGCAAACACTCACAAATGTGGATATTAGTAGCTTGCAACAGTTCAGTTCAGGGTGCCTGTGGCATGCCACTGTTTACACTCTGGGTTGGGACAAGATTATGGTACATGCGTTGTGTACGTGCGAGCACGCAGGGAGAGAAGGTGATGAGTGTAAAAAATGAGGGGGTGATATAAACATTTAAAGCCCAAAAAGCAAGTACAAGGCAAGCCAGCACAAATAGTGTAGGCACAGTTACAATGACTCTGACATATAGAAATAGTACACCAAATACAACAGGCCTCATTACATACCTACAATACTGAACTCCAGACTGATTAAAGCTGCAGGTCATTAAACGAATCTAATCTCATAAAATTAAAAGACAGCAACTTCGCAAAGAAAAATCAATCTTAATTATGTGAAATTACTCTGCTGATGAGAAAATGTGTTTTGGCCATCAATAATGGATGACAAGAGTCTAAAATTATTAAAATTGCCCAAATGGGGGAAGACAAATAAGTAAATGAATGTGAAAAACTGGAAGGGTTGAAGCAGGAGGTGAATAAGAGACACTTAGGAGGTGAATAAGAGACACTTGTATGTTGTTATTTGGTTTAAACATTATGTATCTTTATTTAATCAAGCCTTCGAGGAGATGAAAAGAGTGATAGAGAGGAAGTGAAAATAGAGAAATGAAAAGGAGAAGAGGGGAGAAATTAGCGAGTGAGTTGGAAAACAAAGATGATACAACGCTGGCATTTGACAGTAAAGAAACAGGGTTTTGCCAATTATGTAACCAGCTGGTAATCAAGGGTGTTCAGCTTTAGAGAGGCACAGAATCTTTTTTCAGAGCACTGTGAATACGCACTGCAACCTTTAGAATGTATTTATTTATACTTTGCAACTCCAAAAAGTTAGCTCTAAACTTTCTGACAGGGCTGAGAGTCTGAGTACCTTAATAGAGGCTAAACCATCAATATTCAAGCTTACAGAACTAAGAACGAAGCAGCACTGCAATCCAACACTCCAACTTTACCATACCGTTAGAAGCAAACATTTGCCTATAATGCTTAACAAAAAATAGGCAAATGTTTCTTTAAACAGTTCCAAACTTTTTTATATGTCATTTCCACAGACCTGCAGGGTACCTTCACGTACATGAACACTCTGACCATATCAACTTAATATGCACAAATGACTGCATTTGCAGTCTATAAGTGCTGTATCTTCATTTATAGACAGGAGAAAAGATATAAGCATCATTTGCAGTGAAAATCAACTATAAACACCACATTCAGTACAAAGTGCTCCTGGGGGCATTGAACCCTCTCCCTTCCTGAAATCTTGAGGACTTTAGGACTGAGTGCACTGGTGTGTTAATCAAGACAATCGCTAAAAGACTCCAATAAAACAAAGGGTGTGAAACAGCTCAAGCGGCAGTCCTTTCTGCCCAGGCTGACTGTAAAGTGCTGGACTCTAATAGGTTATTGACTATTGCATATGAGACAGGATGACATCATTGTCAGCCAATGGGAGAGCAGGAAGTGTAAAAGATGAGAACAGTGTTTTTAATTTGTGTTTTGCTGAGCTCAGCTTCTCTCATGCAGGAAAAGGAGGAAAAATGGTACGATGATAAATGATGGAATGAATAAATGAACAAGAAGTCGACAAAAAAAGAGTCGCTAGTGTGTTGTCGAGTGGGCACAGGTCAGCTGATCTCTCTTTATGCCCGTCACTGTATCCAGGGAGACTGGAGCTGGTTTCCTTTTATTATCAGCTCTGTGTATGTGTTTACATGCCAGTATGCTTTAACAGTATACCAAATGAACATATTTATGCATGCATGCAAATATTTGCCAGTCCTCCTTGACCATCAGCTGCAATTCACTGCGTGTACACTTGTCGATCTTTACTGCACCTGAATCATGAGTCATGCCTCTAGCAGCTCCTCTCTGCCTCCTACACAAGTACCTCTCCCTTCCCTATTTAGAAAAAGATGCATCTCTAAAATACGTAACCCTGTTGGCTAAAACAGCTTCCCATCTCTATGACAACACACTGTTGATCCACAAATCAGCAGTTGGTTAGCGCAAGCGCAAGCGCAAGCTCTAGCGCTGGTGATGTAATGTTGTCTTTAGTTTTCTGTGGCCACTGGACTTCACCACTTCTTGGCCGAGCTCTTAAATGGCAACCATGGTGCGTGTCTGCCAAAACACTGATGAGAGTTGAATGGTGTGAGTATTTCCACAATATGTATGTAACTCGTTATATAACTACAGGAAATGGGTGCTGGATACATTTTGTATGTTCCGCTTAATGTTGTTCTCTCCAGTCAAAGGTTAGACTTATGGAATTATTTATACGGCAAGCTGCAACTAAGTATGTATTAGATGCATTTTTTTCCTAATTAAAAAGAAATATCAGCAAAACAATCAAAGTAAAAAGTGACCTAAATGTAAATAATGAAACATTTCTTTTTCATTTTACATTCTAAAATCCTTCTATTTATTTCTAAATCTCTAAAAAAATGATTTGTGGACCACAACACTACATAAAAACGCACACATGAATGGAAAAAAGAATTGATATGGATATACTAATGAAGTCAGACTGACTGACTCCATGTCAGTCAGTCATCATGTGCTGACATCCTTCCCAAACATATATACATTCCTCTGTTAAGATAGAAAAAATGGTGTGCGTATGTGTCAGAATACATGTACTGCAAAAAAAAAACCTTTGCCGCTTTATGGATTTGTTGCGCATGTGAGCATAAGACTGCATGTGTACTCCAAAGAAAATGCCATGAACACATCCTCAGGTCATGTTTGTGCATTTATAAGATTGGGATAGTGAAGTTGTGACAACTCAGCCTTTAACAGTGCACACACGTCCTATTTACATTAGTAGCAGTGTGGGAGGTGGGGGTTTAGTGTCTGTATTGTAAGCCCATATTGTATATGCCTGTGTTGACAGTACAATTTCTATCACACACCTCCTCACAACACAATAAAATTCAAAGTTTGAAAAACATTCATTGTAATGTATGTAAAAAGATTTTCTTCTCAGTGGGAAATTCACGCTTCACCTAATCATTTTAGTAGAACAGAAGAGGACGAGGTGTGTGTGTGTGTTCAACATCTTATCCAATGGTAGCGCTCAGTTTTTTTGGAGAGCTGCGTCTCCCAAAAAAGTACAGAGCCAGAGCACTCCCTTGTGGTGCGAAATATGAACTTCAGCTAAACTTTGCAAACTTTTAACAGCACCGCCCTGCACATACAGTGTTGACAAACAGTTTCACTAGTGCTTTCTATTTACAAAAATTATATTTTAATACCATATTTTCACTTCTATCTCCTTATTTAATCACACACATACACATGATAGCAGTCTTTTGTCCTGTGATTTCATTCAGATGTCTTAAATGCTATCTTATACATGATTTAACTACAAGACAATACAGCTTTAGTTTAGTTGAGCCACTGAGGGCCAAACAATCAGGTAAACTGTCCATTGTTAATCTCTTGTTTCATTTACAATTCCTCAGTGGCTGCATATTATGGCAACCTGCGCTCCAGACATTATTTAACAAAGACTATTTGATAAATGTTATTAGCATGCACAGGGTAAACCACTTGTAAACATATATAGCAATACTGACCTGTTTCTAAAGCCTGATATAATTCTGGGGGTCCAGTCGATGTCTGGGTGGTCCGGTACAAAGGCTCACTCTCCCAGCCTTGAGCACAGGACAGAGGTCAAAGGTCAGCTGTTCAATTTGATTTATGTTACCACAGGTCAAGTGAAACAAAGTGTCAAGAGATCACAGTAATGTGATAAGATGTATACCATGGCACTTTATGATATGATATATTATGGTATTTACTGTACATAGTACTCCAAGGCACTTTAAAGAATTCTACTGTATGGTATTCCTATGTACTATGGTAAGAGATACAAAAATAACCATAGAACAGATTTCATGTACAATGTACAAAAATGAAAAAATACATAGTTTTAATTAAAAGTGGACAATTTGACAAAATTTATGGAAATTACAGAAACTATAACATCGTAAGACATTCCTGCAATAGCAGCACTTATTTATTTGACCCTTTGAGTTTAAGTCTAGTGTTTGACTCTCCTTAAAGAGGTAAATTAGATTGTCGATGAGGGCAAACTTACCCTGTCTCTCCAGAGCCTCTATCAGCCTGAGCACCACTGCTGGGGTTTGGTCAGACAGAGCACACTGCTCCACAACATCTCCCTTTCCAAAGGAGCCTGTTGAGGAGACAGAGAGAATAGAGAGAGGGTGGGAGAGAGAGAGAATGGGAATGAGAAATCCCACTTGTGAGACCAAATTCCCAGATTAGCTGGCTGCCTGTAAAGTCGCATCTCATCTCTCCTTAGGGGACGGTTAGGTTGTCATATTCATGCAAGCATGGCAGACATGAAACATAATATTCAAGCCTCAAACACACACATACAGCAGCCTGGACATGTTGGAACAATTGAAAAAAAAAATCGCTCTAAACAAAAAATAATTACATAAAAATAACCTGGTACATTGATATAAAAAAGCCATTTTTGGCAGTCTTAATTTGAAGGAGGACATGAGTCATATTTAGTGATTAGTATATCATGGTGGGTGTTTTTTTTGACTGGGACCAGTTACTGGCCCTCTAATATCTATCAAGAAAATCACCACAGCAACCAGTCAGAACACCTTAAGCACCAAAGGAACAATAAAAGCCAAATGGTTTAAAATATAATTGTAGAAAACATAAACATCTAGTTATTAAAAGACTAATTAAGCAAATAATAGCATTCCTTTAAAAATAATACACATTTTGTTTAAATGTGTTGTTAAATCATCAATATGATAAAGCAGTGGGTCAAAACCGTCACTACCCTGCCTGTCTCCACTGTCTTTCCAGTGAGCAGTGACCTTTAACAGAGCTTACAGTTGGGGAATGTGTCCATATATCTCTATATGTGGCACTTCTGGTTTGAGACCTCAATGGGAATGCTTGAGGGGTCTGGTTTAAAAGGCAAGGCTGTAACCCCACGCTGTAGTGTTGCTGTCCACTTGCCGAGCATGTCTGCATCACCCTGACAGTATGTGTAAGAAATCCAGCAGCACCGTTCTCATGACATTCTGAAGTAACCCTTCCACACTTTCATGAATAATTCAATAGTAAGGTAAAATTTTAACTTATAATGTGCAAAGACCTGGGTTCAAATCCCAACCCAATGAATATTTTTTAATAAATCAAGAAAACAGAAATTGAACAGCCAGCGATGCTCATATATTTTGTATGTGTGGAAAAGAGCAACATCTGACAAAGTTGTATACTTATACTAAATATACTATTTTTGTGTTCCACGTGAAAACAATATGTGGGGTGGATAATGACTAATTTTCCTGGCTGAAACAAATATTCTACAGGTGCAACTTGAATTGACTGGGCAATGTTAGTGATTGTGAATGTAACTATTGAATTACATACAATAATTGTACAACTTCAAATAATAGTGCATTGCTTTTTGTGAAAGTTTTATTCAGAATCCACTTGGCTCTACAACCTAAGGGGAAGCATGCATCTTTGACTTAAATGGCTATGACGCTTCTGGTTATGCAATTTAGAAAGCCACAGAGTGACATTTGGACAGATAACCAATCCATTTACATCAAATTTCCATTTGCGTAATTGAGAGCAAACCGATGAAGAATTCTGAGGCGAGGTTGTTTTGACACTATTATGTGAGGGATGAGGTACATGAAACTGTGGCGCTCTTGTAGAGCTGTTTACAGACCCTTGTGAATCATCGTCACTGACAACACTAATTAGCACTGATGGGTACCACCCGCTAATGTCTACATACATCCTACTGCTATCTCTCTCTCTTTCTTTATATAATAAGGAAATAGCTGTTTATTTAACAGAATCTCACGCACAAGCGTTTGTTTGACAGCAGGAAGTTTGTGTTTTGAACACATGGGTAATTGGTGTGTTAATCTCCACAGCAGTGGGCTAAGTTGCACCCCGCTGAAATTTTTTACACAGGAGAATCGTATTAAAATTTGAGGTGGCGATGTGTTGCTGGGCTGTTGTGATTTAAAAAACAAAAATTTGTACGCTTAAGCATTTAAAGAAAAGGTTTAGTTTAGTTGTTGTTAATCAGATATATTCAGCATTGCCCAAAATAAAAATGGAGGGCTGCAGCCATCATACACCCAGCAGTGTAAATACATGTTTGCAGCTTAGCTCAAAATGTATAAATGTACAAAAACATATGCTTGGTAACACTGGGCATGTATATGTTTAGTCATAATGCTATTCTCCATCATTTGATCAACATCTGATAAATAATTGCTGTCGTGAATAATAGATGATATACACAAAAGTTGTTTTAAAATAAACATCTGTATACCATCTGCTCTCTGGGGGCAGTTACACCAACCAGTTAGAGCTGACTTTTGTGAACACCACAGTCTATACAGGTATAATTTTCAATGAAGGTTTTTAAATACATAAGTCACAGCACTTTACTGGTGCATTTGTCACTTATTTGGACAGAAGATGGATTGTGGGTGGTTAGTCAAATAATATGGCGTTTTTTGCACTGAAACAGTGAACAAAAAACTGTTTTACAAATTCGACCCACAATACGAACTGTTTGCGGCTAACCCAAAAAGTTGTTGTGATCCTAAGTAATAAAATAGTTGATGCTTCAAGAACAGAAAAAGCAGTTGATAGTGACAAATAACAAAGATTAATGAAAGGTACCTCTGAGGCTTTGATGCATGTGGCACAAAGATTTGGGGGTTTGGGATTACACACATAAATGGCATAGCACATTGGTATTCCAACAACACACGGTGCATTTAATTGCTCAACATCTTACTGGTTTCTCTATGGACCTCGACACACAAACCTTGTGAATGAACAAACAGGTCAGAGTGTGGTGGGAGGAATCATAATTCTCTCTCTCACTGACTTCCTCTTTCGCTCCCTAGATCCTTTTGTTTAGGAAGCGACACGCTGCTTAATTGTTAGTGAGCAGTTGATGTAAGATTTATAAGACAAGAGATTAATGTGGAGCTGTGCTCAAAATGTCAAGTGTAATCAAGTGAATGTGAAAATTCAGAGGCATTTTATCTGATGATTTATTTTTATTCAAATGCTTAATTGGTGAATTACAGTCTTTTACAATGGTTTTCTGCACAATTTCATCATAAAACGTGATCTCATTGTTATTTGGATTAAATCACAACAATAGATGAACACAGTCATCTTAAACAAATAACAGATAAACAATGAAATAGATTCTCTAAACATGTAGTGTGCAGGATGGATAAAGAATGGACTCTCTTGGCTATTGACTCTAAAGCTTACCGGACTCAGATGACACACATTATAAATGACACACATTTTGAGTTTGTTATTCAAAAGCATTGCCTGATATGAATAATGCATTGAACAAATGAAATCTCAGAACTACCAAAATTAAGACACTGAAAAGGGCTACATAAGTATCTCTTAAAGCCTTGTTCATTTTGATTTACTTCACATTGATTTACTTCACACTTTTTGAAACTCCTTGTGAAATCTATTTATACATTTACACACTTACTTTCCCGCAACTATAATATAAACAATTCCGGTGACACATTTAAACTTTCTTTGGAAGCAACTGTAAAGTAAGTGTACTTACCTATTTTTTTAATGATGCATACTACAGGTTAGTACACATACTACTACTTGCAATAATTACGGGGTGTGCAATTCAATTCAATGTGCAATGAATTCTGGAAATTCATTCAGACATCTGAGTTGATATTTTCTCATTGTTTACTGCCTATGCTTTAGAAATGTCAATACTCTGCCCTCGATCCCTGCAGCGTGAACTCATGTTTACATTGTCACGCATGTGAAAAGACTTCTATATTTATATGCGCGTGTAAATGTGGTTGCAGTTTGTTTGGGTTTGTGTAGAAGGTGGAGGACAAATTTCGTTTCAATTGAAGTGATACTATGCGTGTGGTGCTTCGATTAACATCACTGTCAGAAAACATCATGAAGGCAATTTCTCAAAATGTAAGCCATGCTGATGCATGCTGATGGGTGAGGCATGCCAAGTAAGGAACGGAGGAACAACATGGAAAGGGCAGAGCACCTCAGGTTGAGATGAGAAGAGTGCCTGCCACAGAGAAAGTAACATAATGATGCTTTTCTTACTACACACATTAGACACGCTAAACATTTATATAATATACTTGTTTAAACACAGATGCACCGCTAATGTCAAGTATAAAGTATAGCTAAAAATTGACACAGTGTCCTTGCCAGATGTGCTAAAATATCAAGTGATTCTAACAGGACATTTTGTAAACTGGGTTTTCTGAGGCATCAACATTTTTACTGTTATCTAACCAATGAGACAAGATATGGGCGGAGCAACACATGTAGCTCCTCCCTAAGTTGCAACCCATTTTGCAGGCCAGAGCCAGGTCTATTTTAAACGTGACAACAACGTATGGTTCATTTTGCATTTAGTGACAGACAAATTGCTTTTTGCTGGAAGCTCGTGGATCGTGTCTGGTCTGGACCACAGTGTTATGTATCTGTAATGTCAACATTTTCCCCCAGGGTTCAGCAGTTCAAATATATGGTAATTAGCTAGCAGGTGAATGCAATCAGACGATCTGCAATTTGCGACAAAACATGGCACTACTGGTAAAGGACCTCTAGGGCAAATACACATCACTTCTTATGTCCATTGTGGATCCAATTATAGGCGTTTATGAGTGTAAAGTGCGAGACTACGTTAAACTGTGGGGGTGTCACTGTCATTGTGCAAGGCCCCACGTGTGCAACCCCAGCTGCTCACAAGCCTATCAGATCTTATCCGTTTCCTATTAAGAGGACAGAAAGCAATTTCTAGGATTTTCACTGTCCTGTATGTGTGTGTTTTAACGAGCTGTGGTTAGGATGACAGGGATTTACTGAATGGATCAGCAGTTCTACACAAAGCCATTAAGTGTCCAAAGTCAGCGGCAACCAACTGAACATGTAAGAAACACACATAAGGCCCTGCACACAAACATAAGAAAACTCTATTTCATCCAGTTGAATGTAAATAAATCATAAAGCCTGTGCATGCAAAGTATATGCCTTAAAATGCTGTTCATTCACTATACTGTCAGCAGTTGTATTTATTGGTATTTTGCACACACTATCAAAACAATTGTCCTTTATTGGCCCAGTGCCTTTGAAGGTGGATGGATAGATGTCCTGCTCTCTCAAACGCTGCCTGCTCATATGTAGCCTACCTCACAGTGCAGCATTGTATCCCTGTCACCACTAGGGGGTGCCACACTAGCCACAGTGTCTTGCAGTGATTCAGATACCACAACCACTAAGCCTTTGTGTGCTGAACGGACTACAGTGTGTGGGATAGAGAGATAAATATACTGTGAAAGGACAAAAGAATGGGGCAAACCACATAGTAAGAATATTTAAACTGCAAGTATTTAGACATTTTAACATTAAATACTTTTACATTTATTCAGGGATCCAAAAGAATTTCATTCAAAGCGTTTCTCAATTGCATAAAATAAGACTTTCTGCAGCTCAACTGGTAGAACATGGTGCTAGTAACACCAAGGTTGTGGGTTCCATTCCCATGGAAAGCACATACTTATGAAATGCACACTTTGAATGCACTGTAATGCGGTTTACATTAAAGTTTGTTAATAAGTTAATAAGTAAAGTTGATAAGTTCGTTTAGTGCTACTATTGGCCAGCCTCTTGCTCTCCCTTAAAATTCTGATGCTAGGAATTAAATCCAGTTTTGTTTACCTTAAAGCACTGCATAGTACACAGCATTCAGACAAAAGCAGCCTGTGTCTCCCTTAAACGGATGTAGAGGTGAAAAGTAGGACTGGATTTACAGCGAGGGTCTGCAGCTATGACTGCTCTGTCAAAGAGATGAAGGATTAGTCTTTGACTGTAAACCTTAAGAATGTTTTTAAAGATTTATCTTCCTTTCTTACTTCTCTTTCACCTCACTGCCTCTCACAGCTGTAGTCATCTTCTCCACTACAGTGTGAAATTGAAACTCCCTCCTGTTTCTTTACCTGCTTTGCTCCCCTGTGTCAATAAGGGCTGTTTAGCCTTTGACCCTGCCATAAGCTAGAGTAATAGTAGAAGAGAACTGTGGAGACCAGAGACCTGAGCCACGGTCCACAAATGTATACACACAAATAACCACCTAAACAAGCGTGCGTGCTTATACAAATGCAATAGAATGTGGCTTTATGATATTTAGCCCTGTGGTGCAGATACACAGAAAACCCAGAGCCACACATACACACACACACACACACACACTCCACAGCTTTTTAATTTCTGCAATCCACATCCTTATCAATCACAAGTGATAGCAGGTGCCACCCCCTGCAACATGGGAGAGATTACTGCAGCTTGTTTCAAAACTGCCTCACATTTCACAAGACCGCTATAGATTTCTGCGCATCTGCACACACACACACACACACACACATAACGCATTCCTTCACCGAGCGTGCATTCAGAATACTTTATTAAGATAATGGTGAAAATATGTCAGTGAAAATAATTGAATTTAGATGCACTATCCAAACCAGTTGTCCAGATAGATAGAACCGCCCGGCTCCTCCCTTACACCCCTGTAGTATATCGATTATGTGCTCATTGTCTATTCCTGAAGGAATAAGAAAATACATTACAGGAATCAATAGTTCCCACAAATTTTATCTGGTGCACGCAGGCCGAGATTAAAATTATGATGAAGTGCAAGAAAGTGAGGCCAAGAGAGAGATTGTCAATTTATTAAATTCTGAGCAATTTCAGTAAATTTAGACACTATGAACAGCCTCGGGTGGCGAAGTGATAGATTTCAATTCAGGATGTGTGATGCAGTTTGTCTTTTCTGCTGTCTTTATTTTATTAACATCTTGTTTGTAAAAAACTCACAATAGAAAGACAAGTTATAGACACAAACAGCATAAAAAAGAGACTAAGCAAGCAAAGCTACAGTTAAAAGAAAGTGTAAATTACAGGGAAACAGAAGGAAATAGAGATGAATATATGTGGTGTAAGAGTGGAGCAGGTGATGGATCTACAGCAGGAGAAAGAGAGGGAAGTCACAGTTTGGCCTTCCCCAAAAGATGCCACCTGGCAGGGGCTTGGCCTCGGATGTTTTGCCTGCAGCCAATGACAGAGTCCCACTAGAGGGGCGTAGAGCACATGCCTCTTCGATTAAAGCCAGCATGAGGGAGGAGATGAACGAGAGGAAGCGGGATCACAGTAACTAAAGAGAGATTTGTGAGTTGTCAGAAGAGCAAAGAAAGAAAAGCAATGACTCAATCAGAAAAAGAAGTCCCATCTATACCAGTGTTACATTATATATAGAGCAATATATATATATATATATATATATATATATATATGTGTGTGTGTGTGTGTGTGTATACACATATTTACAGTTTACTGTATTTAGAGTAGTGGTCTTCATCCTTTGCTTTGTGACATGCTTACTTACTGAGCACTTAATGAGCTATTAAATATCTCTTCACTACCATGAAGGCACCTGGAGTGTGTGTGTGTGTTTGTGTGCCACAAATGTATTCATTTATGAGGGTCTGGCCATGGCCCACTGAGGCATGCATAATTAATAAGAAAAGGGAGATTGAAGCAGCTGAAGTTATTTTTTTCTTCTTGATGTAAATATGTGTGCTCTGCATCAGCATGTATGTATATTATATTTGGGCCATCCAAGCCTCTGTGTGTGTGTGTTTGTGTGTGCGTGTGTTCACGTGTGTGTGCGTATGTGCTCATGTGAGTGTGGGAGATAAGTTGGTAGTCTTTCTGGCAATTATTGGCAGTCTAAAGTATGAGACTGCCAATGTAGGCCAAATCTCCCCTGCTGGCCACTAAATATTTATCACATATTACACATCCAAGCCCTGCAGCTCCATATTTCACATGAAATGCAGACAAATACTGCTGTAGACTGACTTTGAGAGAGAGTGAGTGTGAGAGAGAGACAGGAAGTGTAATTTAAAGAGTGGCTACATAACTGCAAGATTGGAAAATGAGAAAAAATAGGAGATATGATGTGTGTGTGCGCTTGTGTGTGACCACAGGGATACTAAACTCATCATTTTCCTCTGCCCGTTCCCATGGGTGATCAGATATGCAATGACCAAATCTAATGCATAACATACTGTCTTCAATCTACACATTTCGCACAATACAGCAGAAAGAAAGATGAAGGCTTTAATCCAACTGTATGTCAATGAAATGAGAATACAGATAGGCAACCTTGAAAACTGAGGGTCACGTCACGTGTGCTCTTAAACCTCATCCTTTACTCAAGGAAAATAGATATGAGGGGACATTAAAATTCATTTCATTTTTTCTTCTTGTCTTTTTTTCTGTACAAATCTAGCCATTTGATAAAGTTTTATGGCCTTGTGGTTGAGCAACAATGGATATGTATTCAATCCCATGCATTGTTAAACGGTTTCTGTTTCAACCTTTTTGTTGCAGTACAGTACATACAAGAGCTGGGTAATAAAGAATATCACTATTTTATAATCATAATGATTTAGCTGGGAATATGAAATTAGGCAACATGAATATCACACTGATTTCAATGGTCTTTCTTTATATGTCCATTAAATTTCACGAAGACTGTGTCACTGAACTAGTATGTTGAGTTAATAAGGATTGGTAAGGCAGAAATGTGAATTGGCACTGAATCAGTCCTAACCATACATTTTAAATTAAGCAAACAGAGTTCAAAGCCATTTTAGGACGCAGACCCTGTTCCTTACTGAGACCCCATTCCAGAGATATCTGGAAGCACAAGTGGTCTTAATTACTGAAATGAATACAAGTAATTATTAAATTAATTAAAATCAATAGTAAAGATTAGTATGCACACAGGCACATGCTAATCTGCATTCTTCAGGAGGATTAGCAGATGAGTATTCATACTTTATGATTTCATTCCATGGAGATTCAATGTCTTTTATTTATACTGGGGAAACCAGAGCAAAAGTATACAGCTTAGTAAGGGAAAATGCTGGACTGTTGTGTTTATGGTGTGTGGCGGTGGTGGGGGGATGGGACCGTGTCAAGAATTGCTTACATTGTGGGGACCAAATATCCCAACATGCTCACTGGGAGTCCAGTGTGCTAACCACACTAAGATCAGGCCACATTCTTGTGCTGACAGCTGGATAGAGTGCAACAGAAGGAAAGAGAACAGGGTCTTGAGATGTGAAAGTACTTTTAACTGACCAAACCACTATATAACAATAAAAAACGCTACCGCTAAAGATGTCAAACTGTACATGTACAACTGAAGTATACTGTAGGTCCCCATTTAGCTTAGTAAACGTGTCCATTTATATTTGTACATCTCTATTAAAGCCCCACCCCAACCCCTCCCTATGCATACTTCAGACAGAGACAGATCACTTATTATGACCCTCATAACTGCCACTGACCATATCACCATGCAGAGAGAGTAAGTGAGAGAGAGATTGGGGTATGGGGGTGTGAATCTTTCATGTCTGAGTGTCTTTTCTGACCCCCTACCTCATCTCCAGCTGTACTTCACAGATTGCATCTGCTTAGGGGGCTTCCAGCACCGGCAGCAAACGGCAACTTTCCTGCATGATTTACAATTCCTTATCATAAACACCTGCGCAAGGTAACCCATTAAATGCACCCTATCTTTTGTGTGGAGTTATCTCCCACACCGTCCAACAAGCCGAACCGATAAAACAGCACAGCTGGTCTGACGTGCAGGCCGGCCTATTAGAATAATTGAGAGTGAAATGATTGAAAAACATAGATGTGCTGTTGAGTTTATGCCCACATGTGTGGATAACACTTCACAGACAGGGTCCTACTGGGAAAGCCGTATGTGTGTGTTTGTCCTGATTAGTGCACAGCAGATGCGCAATGGTACACACACACAAAGCAAGCTGAGGAAAGGCCTCAGCAAGCATGTCATTGTATTCTAGTACATCTCTCTCTCTCTCCACAGAGAATTATGCTAACAGTTGGGACCAACACATCTTGGCCTATATAACCTCAGCAAGACATGTTGTGTTTATCTGCATCAGCATCGCCGGCGGCTATTTTAGCCACAATATTATTCAAAATGAGAAAAATGTCTCTAAAGTAAAGACAGACGTTTGCAGGCTTAGTAAGATAGTGGTGTATTTTGTTTGGAGAGACCGCTACTCAAATAGTACATCACATATACATAGTTTCTGTAATAATTATTGCATAAAATGTATAAAATAAACGTACACCTCTTTTATATAATATACAATGGATATTACAGGCCAACGGTGAGACATGCTTTTATTTAGCATATTTCTTATTTTGCTAATTTAATGCCATTGTTGTCATATCAAATTGCAAAGCAGATTAACAACCACAAAACAAAATAACAGGAATTTCAGATTGTGTTAAGATGATAATGCATGGACCTGAGCTGGCACAGAGCTTGTGCAAAACCTGATGATCATGTTATCCCAGCATGAATTGAAAATGTTCCAAAGACTATCTTGTGTGCGTCAACAGCAGAAAATCCTGCCATCTGTATAAAGGAATTAATATACTAATTTAATTATTTCTTTTGAGACTACAGTTCATTTTACATAACAATGTTTTACATGTACAGTACCTTTATCTTTAAACCCCACTGTACATAAATGTATACTAAATTCAACTAATAAAACTAAATAAAAAAGAGACAACACCACACAGACTTCTTGCATCCCAAATTAGAGGTGACTCTAATTTCATCAAAATTAACTCTCCATATGACCCAATTTGGTAAATCGAATCAGACTCCCACAAAATCACATTCTTGGACAGCGTTTGATTTTTGCTTTACTACTTTCAGTCTCTCTTCAACACTGGATAAAACACATTGCAAAAAAGTGAAATGAAATTAGAACTATAGATGTTTAGGAGGATTTGAGTCGATCAGCTGTTTTGGGTGTAGAGAACAGAACTCGCTTAGTGTGTCTTACCACTTCAGTGAGTTTCTGGAATGATCTGAGATGAATAAACCATCCATTCAAAGAAAAGATCACATTATCCACCACAGCTAGATTATGCTGTTATGTAGCTCTTTTTGTGCCTTAAGGGCACAAAATAGGCTATAACAAAAATTAGGTGGCAAAACAACAACAAAAAAGCTCAAAGTAAAAAACTGAAAATCAATTGTAATTAAATAAATAGATT
Source organism: Botia almorhae (assembly GCA_036877575.1). Classification (NCBI taxonomy): domain Eukaryota; kingdom Metazoa; phylum Chordata; class Actinopteri; order Cypriniformes; family Botiidae; genus Botia; species Botia almorhae. The sequence continues at coordinate 78,540 of JAZGTJ010000215.1, read as the reverse complement.
GACAAAGCAGTTCTTCAGGAATAGGGCCTCCCCGCAGTGCCATACATACACGCAATGTTGCAATTGATCATACTTAAAGGACACAGCAGGCAATGCTATGTTCAGGCCACACTGCACAAATGAAATGTGTTTTTCTTTCTGTTTGTGTGTGGGGGTGTATGTGGAGTTGATGAGATGGTGGAGGTAATGATATCAGAAAATAAAACTAATACTGCATACCTCCTGCCCTTTAAGGGCTGTTAAACTTATCTCACTCCAGTAATGCATCTCAAGCCATCATCATTTAATGAACAGTAATGGCTCACTGTCATCAATGACTGAGGCGATTCTGCCTGATAATAAAACATTAGTGTCAAGATGCGGTCACACTGAGCTTCGAGCATGCTTGATGACTTTGGACACCGCAATGAATACTGATAAGAGGATATGATGTCACTCTAGAGCTGTAGATGACATGTATATTATCTAATGGTAAAATGTCTTTTTGTCATACATTTGCAGGTCAGAGTTTAAACTTTAAACTTGAATTTTGGTAAGCAGTGAAAACAGTGAATTTTGGTAAGCAGTGAAAATCACGTGGTATTATTTACAAATACCACGTGAAAATATAAAATATGAATGAAAATAACATTAATGTTTATTTGTGATAATACCTAGCAATACTTGCTAGTTCTTTTCCACTGTGTTTATGTTTTAACTATAGAATTATCTAGATTTAGAGGTTATAATAGTTTTATTAAAAGATTTCTGCATATCAAACATATCTCTGTAGGTTAAACTAAATATATATAATAGTTATATAAAAGCAGCAGTGCACTTTTCTCCACTGTTTGAAAGATTCTGACTAATTCAAACTGTATTATCAAAACAAGGAACCCGTTCTCTACACCACCACTCAGATACGTGGACTTTTAATGCTTTGACAACCTCACTGAACAACCTTTTAACTTTAGAACATGTATGACTTTTGTGTCATATTAGCTTTATATGCCTCTATTTAAACCTTCATTTTCCTCAAAAAGTGGTCACAAAGTAACAATGTTAAATTATCCCTCATAATTATACCACAAAGCTGTTCTGCTACAGTAATTATATGTCAGTGTTGTTGATATGGTGTCACCTTGTGAGAGGCAGCAATGACTTAATAAACCTTATCTATGTGTATAAGGGGTTTATTAAATGAGGACTCAGTGGAAACATGGTTTAAGTAAATCAAACAATTTTGCAAGCATTTTTAAAGTAAATGCTTTTTAAATGCTTATAGCAATTGCTTGTTTAAAAAAAACAGTAGTATTATTGTGGATTTTAAGCATGTTGTATGTTTTGTTTCGTTTATATTGTACTCAGCTTATTTTGTCTTGTCTATTTTGTCATGCAGTTTCATGGTAAATGTCAACGTAAATGATCATCTTTACATCATCATATACTTCTCTTTTACTTCTCTCTCCCTTTTAATCCATTGTGTTCAGTCACAATACAGTATATTAAAATGATGATACAGGTTAATCAGTAGTTTAAACAGTTAGGGTTATCGTAAACAGTAAAAGTAGTTGTCAACAGAACCCTATGGTGAGAATGGTACATCCCCATTGGTAACAAAAGAATTAATCACACGTAAAGCATCTCACAGTTGGAAATGGCCGTACACAACAATCATGCGTGTTGGTGCATTTGTATGTTTTTTCATGAACGGGTTAGTGGTGAGGGATGTGGATCGATGTTTTGCTTCACACATCTCTCCGCAGCGCTTGACTGGATGCTATTGTATTTCCCTGCTCTGCCGTCACAACTCCCTCACTGCAGTTCTGCTCCCTTTGTCACGAAGTGAGCCGTTGCACCTCTCACTCCTCACTTACTTTTCTAATCACCTTCCTGAAGGACGCATCCTTCAGCTGAGCACACTCCGTTCACCTCCATCTTTAATACTGAACCATGCCTGCAATCAAGCAGACCTGCTTCTGAGTTCTCAATGATGTCTCCCAACTAATATCTCCAGTGGTAAGAAAAAGGAAAACATGCTGGTGTAATAATGGTGCCATTTAAAAGTGATTATGGAAACGTAATAAGGATGTCTTTAAAAACAATAGGCAGTGGAAGGTACTTCGCTTTACTTTAATATTATTGTCACTACAAATCAAAAACAAAAGCTCCCTTTAAAGACATTGTCAAATGTTTCAATTATTCGTAAAAAATACATAATTAGCTAGTCTATTATATAGTCTATATATATATATAGTCTAGCTAGTCTATATCTATTACATATATCCCCAATTAACTAGGTGATTGTGTATGTACACATGTACTATATCCTGTGTGCGAGTCTATATTTTACATGTGTTGAAAAAACGAAAACAGCAATTACCTATTGGCTGTAGGTAGATTCTGGAACTGGCACAAGTGGACTGGCATGGTTGTCAAGCAATGAAGATAATCACAAATCACGCCAGCATATCAGTCTTTCACTACTTCCTTTAACAATGTGTACGTATGTGTATGTGTGTGTGTTGAAGTCTGATGAATGAGGACAGCGCTGGCACAATGGAGATTGTTTTGTCACCCGCCGTCCCTCACATCCTTTTGATTAATATAGAGCTGCAGAAACAGAGATGGCGGCATTGTAGAGAAAAGAGAAGAGAGGGATATTGTACATTCACACCAGCCCTCCTGTGCAGATAAAACACAACAGCTTCTCATGCAGACCCTAAAACGTCCCCTGTGTAAACAGAACACACGCTGAGGCGCAACAATATGCTGGCATTTCCATCGCACTCTAGCTATGCCCATCCGCGCGCAAAGACGCATGCAGGTGCGCATGCATCACACGCACACAAAGACACGCAGCCACACATTAAAGAGAAGAACTCCCTCGGAGTCAAAAGACAGATTTATCAGCCGAGTGGCAGAGAAAAGAGGGATGCAATTAAAAAGAAAACTCTCCTCCACAGCCCCACCTGTTTCCCATCAGACAGCATACTCGCTCACACTTCTATCCTGGGACACTAGCAGAGGGTCACAATTAGAGAAATGCCACAGCAGTTTATCAGTACTGACTTTTAACTGTGTAGATCATCTTCCTTATAATTAAGATAAGAGCCAGAGGATGTTGTGATCCATGATATTAATTTCTCTCCCTCCTTCAGAAAACTAATTTCTCTAAGACTCTCTCAGACATATATTGATGATATTGCCAAAGCACTTACAGTATAGTACCGTAACAGACCATACAGAAAACAAATACAATGAATGTCATAATGTTACACAACAATGTAACAAAAAACTAACCATAAAAACAACATTATTATTATTATATTATTATTGTTATATATATATATATTATATACAATATATTTTATATATATATATATTGTTTTAAAAATATTTTTACATGTACAGTAGGCCTATTATGACTGATTATGGGCAGTAGTGTCAAATATTATTAAAGCAATAAGAAATCAAATATGCGATTGCTTTCACTTCCCTCCACAAAAAACACAATCAGATTAAAATGATGTACAAGATAAAAAATGGTCACATACAGTCAGTTCAATTAACAGCCTAATTTGATTGCATTCTCTCCCCCTCTTTCTCTGAAGCAACGACGCCAGATGACCCGATGATTAAAGCTAAATGAATTTAAATGAATCTTTCTCTGGAGGAATAGCTGTAATGCTTGTCTTAAAATTCATATTTAAAGAGAATGAGAAAGCGCAGATCTTGTTTTGCCATCTCTCAATCATATAAACATCCTCCTATTGTTACCTGCCCACTGCAATACCATCCAGTGACAAGGATTTCCAACGTGAGAGCGGAAACAAAGAAATTACATTTCTAGCTTCCACCACGTGTCCGAATGCAGTTGAAATAAACACCTTATCAGGGCAAAGATGTAAAACCAACATATTAGTTTGGAAATGGATTTATAAAATTCACAGCTCACACAGTCAGATTGTGAGCACGGACAAATATGTGGAATATGTGGGAGATGGAGATAATATCCCCTCCTGAGTTGATAAAGCCCGGCTAATCCATTTCCTTACCTAGGATTCACTCCATACCAACATCTAAAGGAGGAACCCTGGAACATATGCTTATCTTTACTGGGACAAAAGCGGAATGCACACTCAGAAATCTCTTTATTTACATTTTCTGGAGTAGAAAATGTTCCTGACATGTTTCTCGATAAGTCCACAGAATGTTATATGCGGTACAGTTGATGCAGTTATCAACTTACACTGTATGTTGGGCTTAAATGAATTGTAGTTACATCAAGTTAACGTAATCACAGTACAATGTATTGTGCCACTTTAAAAGACAGACAATTTACTAATTGGTCACAGTTGTGTGCTGAAGACTAGTGTAATTAATGACAGTTTCTGAGCGTAAACCTACATTAAAAAATGACTCCCACCCCCCATCTTTTGCACAGAATTTAAATATTGTTATGTATTTCATTTTGTCAGTTTGATTGGAGGCTTTTTTCAGGTGGCGTTTACCACTCAAGAACATAAATCATTTGTTGGACATCAAACAAAGAGGGCTATCTCTCTCTCTCTCTCTCTCCCCCCACACTCCCTTCAACCACGTGATTAATGAAACATAAAACACATTCATCATCACTAATGTTGCTTTCCTTAAGACGCCATTTGTGCTGACCCAAGAAGCAAAAAGAAAACTTAATATATCACATAAGATATAAAACAAAGAGCCATGTGTGTGTGTATGGGAGAGTATTTGTATTATGTGCGTTCTTTCATCTAACCATTAAACAGTTATTAGTGCTGTTTGGTGCTGGGGGGCCACTGGTTGGTCATCTTAACAATTTTTGACATCCACTGTAAATTTGCCTCATGGTTAGACATGCAGGTGCGCACCTGACATGAGGATATGTTTTGTTGCTTTGACAGATCATTGCTGCCCAAAATGTAAAACAGACACAGGATTTAGGGTCCCTTGTCTTTGTGTGTGTGCAAATTGTGGCATAGTTTCTGCCTTTTTCCTTTTCTTGCTCTTTCTATGCCTCTCACAGGGCAGATATAACTAGGCTGTCAGGAGAAGGACTGCACTATCCATTAACCTTTGCCCTCATGCCCCCCGCTGCTGATGGAAGACATAACCTGCATTACAGGGGTCACTTCCAGCTGCCGACTCTCACTCTCTCTCTTACATGCACATTGTCCACTCTAGTTCTTCATGGTCTTTCACTATGTGAGCTACATTATTGTTTTTAAACTAGTCCTTCCAGTACATGAAAGCTTTACCACAGAAGAATAGTGAGCTAGTGAACTTATAGGAGGTTTTTAAGTTCCACTATTTGAGTTCAAAACTACTTTGGGTGATTGCTGTGGTACTTGTGGCAACCAACAGAATTGCAAAACACTACAGTTGCTTTGAACCTAAGACCAGTCACAATTCAATGTGCTATATTGTATTGTAGATGTAAGAAAAAAGAATGATCAAAATCCAGTATGCAATGTAATGTCAATGTAAAAGATCAACAAGTTTAATCTTTTTTTGTACTTTATTGTACTTTTGTACAAAGTACCAAAAATACATCACATCTAAGGCTGAAATAAAGTATTGTTTTCAAAATGCTGTTTTTCAGCATTCAGCCTATAGGTCTGCCCCAAACTCATGCCATTTGTTAAATCAAAATTAGGGTCACACAATATATTGAATTTATCAAAATATCACAAACGACCATATTGCAATATGCATATCACAGTGGTTTGCAACAACTGAATGATTTTTACATTTCAAACAGTTCAAAGATGTATAGTTACTTCGATGCAGGTAGCAGAGAAACTAAATCAGAATTTGAAGCTTTCTTTTCCTAGAAAGAATATGCAACATTTATGTTATATAACTTTTAAATGTTTTTAATATAATTTAAATCAATTTTACAAATTTAAAGCATTATTGTATTGCATACCACATATATACGCAGGTTATCGCATATTGCATGTTTCTTAAATGCTGTGCAGCCCAAATCAATATTGTTATGTTATTGTTATTTTTGTGGTCTTTACATAATAAGCTGGCATATAATCATAACATATTATGATACAAGTATTTTAATGATAAAATAATTGGACAAGTCATGTTTAAAAGATTTCTGAACAAAAATATCAGCAAGATGACTAGATGAAAAGCTTTACAACCTAGTAAACCTCAAACCTCATTCACTATTCATTTTGTTTCATCTCATTTTGAAGGCACAAGTTTGAGTCATCACATTAAGAATTCAGCTCATGAAAATCTAACGTGGGTGAGCGATGGGACTATGCTATTTTCATCTTAGATAAAAGCACACGGAGGTGGCAAAAGGCAGTGTAGCATTTGGGAGAAGGGAGACAGTGGAGGTAAAACAGGGTCAAACCTGGACATGAAGAAAGAGCTGGACCTGATGTTCTTACACAACATCCTGTACATCCACAAGAGAGATATAGAAGGATCGGTATGCAAATTAAGGGTTGCACTGAGAGTAAGAAAATGCAGACTGAACCATCAGCCTCAGCAGGTGTGTGCCGCGTTGGCCCTCATTTGATTATGCTGGAAATAAGTTGGTGTATGGAGAACTGGAGTGAAAATATGAATAAATTTAAAATAAAGGAAATAAAAAATTGCAATACAGTGTGGTGGGAATAATTCAATTCACACTAGACTTGACCACCTTACCTTACACGTGATTGTTATTATGGAAACATTTTGTTCTCATACGAGAATCAAAATTCCATTGTTAAAGGTAAAGTATGTCATTTTTATACAGTGTAAAAATATTTTCAGCTACGCCAGCTTAACATGCAAGGACAGCAAGTAAACAATACATAAACTGACTTCCTGAACAGTATCAACACTGTGACATTTGTTTGATTGGTCTAACACGACGACCTCTGAAAAGGCAGTTTTTGCTGAACCTATTCGAAAATCATTACTTTTGCAGTTACTTCCATTTTGGTGCCAGTGATGCAGAAATCAATTTAAAGTTCACAAAACAAGCTGCTTAGCAACAACTGTAGAAGTCTATACCTGATAGATTCTGAATATTTAAACAAAATGTGCACTAAAGTTTTCAGCATTTTACCTCAGCCCTTTAGCATTAAAAATGATGTATTTTGAGCTTCACAAGAGGCTGACATTGCAGCTGTTGTTTCTGACATGTTCTACCAGGTCCAATCTGTAAAGACCGTGAGTAGAACGTGTATCCTTCCAGTACGGTGCGTGTCCAACAGACAGAGAAAGAAAAACTGTGTCTGTATGACTAACTGAGCATCTGTGATAAAGAGAGAGCGAGTGAGAGAAAGAGAGAGAGAGAACAAGAATAAAGGTTGTGGGTTACGTGTGAGGGACAGACTGTTTATGTAAGCTTGAATGTGTGTGTGTGTGTTTGTGTCAGTTCCACTCAGCTGGGGTTGTGATTCAGGCCTGCAGGGAGAGGCTGGCTGTCAGGCCACTGCATCACTGCTTACATAAAACACTTACGGCAGGGAGAATAAATATGGAGGAAGAAACATGAGTTTATCAGATATCATAAAACTTCTCTGAACCCATATTTCTCTTTTATCTCACATATCAAAGGCCAAAGTGGGAAGGAAGAGAAGAAGCAGAGCAAAGACTGATGGGATTGATGAGAAACGAATAAGACAGAGAGAGAGCAAGAGAGAGACGGAAAAGGACGAAAAGAAAGAACGAGATATATTTGCAAGTGCGTGAAAGAAACTGTGAAAAACAAAGTTCAAAAGAGGTGAAAGAGAAACTGTGTGAGAGACACAGAGACGGCCAACACTTTTTGGCCTGTGCCAGGCAGGACTGGGGAGAGCCGGGATCCCAAAGAGATTCTGTTTCTTCATTTACATTTGATGAATGTATTTTATTTAATAAAGAAACTTCTCAAGCTGTAATTGTTTTTATATTGTAAAAGTTATTTTAGAATACAGTATAATAGTATTTATTAGTTACATTACGTTGTACAAGTATATATATATTCAAAATATATTCAAGTATTTATATAATAGTGTTTATTAGTTGTTACATTATGCTGTATAAGTATATATACTCAAAATATATTCAGATTACATCATCATGGTCCACTGCACATGATTGATATTCAAGAATTGCAGTAGATCTGGAATGATATAGAGGGCATTCTAGAGGAATGAGATTCTAGAGGACAAAAACTAGTGAAGCTCAACTAGAACTCCAGCAAAACATTGTTGATGCCTTCAGAATTATCCTGCCATGAACAGGTTGACAGATAAACATCAAAAGGCAAGGAAATGAAAGAAACAGATGCTAGCAAAAAGTAAGACCTTCAAAGACCACTGTGAAACAAAGATTTGCAAAAAGGAACTGGAGAATTCTGAAAAAGTCAAGGTAAAGGAAAATGTAAATATACAGAGAAAAAGCAAACGACTGGAAAAAAAAATAACTAGAGGTCTGAGAAAGAACAGGACAGCTGAAGATTAGACAGCACAGGTGTCCTTGCCTAAGGGCATAACCGAGCACTCCACTGTGAGGGCGCATCAGGGGGAGAGCTGAACAGGTGCACGGTTCCCTGTATTAGTGGTACGGACTGGCAAAGACCAAAGACAAAACATACTGCCCCAGTGAGGCATCACCAACAGGGAATACAAAGAGAGCGTGCAAGAAAAGAACAAAGCAAAGCCACTGAGGATTGAGGCAAGGAGATAACATGGATACCATAGAGCAACGGCGCAAAGGCAGAGGAGTACCTCTACTTTGTGACAAGGATTAACTTTCCTTTTTTATTTGTTCCTTTCTCCCTTTCCCTGAAGTCAACACATGCTCGTGGGTCATGCTCTGCTTTTGTAGACCTCCCAACCCTCCCACCCGAAGGCAGGGCAGAGGTGCAGAGTGACTGTGTTTGTGAATGTAATTAACTTTATCGACGCTGTGCAGCACTGATAAACAGCGCATATAAGTATAAAGAGTCCTCTGTATTGTTCTCCAAATGTTACCTGAGAGCTCAGCACACATGACGCCTAGGTAGAGGGGTGCATTTGAATTGAAACGTGTGTGCATAGTAGTGAAGTGTTTGTGTGTTATTCAAAGCACTCCCCGCAGACAAATTGGACTGAAATGGGAGGCCTCAACCTTTTCCCAGGGGAAACATCTGTCTGTGTGAGTATTTTGCATGCGATGATCTGTTTGTTTACAGTCGTGCTTTTGAATGTCATTTCATTAGTGCGTGTCGACCGTGTGTTCGCGTGTGATTATGTGCGTGCCATCTCATCACTCCTCCAGTGGATCGGGAACTCTGCGGATGAGGTAACGGAAAACTGTGCTCTTCGGCTCATTGAGGATCTTTGCTTGGATTATTTCCCAGTGTGCTTTAGTATTTTTCCTTAAACAAACACCCCACATTGCTCGAAACTCATTCAGTGAGCTCCCTTTGGTCCTAACTGACAACGAAAACGCATTGTACCCGACACCTTTCACCTACATCTGCATTACAGCAACAAAACTGGACAACAAAACTCAAATAAAACAGAACAAGATCCATTAAATTTATAGCTAAGATCATTGTTAAAATTCATGGGGCCCTGAGACAAATTTTCTATGAGCACGCCCCTTCTTGTTGTATACACTACAGAGGACCTTAGTGGGCCTGCCATCGACAGTGGCCCTGTTTATAGGCTTTAAATGTAGTCTTTGTATGTTTACTCAGGATTAAACAGATGCACCAATAGGATGATGTCAGGGTGATGTCATGACACTGAGGATAAAATATGGCACTGCCACATCAGCTTTAACTGCAATTCTCTGTTTAGGGTCCAACTTGGCCCCAAGATGGAGGTCCAGTATATGTTTCAATTTCCAAGACGAGTTGGAAAGGCTGTGAAAAAAACATAAAGCTGAAAGAAAGTCATAGGACAGAACAATTTCAAGGATGAGTGGAGTTTATGCATGCAACAACATGGAAGACTTTAAGTGTGTCCAATTACCCAGGGAAATGTGTTTTGGCGACTATAGCAGCGAAATGTAAAATAAATATGTGTAGATACAAAACGGGAAATGTTATCATGTAAATGTATTTACATATTGCACAAAAAAAGACACTGTTGATATGAAAACACAACACAGAAGGAACATGCACAGAATTTTCCAGTATCAAATGCCCGAGGGGACAGCATCTATATTTGTGCCAAAGCCCTAATGGGTAATATATGCGTCTACTTTTGGGGGATCGTCTTATTTACATACATATTAAATAGGTATACATACAGTACTAGCATCGCATACATTGAATTTTCACAGACATGCTATTTCCACATAACTACACGCACCAAACAAGGGTAGACATCTGTCTCAGGTTAGCTCGCTTATTTTAAAGATGTTTACTTGCAGGCATGGGTGACCTATGCAAATCCTTTAATAATGGTCCATTTCATGCCATAGTTTTTCGATTTCAAAAAATGCAAATGATTGTCTATTTGTGTGACAAATATTTAATGACTCCAGACTTCCCATACCGGGCCAAGCAAAGCCATGAGTCAACGTACACTCAGAAATGACACAGATGATGGATATTGGAAACATGCAAAGCATACATATATTCAGTTTAACATAATCCATTTTAAGCCATGAGAAATAGATTTCTGAAACTCTCAATAGAACTAGCATTAAATAGTGCAATGTCAAACTGCAAAAAGTCAATTATGATTTCATGGAAAATGAAAATGACCTATGGCACTAAAGCTGCAGGTTATCCGATCAATTACAGCTACATCAGTCACACAATGCCTTTCAAACAGCCTTATCCACAAACACATACCAAGTATTAGGTATACACATGCTCTGATTTTAATGAGACCAGCAGTCAGTCTCCTTTTACTGAAACAGAATTTAACTGATGTCAATAAAACTCATGGGTATTGCTCCAAACATTAAAACAAACTCAAAATGTAAAAATATGGCATGTGCAATAACATGAAAAGCATAAAAGCATAAAATGACATAACATAAAAGCAAATGCCCTACTGGATAGAAACACCAAACTATTATTCATTATTCAGGCTTTGAACGTACACAGAAATTTGATGCCATGATGTGTGTTCTGGATGGTTGCCAGGGCATTTCTATACAATTGCAAAGGGGTTTAGTGGTTATCCTGATACTGTATGTGGTTGCTTGGGTGTTCTGGATGGTCTAAGGCATCATAAGGTGGTTGCTGGATGATGAGTAGATAGTTACTTACTGAGCTAAACCAAAAAGCCCAACCCCAAGTTTCTGTGATACTGTGGTCCTTAGACTTGGCTCCACCAAACTCTTTAAATAAACAATAAGTACTTTGCATGTGACAAGCCAAAATCAGCTTGATTTAATCTGTGACGCTATTTGACCCAAAAATACACCCCAAAAGACAAAACATTCTGATTTAATGTGCTATTTCCTTTAAAAAAGCACATTTGGAAACATATATGTAAATGAAACTTTAGAGAGAGACTTCAAACTCTCTCAAAGTCTCTTGTGACTTTCAAATCCCATTACTCCTTTTCTTTCCTGTACATCTGGAAACACTCCATATAGATTCTATAGTATACACAGGGCAACAAATACTTGAAACAAAAAACAATGATATATAACACACTTTCTCTCCAGAGGACAAAAGGTGCCTTCAAAATATTGGTCCTCTAGTTCAGGTCCTTTAAAAGAGGACATACAGCTAACAAAGGAGCAGAAAAACTCTCAGAAGGTCAGTCTACAATACGATGTGTGAACTCTGATGTTATGGGGTTGGGGTGTGGGAATGTGAGAGTGAGTTATAGAGTGGTGAGAACTGCCCTCTGTTTGCCTGCCACTGTCTGGCTGTCAATCAAATGCCCCAGGCTCAAAGCTCATAATTCATGTGATGTGAGCGGCTCTGCCAGACCAGCATTTAGTGACGTCAGAATCCTCAGGAAAACTCACACAAAACCACAGCAATATACAAACATTTACACAGGGTGTTTATATTAGTTTATTTTTTATACTTATTTGAGAACTTCATTAGAAGTATTTATGTTGAGCTATCCACGGTCGAACAGCAAGTCTAGCCTAGAACAAATCACCTAGATATGCATAGGCACACGACATGCATTAATGTATAACCTAATCAAAGCTGCACAACAGATACAAAGTGATTACAAAAAATGCTAATTAAATCAGCCAGTGGCTAATACTATATAATTATGTGAGCATCTTAAAATATTAATTACAAAAAATGCAGAAACAAAGTTCCTTCTAAGCTACAAACTATAGATTTACATTACACCTCTGGCTGCTTCCAGAAGGAGAAAAACAAGCCAATTAAAACAGCCCCCGAAAGCTGGACAGCAGCAATCCAACAACTGTCCCTCAGTGGCTCATTCCCTGTTCACACCTCCTCCCTTCTCTCTTCTCATCACATCATTTCCTCAACTCTCCATCTGTCATTTGACTCATTTATCTCCACCTTCCCCTTATTTATGGTTTTGTGAGTGCATGTTTTATCTTGGAGGCACCTTCAAGGGCAATTTAAAGGGCTTCAGGTTTGAAAGTCACAAACTCAATGAGTAGATATGTGGGTACAAACAGCACTATCTTTACACATCCCAAAATTCCATTAAGTGCACAGTGCAAAGATCCAAATACTAGTTTACACATAATCACAAGAGATAACAGACTAGGACTGCCGGCACAAAAACGTACTAGCAACTGTTACCACCCTACTAAGATTAAGTACAACTATTTAAAACACAACATTATTACAGCATAGTTTCTAGTGAATCTACCACTAGCGGCACTTCTACTAAACAATAAACTAAACTAAACTTCTTCTGTGCACAAAATTCCACTCGAACAAACAGGAAGTTTTGGCCCTGAAATTCACAACATTGGCAGAGAGCTTTTTGATAATGTGTGGCAATGTGTTACAACGTGTGTTGTATCATATTGGAATACATGTAAATGAGATTTAAGGGTTCTGCTGAAGAGGTAAAGTTTCATTCTGCCTCTCTCATAAATTACTGTATGCTTTAGAAGATATTGTCTCGAGTCATACTGACTGTCAATACATTATTTTTCCTTAATTAATTCCCTTAATTAATGGTAACTATTCCATAATAGTATATATTATGGAGCAGTTGTATATATATATTATATATAGTTACATACTATTATTATACTATTAACTATTCCTTGTTGCTTAACAATAAAGGTATAGAAGCTGCAATTATAAGACAATTATAATTTTAGGACAGCTCAACTTTTACGCTTACTTAAGTCTCAGGTATCTATGCCAGAGGGCTTGCTTGTGTTTAGCTGTGGCCACTGGAAAATCTCAGCAACAGAGAACGCACCTGGGGCACAGACTGTATTAATGGCTAAGAAACTTATCATCTCGAGACAAAGAGCCAGCTAAGCTCCCCGTCTCACGCTATGAGCGTGCAAAATAAATTAAAGCCAGACCACTAATAGCCCGCCCGCTTAGAGCTGATGACATTGCTCCTTCAGTGATCAGAAAGAAGAAACGCATACCCTACAAGTGCTTTCTCTTTTTGCTAGCCTGCTCCAGTTGCCACCATAAAGAAACAAAGAACAGGAGGTTTGTTGCAGATCTAAACAGGAATGTACACTACAGTGGTGTGACACAGCAAGCTACATATCTCCAGCTGAGCGTCATGCAAGCTAAACATATTCTAAAAGGGTCCTGATCGGTTACACTACTTAATCATGCTGCTCTGTAAATGATGCATAACTAATTCTGAAATGAGACCAGAACCTTCATCACTCCGCACAGGACAAATGTGCAGGCACAAAAGCGATTTTCCACTCCATCTCTCTCAATATAATATCATGCATTCTGCTGGCAATATCTTTGACCCTAACTATTATGAAGTAAGGACATTTGGGTCTATTGTTCTTTTTCAGCTGTGAAGAATACATGTTCGAATAAGTATCTGAATAGTATACACTAAATAGCGTCTCTAAATGAAGCCAATGGATTGATTACTTATTTAATATTAACAGTAATGCTGGTTTCACTGGATTGTTACTTAAAGACGATGAACAATGTCTTTCCTGTTGAAACATCAAACTTGGGCGGGACTTATTGAAAGACTTATCCTCTTTGAACTTTGGCCCATGATTTAAATATAAAGTAAACAAAAATGTGTGCAGTGCAGGATGAGTCATCAATATTTGTTGGCCGTTTGCTAAAAGAGAAAGACAATTGTAAATGTAATTGTAAATGCACATTAAATGAGCCTTTCTGAGGAATGTATTTATTTTAGCATAGTTCCAGCTGAAAAAGCTGTATTCGTATGTCACCACTGTTGTCATATTTTATTGCTAATATGAAATGTGTTACATAATTTAGTAATGCAATCTTTTGGTCTTTTTCCAAGTAGGAGTTGTACTTTTTATTATTTTTGTCTATTATTAACATAGAAAACGGCTTTCTCAGTGAGTTACAGAGATGGCTGTCGACTGAACTGACTCTGGCTCCAAAGTGACTTCAACTGGAAAACTTTCTGAAAATGTAGATTCATTGTGACCAATTAACCAGCATCAGTAACTCTGCGTGTGTATGTGTGTACATCTGTTTAAGCACATGCAGAATCAACAATATTCAAATCCCCTCTTAATGAAAGATATTGATGCGAGTCTTCTGACACAAAGTAAAGATCCATTCAACACACAGAGTCCTGTGAGAGTACAGTAACAAACTGATTAAATTGACATTTAGTTTGGTCAATTCTATATCTGCCTCTCTCCCCATTTACAAAACAAACAATGGCAGCTCTACAACTCAATTAATAATGTCAGGAATGAAAAAGCATGCAGGGAAACATTTATTATTACTAACTTTTATTACTAATTTAGTTAGCTTTAGTTTAGTTGCAATACATCAAACACCCATTCTTACTTGATATGGAAAAGATATCAAATATAATTGGTTGGAAATCACAACTAAACAGCCATCTACTGTTCTTCTCTATTCTCTAATACTGTGTGGTGCTCACTGTCTTAGACCTGCTCTAAAATGGATGTCTCATGGGAAAACAAAAGTCAGGGTCTGTAATAGGTTCCTTTGTCTTATGTTCAGTTTATAAGTTCTATTGTCTTACATTAAGTTTGTCTTAAATAATTAATGGTGTGCTAAAGAAGATGGACATCTCTTTCTCCTCCTATCAGACAAGTTTGAGGAGCAGTTTGGATGTATTTAAGAGGATTAGCGCTAATAAGATGAATATCACTAAAGAGACATAGCTTGATTGATAATGGGCCAGAATAACACACGCATACGCACAGCCGCAAATCTCCTAACACCATGTTTGATTGGCAGGTGTTTAGGATATTAATGAACTAAAGCAATATAATGAACTTCACAAATGTCATGGCTTTACTATAACTCAGAGGAGACATATTAAATCCAAAAGGGACGTTTCATCTTGATAGGACTCTGTCAGTTTATGACACAGTCCAGCTGTTTGTAAAGGTTAATAGAGACTCTGTGCATTTAGTTCACATTCATTTATTCATGTGCTGGAGTTACCTGGGGATAAACTGTAGGCTGTTGAACTGTGGAGCTTATCAAAGCATGAAAGAAAGGATGGCGGATGAGGAGATTTGTTTAAGGCCAGAGGGGACGCAGAGTGAAGATGGAGTGATGTCTGGCAAGTGCACTACACAGAGAGGTTGTCGGGCAGGTGCGAGGGTTTCACGCTACACATTTAAAGACTCAAGTCAGCATAACTGGGTTCACAGCTCTGTTGGTGGTCCATAAGCATATAAAGCCTCTCAAGACTTACCAGCACTTCATTACATGCTAGTCGGTTGAAGGTGGTGTTGGGGGGAAGGACATTCTCATTCTAGAGAGCGTGTGATTGGACGAAAATTTAGGTGCAAGATAAATCACCACTGTTTTTGGATCTGCAGAGCTGTCTTTAGAATTCACAGGGTGGAAATTCTGTTCAACTATATTAGGTTACTTAAGCAAGTAGACAGACTGGAAAAGCTATCAAACATATTTGAACATATTTGTGTTATATAACCTATAGTTTGGCTAATGCGGCAAAATGATATTTGTTGGTGATGAAGAGTCTTTGAATGTGATATAACGTGAATGTTGAAGGACTATATACTGAATCCATAAAGGTGAAAGAGGAGTATCAATAATGCTAGCAGCAATAAGAGGATTGATTTAACAGCCACTGTGAGATTATATTAAGGTTGAGCTTTTAAAGTGTGCAAGCCAAAAGTGTATTAACACAAGGAATTGTGCATGAGTGTAATATATACTTAAAGTATACACCTTTATCCACAGGGAAGGGCCTTATTTGAAATTAAACCTAGGCTATATTAGGATATAAACGTAGGATATATGTAACCCAATGATTCTACAAAAAATCTTCTGTTTTTTATGATTTGTTTTGCTATTTTCATATTAAGCGTTGCACTTTCCCCCACTTATAGTAATAGAACTGTGGTATCTTTTTAATTATTTAATCTTTGGCTTTATGTACTGAAAAGGGACAACAAAAACACCAGCAAAAAATTACAATCAGTTAATTAGTGACTTTTTGTCAGCTGCAGTTATTTTAATTCTTCATTTAGATGATTAATTAAGAATATATTAGATATTAGACCACAAATCAAAGATCAGTTGGATTCCTCCACAGACCACAGCTGAGGAACCATTGGTGTAAACCTAACACTTCATGAGAAAAGCCAGAGAAGAAAGTCAATCACACCTTATACAGGCAGATATGAAGAGAGAATTAGCCTTCGGTATGTGTGCAACTGTGCAGTCAAACTTCATACGTATCTTTTTATCTTCTCCCTTAAGGAGAATCTAACCCATTCCACATACAGAAAGCAGGATTTCCATTTTTAGAACTGTATCCTATCCATTAAAAGTGACAAATCCTTACAGTATAGACATCTTAGAAGATCCAACACCTTCAAAGCACAAAAAACCAAGACATCCTGCTGGGAGTGTGATGGAAGGCAAAAAAAGAGCAAAAGCATGACAGAAACGCAACATGTTCGGCAGAAAACGTACCTAGCAGGCCTGAGGCTTGCCTTCATTTAATAGGTGAGTTTTCCAGACACTTTGAGAACAACACTCACTGTCATCTGTGAAGATAAGAGAACCTTTATTCCTTCAGTGACACACACATCTTTATTCAGAGTACAGACAAGTGGATGAATGGATGAGTGTTGGTAGGAAACGTAACAGTTTAGTTAAGTGAGGGGATCCTGTTGAGATTCCTGTCCTCTGGGAAACAGTGGAAGGGTTAGGAATGGGTGGGTGAAAAAGACGGTAACCAACAGACAAAGGCGGAAAGATACTCAGTTTCTTCACTTTTCTTTGTTTCAGCTTGGAGTCTATAATTGGCAATTAAAATAACAAACCGCAGCGTGATTCTTGCTGTGAAAATGGGCTCCGTGAACCACCTACAGCAGGAACCATGTAAGAAGCAACTTTTGTTTTGCTTATGGCAGTTATCTGCTGAATGCAGCACATTCACCATAAAACAATGTCCTACAGGGTGACGTATATGCTGAACGGTGTAATGAAGTTCATTTATTTCAGTGTAACAGTGTTCAGTAACATGGTGGCAGTTTTTGTCTCTGCAGTACCATGCTGGAGGGCACAACTGATTTTGGAAGCACCAGAATCCTTTAAAATAATTTCTTAAAGTCTTAAGAAAATATAAGATCATAATTCAAGAAGGTGGTTACAACTGAGGTTGCAAACAAATCAAACTGTCCTTGAGAAAATGGCTCCATCAAGGTAGAAAATGTAAAAATGTCTTGGCAAAGAAAAGCTTTTTATTTCCTACTACGTTTTGAAAGCGAGTACAGTATAGACTTTAATTAAGATTAAATTTAGATTTAGCCACATTTTTTTAAAATACGGCAGCAAAATCTACTCTTTCAATAATAAAGGGGAAGCTGTCTCTCCTGAGTCTACTTTAACTCAGTCTATTTTAACTAAAACCCTAACCTTTCCCCCTGTCTCCCCCACACCTCCCATCACATTTCTCTACCCCACCACCCGCGTCATCATGCCCCCACTTCTATCAGCGAGAGAGAGAGACCTTCACACCATCCCACAGAGGAATGTAGAAAGGCTCTGGAACTGCATGCTGTCTGATCTTCATCCGTGGTGCAGCAGATCTATTTTGGGATGCACAAGCTAAAGCGATGAATTCCTCCACTTCAAATGCTTTGAAATAATAGAAGCGGGGAAGAAAGTGAAAAAAGCAAGAATGACTGAAAGAATGAACCATCAAACTACAAACAAACAATTGAATGAACAAACAAACAAAAGAAAGCTAATGCATGAAAGAAAGAGACAGAGTCAAAAACAGAGACAGAGTCAGAGAAAGAAAGAAAGAAATATAGAAACAATGAAAGCAAATGAACGAACAAATAAACCCCAAATAAGCTTAGTGTGCTGACATGATACTATTAAAGCCTTATCTCTTCAGACTCCTGTTATGTCTGTTGTCCCTACATAATCCATTGTTCTGCTCTGTTGAAGTGTCAAGTCCAGTCAGAAAGAAAGTTTCATGATTAACACACAAGCATCAGTTATAATTCATGCAAGCAAACAAACATCCCATCAATGTCATGGAGCCAGTGTCACGTAATGTCCCTTGCTGCTGTTTCATAATAAACTCTTTGTGCCAAACGCACAGCTCGGCAAGCTGATATCAAATAGACCAGCGAACGATAAAGTGAACATACCCCTAAGAGCATTAATGAGCCTGTTATGGAGAACAAAGCACTGAAAGCAACATTGAAACGGTCACTCTGGCAAAAAGAAGATGAGAGTACAAGAACAAGAACAATAAATGATTACAGGAGGAAACTGAAACTAGATGATTAAATCAGATAGAGAGTGGGGGAAGAGAGGAATGTAAAGAGGCCTGGAGAAGGAGACGCATGAGCTGGGTAATGTGTTGTGACAGTAATCAGTGGCTCCTGGTCCAATAGCTCTGCTTGAAAAGGAGAAAGCCAGGAAAACAAAAGCGAGTATGCGGCGTCTCCCATGTGGCACGTTTTTGCTAGTGCCGTCCCTCTCTTTTATGGCGTACTTAAAGATCAGTATGTCCTCTTAGGCAGGGAGGGTTGGATGAAGATAAATACTGTGGTTGTGGGCTGTTCTATACTATATAGCCACATCTATAAATCAAATAAGAAACAAACTAGTTAAGACTGGTCTACCAAACTAAGGGAAAAACAACAAATGCTTTTTCTATTAAATTCTCCTTGATTGTTCTTCAGCATACTTCAATTCTCAGATGCACTTTGTTGCAGCGCGATGTCTTTATAAAAACAGTCCTTGAAATTCTATGGCAACAGCTAGTATCGTTTCATCCAAACAAGCAAGTGTGCCAGGCCACACTTTCGGGTTGAAAAGGCTTGCAGAGGTCATACCACTCTGAGTAGGGAGTTTCCCCTCAATGAGAGGTATAACCAATACAGTGGCCTGGCTCTGATCTGTTGTGTGTCCCCAGGCCAATGAGAGGCCAAAGTACAGCCAAGGCAGAGCCAGAACTAAGCATAGCCCCCAATGATGTGGTCCATACTGGCCCAAACTATCCATTCACACAAGCCACAAGTGTGCCTCAGAGTACTGAGAACATTCCATCATCACCATGGCAACTACCATTGACAACAATCATCAACATAAAACACTCTGTTCCAAACAAATCTAGGCAAAGCATCTTCACGTAGCCAATATTCATCCCATCCCAGAAATTTCCTTGTTCAAAAATAATACAAAGTTTTAAGTGTCCATACCAATCCCAAAATTCCACTAACAGTCTGACCAGAGAGGAAGAATGTAAACTATAATGAACACTAAACATGACTGACTTACAAATACCACAAATTCTATCTTCCTTTCCACTAAACGTGTGACTTGATGTACTTGTTTGGACTTCAGAGCTTTTATCTCAGGCCAAATACAACAGCTGTTAAAGACACCCCTCAAAAACAAACCCACAAAATGTATTTTATGATCCCAAAGATGAAAAGAGCAAATGAAATAAAGGTTTTTTCAGCCCTGGTTCTTGTCAACAGGGAATAATCTTCGGGGAGATGACTGCTGTGAACTTTTGTTCCTTTCTGAGTATAATAATTTAAATAGACCTACAGAGTCCACAGAGAAAATGTATCACAGGCTATTGTCGCACAGGCAGTACAACAGCAGCAGACTTTGGAGGACAATTACTGAAGTAGTTTTACAGACAGCAAATAAATGTGTGACTTTGGATTAGTGCCCCTCCCTCTGCACCTTCATTTAGATGATCATAAAATGTCAAACAGGGAAAATCTAAAAATCAAATCCACATTTACTCGACAGTACAAGTGTGAATGGAGCTGAGAAGTTTCAGAATTCAGATTAAGAGATTTAGACAGAAAAGGAGGAAGGGGGAAATGGAGCCATACTCCTCCCAGGGGATTAGGGGGCAAACTCTTCAGAAGTCTAACACAGTTCCAACCAATAAGTGGAAGGGTGTAGACAAATAAAAAATGAGCTAATGTCTGATTCTTGGCTACATAAACACTACCAATAACCTTTGTAGCTGGAAAGACTCTGAAATCATTAAGTGCTTTGCAATATACTGTCAAGACCACAGGGGCTCACTTGAGATCATCTCAACCCTAGTGCCATAAACCAATAAAGAACAGCCACTTCAATTAATGACCACAGAAAACAAGATGAAAAGTCCCACGGAAATGGCAAAACTATTGATTTGGACACAGTATTATTAAAAGAAAATTGTGTAATTTCCTCACCGCATCATTAAATAGAGTTTCACAGTTGGGTTTCTCAAACACTACCCTCTCATTGTTAAGAAAAACAGGTAGTTCCATCACATTCACACCATTGCTGTCAACAAAAAGCTGACATTGTCATAGTGAAGACACAACACCAGTGTCAACACTCTCTGTAAGTCAACCAGTAAATGTTTTGCTCACTGTATAGGAAGTATTAAACAAGCAGCCAAACAGGGAATCCATTTCGGTTGATGGTAATGAGCCTGAACTCTCTCTGCAGTTGTACACATTAATTAAATACAATAATCCACAAAAAATGGTGACATTCACCTGACAGGACAATAGTCCTCTGAGATTAGAACACATTAGCCTGGAGGAAGTCTGTTAGCGATAAACCATATAAGAATAAATACAAATACAGACGAAGAGACAGTTGCCATGAATGTAAAGGAAGATAGAGGGTGTGTCATTAATGCCTGACCTCCAGTCCCTCTGTCCTCAAGGTTAAAATGTATTTATGTATTTGACTCAGCTTGTGCCTCTGAGATCATACAGCCCCTCTGAGATTTTTTCTCAAGCAAAACACTTCTGACATGTTTAGGTTCTCAAGCAAAGAATTATGAGTATATTAAAAAAAAATTCAAAGTGCTCTTCCTGCTTAAACTAATTTGCAGTCAACCATAACAAGGAAGACACAATGTTCCAATAGTTCCACAACATAATACAGTTTATTATCATTACTGTTGGCTGTTTATAGTTACCATGCAAAGTAGAAACATTAACAGAACGTGTGGTCAAATATGTGTGTTTATCTGCATTTTACTGCTTCAAATAAAGCTTATCCAATTAAAAATCAGAATGGGATCTATACAGAGCAGAAATCACCAAATAGAAATGATGCTTCAGCGTCTGAATTCCCTGTGTTCAGTAAAAAAATGGGGCTGTTCTTTAATGCAGCCATTTGTTTAACCTAAGCTGCCTTAGCAAACAACTTTGTTTAAAAAAGGCTAAAGCAGCTTGCCCTGGTGTTGTTTGAGCACATCAAATACCTTCTATGTTTTGGCGAGTTTGGAACTGAAAGCTCTGAATCTCCTACCTTCAAATATGTCAAGCTTTTTCCATGTGCCAATATAAACGTTTTGAAGGTTGTGTAGGAAGACTTTAAACAAACTTGCTACTAGTAAAAGAAGAGCAAACTGAACACGGAGCCAAGGTAAAAGAGCAGCACCTGTGTCAACATGGCTCCCTGGGTCATATTTACTGATGCATCATTAATTTCTTTGGAGTGCTGTCTCCTTCAGAGACTCTGCAAGTTTCCAGTGAAGATGAAAGACAACAGAAGGTAAGGGATGGAGAGCAGCTATTTAACTTGAGGGAAGGTTGGCAAGCTGCTGTCTCTGGCAAACTATGAGCTTGTTTAAAGAACTTTTGATGTGTTTGCAAGGACAGCTACCAAGAATCCCTTAATTTCAGTTTATTATTCATTTACATTACATTTACATTTAGGCATTTGGCAGACGCTTTTATCCAAAGCGACTTACATTGCATTATACTATACATTGAGTCTGAGTATGTGCAATCCCTGGGATTGAACCCATGACCTTGGCGTTGTTAACGCCATGCTCTAACCACTGAGCTACAGGAAAGCTGACAGCTATTCCGCAGAAAAATAAGAGAACTAAAGAGAACTGACAGCTTCTTCGATGCCATCCACTTATCTCCAGGAAAATAGGTAATACTTTTGTTTAATGTAAAAAATCTTTACACAGTGACCAAAACGTATTGCATTTATAAACAGAAAACATAAATTAACAATTGTCAACTGCACTAAAATGGCAAAATGTTCTGGCTAGTATTAGAGATTCTGTTCTGTTGCTCTTTCCCTAGAGATTTGTCTTTTGAAATGATACAATAGGATTTAAAACAGCAGAAAAGGTTGCAATATTGTTGTGAACTTATCCATGAACTTGGAACTCCAAGTTTTATTTTAGGAAAAAAGTAAAAGGCTGAGCTCACTGCTTGACCTTCAGAAGTCCTTCGTAGATGTTATTTTTTCTTTCTGGCTGAATAAAGGCAGCTACTGCACAAAGGTGTCCAAACCAATTTGTCACATCACATGTAACCCATTTCTCCAAAATGAAGTCTATTTCAATACAGCTAACCGTGTTACATAAATCAAAATACGTGCTGGGGTATTTGGCCGTATATAGTAAACTTTCTTAATTTAATCCATGTGTGAATGAAAAAACACCACAGGCATGTTTATGTAAATGTATGTGTGACACCCAGGACACATGCAAAAGCATGTCACATCAACCACGGTTATATAATTTAAACCCCTTGATTGCAAACCAAACAGGGGCTCTATTCTTCTGCCCTCTACTAACAGTTGGCATGCTGGGTAATAGTGGGTATTTACCCCCCCACACTTTCATACACACATGCAAAAGCACTTTACCCACTGTACAACATTTGCTGTCTTTTCCTCTGGGTCTTAAAATGCCAACATAATAAGAGCATTCAGTGCAAGAAAAGTGGAAAGCAGGAAAAGCTTCGGAGGACAGGAACACTTAAACCAAGATAGACCTTAAATTCACTTTCTCTCTCTGTTGAAACATCTGTGGCATTTTCAAGAATGGCCAGGATTACCCACACCATCCTCTGACTCACTGCAAAATACTAGTGAAAGAAAACGTGCAAGAAATAAACTGTGAAAGAACAGCTAATAAAAGTCGCTAATAAAAGATGGGTGTGGATGTGATTTTCTATAATTGTTTTGGCACATATAAAGGATTAAACTTTTTTTGACACTTTAGAAGTTTAGTTCTATATCTATATATACAGATACAGAGTTCTGTATCTATAAACACAGATACATAAAAAATAAATAAGGGACAAAGAAACAGAGTAAATGCAGAACACTTGCAAAACGAAGAAGGCTCAAAAATGCTTGTTTATAGAAAGAAGCACACCAATCATTTTACTCTGGTGCATTTTATATCCTTGGGTATTACATTGGATAAATTACACTGGAGACATTTATCGAGAGCCTTTCGGGTTCCATTTAAAATGCATAGATGAAGGGGACATAAAATAAGCACATAAAAGGCATGAGTCTTTATGGGTGCTCATAAATAGCCGGAGAAAGTGTAATATTGAAAAGCAGTTTTAGCTGGTTTGCGCTTTTCTCTCTCTCTCCGATTTCAAGAAACCACAGTCCAACCCTGAGCCACTGCCTAGAAATAAGGACAGAAACAGATTTATGGTGCAACTTTGCCCCAAGTGAAAGCAGTGTTTATTATCACCCCCGAGCTTTATGGAAAACAAGAAGGACAGAGAATAAGGCTTTTTGTCCTCTTGGCATGCTGTTGAGGGGGACTGAAGAGATGACATGGTTTATGATTGAGAGGGTTTCAACCAGCCCTTGTTGTCGTGTTTAAAGTGAAATCTTTCAAATGTCAGTTTAGAAATGCACCATGGGACAAAATGCCCTAATGCTAAACAGCTGCATGAAAAGAGATGCGTACCTACACTGCAAAATGATAAATAAAACAGTGTTTTTCCGTTTCAAGTTCTGGCAAAAAAAAATCTAAGCTAGAAGGAGTTTCTGAATGAAATTTCTGGACTGCCAGTTGATCAAAGTAAAAGTAAGAAGAGGTGAAAAAAAAATTAATGTACTATTTCATTTACACACTCCCTATTTTTGTAGTTTTAAGACCTTAAGACCTCATGATTGCTTTGCTGCATATTCTACAGACACCAGATTGACGTCAGGGGTCACCAACATGAACATTCTAAATGTTTAAACTGAAATACCTTTCCTTTTTTAACCATCCAAATTACTATTCAACTCTATGCTTTACTGTTGTTCAAGAACAGCAACGGTTTTATCACCTGTTCTCTAGGCTATGGCTGTAAGGCCTCAATTTCCCTGCTCATCTAAAATAAAATTTCGATTTAAAACACTGGGTCTTTCTGTCTGAAACAATAAAGCTGCACTTATATGAGGGAATAAGCACAAAATCCCTGCTAACATCTACCGCATGGATTAACCATATTTCCTAACACCAGCATAGCTATTACCGTTTTAGCGCTAACAGCCTTTTGTTATGTAGGAATATAAAACCCTCACCTGCAGTAAGACATAATTGTCAGAATAGGAGCCCGAGCCATTATCTGCAACGGCATCACAGTGCAGCTTATTTCAAAGCTGTCTTTAAGTTTTATTGTGCTTTTGAATCATAGCCACTGCTGATAGGCCAGATCCACCTGGATTGTGCGGGGCCATTCGATTAAGGAATCTGACATGATGCTATAAAATTACTAAGTCCTAATCGGATTTTAAAAAGGTTACGTATTTGAAACTGCTCCACCACATTTGCAGCTAATGTGGAACGGAGTGAAGCAGAGGAACGTGGAAGCCAACGAGTGTTCTGCCAAAGTCTTGGCTGAGTCGGAACCTCCCTGTCACTTGGGAACATGAAGAACTAACACAAGGGCAAATCAAGCAGAGCTGTGGTAGCCAAAGGCCATAAATGAAGCCTGTAACACTAAACCTTATACATAAGGGTTTTCAACAGTAAAGCAGGCAAGTGAAAGTATTTCTTTTAGGAGGGTGTGGGAGCAACTTAGTCGGAGAAATCCAAAATCCATTTAGGGCTGGGACTTTTTAAAATTATGTTTTAATGGATGTATTTTTCATAAATTCATTTAGAATAACCATCATTTAGATCGAGCAACATTTAAAATAGTTAATGCAAGAACTAAAAACAGTCATATTTAGTTTATAATAATCAACGTATGTTTTTCGCAAATAAAAACGAGAAAGACTGATAGTTCCTTTTTATATCAGAGGAGTTCACGGTACCATTTGATACTGTGTATCCACAGCGCTTATATATGGTAATGCTGAGGATGTTTCAAATGCTGAAAACAACACTCAGTATAATCTATAAAGGATGGCACTCTCTGCAGTAGCTTCACTCTGGTCCTCATTAAGCGTAACCACAAATATGACCACAATGCTTAACATGCTCGTCGAGCTGCCACTAAAAAATTGATCTCAACAAGAGTCTTCAGAAGCATAATTCTGGACACAATAATCTTACTTGGCTGCTATCCGGATTGCCTATTAGCACATAACTGCATCCTTAATCAGAGCATGGTAGCTTTAGTGGCTGTCTCTCATCAACCGTACGACTGCACGAGGCCTTTGAGAAACGGGAGCCATCGCTGATCAAAGGAGTTGGACCCAGAGTCAATAAAAAGGATAATGGTGAAAGTGAAAATTGCAGGATTTGACAGAGTCTTTTTACAAGCTGGAGAGCAGCTAATAAGTGGAACATTGCCTCAGTGTTACCTTTGAACATGTCAGGTTATTAACCGTTCAGTGACAGAGACAAAGAGAAACCAGCTACGCAACGTGGCATCGCCGCAGAGAAGATTTGCCTGCCAAACACCTGACAGCCAATTGTACGTGTGATAGACATGCTATACGGTTGTTAGCAGATGAAATGGAACTTAGTAAGACTGCTTTCTGTAACACTACAGAAAATTTGCTCTAACCTAAAATGCTAATGATGCCTCTGCTGAGGTTGACAGAGAGGGAAAAAAGCACAAAATGAAAGAGGTGGTTGCTGACCTTATAAAACTAGGCTAATGCACAAAGCAGCTGCATGTCCTCTTATATGGCGAATCTTGGACCTGTATATTCTCTGATTATCTGAAGCCAATATAAGGTCAAAATAGGCAACACCATATTACTATTTGTTTTGGGTTATATGAATTAAACTCTGTAAATGGTAACCTAGTGACACTGGGCTTGATACAAAGGTTTTGATCAGACAGATATTAAAAATCAAATAAATAATGTTTGTATCATCAATAATGTATGTATCATCATACAAAGTGTGCAATATGTATGTATGTCTGAATGTGTAACATACCTCGTTCACTTGTGTCCTCTCATGATCCCTGGCGAGTTAAACAGTGCAGTGAGATGTCATGACAAATATGAGGAGACATAAAATTACTGGTTTTCCATCCTAAGTATCATGCTGATGTTTACATCAGTACTATAACAACCAATGTAGAGAAAACACACTGTCTTAACTCACAAATCTGATGTCATAACTTCAAAAATACATACAGTCAGCGGACAGTCAGACCTAGAGATCAGACTCGAAAACCAAATCAGATGTGTGCACAGTATGAATAAAGACTAAATGTTCCGGAAGGGCCGATTAGTGTCTAGTAAAGCACACTTCTGAGAGTACAGATCTCACTGATCTGATGTCAGTGGAAAAACACTCAAGATTGTTCTGCTTTTGTGGTTTTGGCCCTCATCTTAGGGACATTTCTACAACTATTCTCACAGAGCAAGAATGCAAATCTTAAGTGGGTCTTGGCTGGGTTGTCTCATTTGTCAAAGACATATTTGACTAACACAATGGCAGTCCAAGGTCAACTCAGTCATTCACGTAGCTGTGGCCAAACACTGTGTGTGGTCATTCACAGTTATCATCAGCAATAGTGCAACTTACAAGTGAGGAGATCAGCTAGAGTTTGTGTTCCATTCACTTCCATTCATACACGTGTGAATGCAAATATTCAAGTTTGATAACCTCTGTCCTGTAAGTTTGCATAGAAAAATATCAATAGAAGATCTAAATTTCATAGACTGGCCGGAAACTTAGGCCATGAAATTTCAATTTCCGAAATAATTCAAACATAGTTAAAAGGAAAAGCCGGTTTGAAATGTACAGATGATGATATATATATATATTTATATACATATATATTTTTTTAAGTCTGCTACACAGGTGAAATAATATAAAAACTGGGCTTTACACATACATCGTTAAAACACGTTCTTGGTCTCTGTCATCCATCTAGAAACACTGCTAGAGCCAACTAATCGCTCTCTATTTAGTGTTCCAAGAAGTGTTCCAAGACTAATGCTTTCACTGTAATTCTTGATTTAAAACCTTCACATCCAAACAATGACCCATCTGACCAGTAAACTTTAAATTTGCAAGGCTCATAAATTTCCCTACAATTGCAATAAGTGTTCTGCCAGTGTTCCATAAGGATCCCTTGGCACAGGATGAGTCTAATGATTGGCTGACTGTCAGCCACCCAATGCAACAGTAATCAATTATTCAAGAGAACTGCATGTTTTTGCCTCTCCTAGAGCTTTAAATGGCTTTGCTATGCTGTTTATCACTATCTCTGCACCTCTACTGAAACAAAATGGACTCAGCAAGCCACTAAAAAAGAAACTACAGAGAATAAAACACAAATACCATAAAAAACAACCTAAACCTCCCAGTGAAAGAGACAAGCACCCTAGACTATAAAGGAGAGAACAGCAGTGTTGGAACAACCAGAGTTGGCTGTCTGACCTAGTTAGCATATGAACACCCCCACAAGCAGACTGTAACATGATCACAAACAAGGGGCAAAACAGGTCCCATAAAGAGCTTAACACAACATTTTTAATATATTCTTTGATGCTGAATGTATGTAAGCATTTTTATTGCTTTTCAGAAACATTCAAACCCTTGATAGATCCTTAAATTCAGCACGGGAAGTAATGTTCCTATTTCAGCTCTGTGATTTGCACACAATGTTCTCAAATTTTAGGTGAAGCGTTTTATTATAGGGTTGTGCTGCCTCATCCAAATGTGGGGAGGAGATAATTAGCTATCTTGCTTTCAAGATTGAGGGTATAAGATTACAGATGCTTTAGTGATGTGGTAATATTTTACTCTGTGATGGATACACTTTCAGTATGTATACTTACATACATAATATATATGATGTTATATTATATATATACACCTATAATACAATTTGTATTATATATTTATATTTACTTTACTTATTTATATCACATATAATATAATATATATATTAAAATAATATAAATGTAAATGTAAAGTAAATAAACACTTTTAAACAACGGAGGTTACCTGCTGTATTACACATACAAAGACACTCACCCTCTGAGGTAGGGGCCCCTGGTGACTGAGGCCCTACAGGTGTTGGGGGTACAGGTCTTGGCCAGGGTTTCCCTGAGGGGAGGCCCGCCCTTACAACCCCAACATACTCCACAAAGGTGCCAGGAAAGTTGCCTTTCTCTTTTGTGCGTTCATTGGTGCCATGTAGCCAGCCCTTCGGGCACTTTTCATCACCCTCCTTGTAATCAGGTGTAAGTAGAGCCGTCTTAGTAACGGTGAGGAGATCTCCAGACTGCAGGGAGATATCATCACCCCTCTCTTGATTGTACTCAAACAGTGCACTGTACTGGAAACTGTCAGAGCTCATGGTTTCTCTTCACATGAGCTACAAGAGTTTTTCTGTATTTTTATGCTTATTTGAAACCTGGATCTGGTCAGTAAGTCCTTGGGTAAAATCCTGAGTGCTAACTCAGCTGGAAAGTCCTTGAGTTAAATCCTGAGAGCTTAACATTCAGCTGAGTTTCTTGCAAGGGTTAAAACTCAACCACTACCAAAGGCTGGGCAGAGGCCGTTATTGCGTAGTTTTAGATTTGATTCACAAATAAAAGTACAAATCCAATAAATCAGACCGTGGGGGTTTTAACAGTCCTGGTATTCTGTGGCAGGAAACAGAACAGGATCAGAGACTGCAGAAACAGAGACAGCCCCATGAAGCCAGGGATGAATACAGGGGCGAGGGTGCATGACAGTCGTAGCATAAATTTGGGGACACGGTGACCTGGAATCAGGACGTGGGGAAATTCTGCAGCGTTGGCACTAGTCCACAGACAGAAATTAAGCATTTATTGAAGTACCCTTTTAGTCCATCTGCAGGTGTGGTCAAAGAAATATTAACATGACCAGTGCCAGTTTATTTATCAAATGACAGAGCAGAGCCTTGGTCTTCTCCTTGATAATGACCTTAAAACCTGAAAATATTCATTTTACAATTAGTTTTACAAATTTTTAATTAATGCATATTGAAATTACAATCATTGCGTCATAAGAGCAACTTTTACATTACAAATTGAAATCATCGCGATTACAGATACGTGCAAGAGCAATTTCTTACTGTATGGTATTATAACCTCTGTCTTTCAGTCCAACGCAGATAAATACATTCTCACTCACAACGCGTGACTGGGACAGTGCCAAGTTGAGAACAACGTGCAGAAAGTCGACTCGCGTGATACTGCCTACTATAACTTACCTCATTTCGCACTGAGCAAAAGCGTCCAAAATACAAGATGCACGCAGTCCAAACGCAGCAGAATAAGAAAACAGTCTGCTCTGTTATAATATGCGATTTAAATGTATCCCCAAACAACCTGCGTAGCTGAGTCAGACATCCAGCCAGACTAATGCTGTAGTACGAGTCTGCCCGAGTGACGTCGAGACCACGCCCCCGCTGTCTGATTATGACACTATGGGACAAAGTTGGGAACTTGCCTGTCATTATGTAGGGTTAGTGATAACAACCCGCAGCGGAATGAAAATATTGCGACGTAATTTCTATCTGTCTAAACACAAATGCATAAGTTATATAATACATTTCTGACGTGGTAAAGGGCGCGGATCACAATGAAAAGCAGCTGTTCAAAAATTATTTTCAAGAGCGATATTAGTATCAAGAACAGTCACGGAAACGAATATTAAATTTCAAGAGCATGCATGGGATGTAATACTCAAATACACAGACTTTTGTTTTCACCCTAAAACGTTAGGTTAAGCCTAACGTAAGGCTTACTATAGTAAAGAAGAACTAAGTAAAATCACAGACATAAAACTTGATTTTAAACTTGATCTGTTATAGTTAAAATATTATAGTTTCCACATATATTATAGACACGTCCGCAGTGCTATCTAAACGGTTTTTGTCTGTTATAGCTTTAATTATGAATTTTTACTTTTTTATGCAACTTTTACTCAGAGCATAGGATTCAAGATATTTATGACTAAAAACTTAATCATAAATGGAAATAGAATATATAATTAAATAGGTATTAAGTTCAACTCTAGGGGGCTTAAGCCATAAAGGTTATCCATCAAACAATCTCACTTTAGCTCCAATGTGTCTTACACAGTTGTTTGTTCATCTTTTTAATTATTCTTCCTGTCCTGATCACAGAACCACAGCAGTTGGTTCTGTATTCACTTGTCATTGTTTACCCTTGGTGCTTATTACAATATTTTGTAATTCTGCGCCTTTGAATAATGCAGGTAATTTCATAGGCCACAAGGTTGAAAGTGCAGTTCTGATACAAAAGACACTTAAGCCTATTGTGTGAAAATACAATAGCAAATATCAAGACCTTATGTAAATGCAAAGTGACATAAATCAATTTGTGGTGCAGAAAGGTAGATAAGATATAATCAAGACAAAGCACCCACTCGGGCAAGGCAATCCCTGCACAAGAATTGATGTATGCTGAGATGGATTGCATGCAAAATAAAATAAAAAACTCACTGGGGACAAACTACAAATCAGTAAAACAAAATATTAAAAACAGCAGCCCAGGTAAAAAGGCTAAAATTGTCTCTCAAACGAACAGATGTGCAGCTGGCCTCTCTTCCACAACATAATGACATAGTATGTATAAAAACAGATTGTTTAGTTCTGCTGTTAGAATTCCTGCATTAACCTTTACAGCTCCATTTATTTACTCTTTGAAGCTCCATTTATTTCTCAGTCACTGACAGCCGAGCTCAGAATATTAATAATTGTACTTGGTCAATATTTTAACCATTCAGACTGACTTAAAAAACACTGACTTTTGACACTGAAGTCGGAAGTGATGGAACCAGGCCACAAATATAATATTTAAGCAAAATCACATAAGCAACAATTCTATTCCGAATACAACAGGTTTTATACTATGTGAATTGTTTGAAATGATTATGGCCAGATACAGTTCCAAAACATTCCAAATCAGGATGATTCAAAATTTGCTCTCACTTTGGTAGAACTGATTTTCCAAGTTTTTTATTTTTGTACGTACATAATATTTTAAGGAATGCCAAGCATTTTATCAGTATGCCCTCAGTTCTGTTATTGCATTGAATTTACGGATAACAGAACAAAAGTGAGGTTAAGATCAAGACCTTCCCTTGAAGTCTATTGATTTGGGCCCATTCCTTGTTACACCAATGCACTTCAAAGCTTAAGCCATCCTGAACTAACCAAAGCAAAGGACTAATCCACACCATGCCAGATGTTTTTAAGAACACATCTGTTTTCATTTGCCTGCAAACCCACCAACATTGAACCTAGTCTTTCAGCTCACATTTAAGAAGCCAAGCGCTGATAAAAGAAAATGGAAGGTTTGGATTACATAGAAAACCTCCAACCACAATAATAAAACCACATATTTCTGTAGGGCCTGAAGATGTGGTCTATGTATTGACGTTGTAGGTGTCACTTTCAATTGCAGTTTTTGTGTGTATATAGTCAATTTAAATGCATATACTGCCAGGGTATATGCAGCTGAAATGTGGGATCACAAGTCTGTATTACCAACCTTTGCCGGTCTGAATACCCTGAGGGTGGACGCTTGCCTTCATGATGTCATTTGGATAGATAACATCTGGAAAATGGATTCCACCAATCAGAGGTCAGGGTCTTATTGGTGGCCAGTGGTTCATATAAGACATGTATAGATAGACAGACCCAGTCGAATGGCTAGCAAAGATGAAGGTAATACAGATATTATGTTGGGAATGTAATTTTGGTGAAATTACTGTAGGGAATGTTTGTTGCCCTTATCACATGAAAACATGTGTCTTCAAGGGTAAGTAATGGGAAAAAAACTAGCTGCTGAAGTGTGTAATAAAAGCACAGGCAGATTTTAGGTATCATTTGCAGGTGTCAATCAAGCAAAGAGGCTTAACTTGTGTTCTCTATCTATAGAGAATCTGACTATTGGGAGACATTTCAAGAGTGAACACATCTGTGTGTTAAATAACTGTACATTCAGCTTACTGACAAGGTTTGGATATAGGAAAAGATTTCCAGATACAAATTTAAATGGTTGTTGGTATTTTGTACTGATAGTACTGTTATAGGTTGTGGTATAAGGGTTTCATGTTTTGCAAACAATATATTATATATGGACCTGCAGTGCACATATAGTCTGGCTCTAGAATTGGCTCCTTTCATGAATAAAACACCTAAAAACTGTTGTGTTTAGTTTAGATAAATTATCTAGAAAGAGGTGATCTAGAAAAAGTTTACTTCAACTCAGAAAGTCAAACTAAATGTTATAAGAGCTATTTTTTTTTTAATTCTCCATGGTGTTTGGAATTAAAACAGACGTGTCAAAAACGGTTTTTAATATTTACTGGCAACAAACATCTAATATTAATATTAAAATTAAATTGGGAAATGCTATAAAATTAAGAAATAATGCTACAAAATATACAATTGAAATGATGACATTTGAAGAGGTAACAGGGTTGCAAATGTAGGCTTTAAATTAAACTGTCACACAGGGTTGCACATAAAAATTGGGATGAGGTTAAAGGTCAAAATTATGACAACAAATTATACATTCAAGAAGATCAAGACCTTTGATGGGGGACAGCTGCAAACTTACACATTACATTTAAATGAAGTTATAGGGCATTGTGTACTTTATTAATGTAACACAGCCATTTATATACTGAATTTACACCTAGTTAAAAGACGTGTGTGTGTGTGTTTGTGTGTTAGTGTATGTGCATCTATAACAGAGTCTCCAGAAGTGAATCATACATTGTGTTTTTCATCTTTAAAAGGAGTTGGTGGAGGGTCGAAGGACAAAGTCTGGAGGACTAAAAAAGCACCAGAGAAGGGTTACCTAACCAAAATAAAGATTATAAGATGCAATGAGTTGAATGGAAACCCATAGAAACTGCTGCCAAGGCTGCCTCCCCCAGGCTAAGTAAATAAGAGAGGACAGCTAGAGCATGGTGATGTCATTACAAAGCAAAAAAAGAAAAACATTAACTATATATTAGATCTAGATTTAAACCCCTATACCAAGTATACTGACACATCTTTTATTGAAATATAGAATAAGTGTTTTTCATTCCTTTTCATTTTCATTCTGCATCCAGCTAGGACTGCCCGTCCATGTACAACTCCAGCAAAGGTAAGCACTATGCTGCCTGTCAGCTACAGCTCTATAAACTGATATGCAGTGAACTAAAGGTATTCTCTTAAAGTACTTACAAGTATTAAGTAACACAAGTGCAGTTAGGGGTGCAGTTGTGGCCTACTGGTTAGTGAGTCGGACTTGTAATTAGAAGGTTGCTGGTTCGATTCCAGCGCTGAGGGGTAACAACTGAAGTGCTCTTAAGCAAAGCACCTAACCCCTGATTGCTCCCCGGGTGCAGTAATATGATGCCCATTGCTCCGGGTGTGTGCGTGTTCACGACTTGCAGTGAGTGTTCACGACTTGCAGTGAGTGTTCACTCCTCACCAGTGATGGGTTAAATGCAGAGGTCACATTTCGGGTATGGGTTACCATATCTGACAAATAATGTCACTATTTTATTTTATTTTTTAAGTGTAACCACAATACTTGCTACAGAAGGTCAGCTTTATCATCACATGTTGAGCATATGTGCTCACAGTGTGGTAGGGAGGCCAGACAGGATTCGTCTGGCACTGGAAGAACCTGAGGGCTTTGAACTGGCTCCATGACCTAGTAAATGTGTTTATCTCCACACACAGTTCCTCCCTGACCATTGATACTCGTGTTTATTGTTAGCTAGATTCCCTGAGACTATCCTCAAATGTAAAGGTACACAGATTTTTTATTTATTTCCATAATGAAAAAATATGCAATTTTTTGTCAGAACATTATTATCATAGCTGTATTGTACAGTACATTACAAAATAGTAAAAAATAAGTAAACTAGCAATATTAACAAATAAAAGAAAAATATTGCAAAGCAGCAATCAATGACTTAGTGGGCCAATAATTGTAATAATTATCAAACTGTAAGTTTAGAGCAATGGGTAAAGACAGACTCCTCACTAACTCTATTCCAGAACCTAGTTAGCGAACTCCCATTACACAGGCAGCTGTCTTCAAAGACAGCCTCAAAACCCAGATGGTACTTAATACATGACTGATCTGAGGTGCTTAAATGGCACAACTCAGATAGCACTACACAAATAAATGGGTTTTAAATGGAAGACTCGACTTACAACACACTTTCAATTTTCAGGTTGCTAACAGTGCAATATTTTAATATGCATAACAATACATACAACAAACTATTGAGTTAGATAATCAATTTTATTACACTGAAGACTGGTCAGAATTATTTAAATAATATTTATTTAAATGACTTTTGAAATTTCTTTTCACAAAACTTAACACATTAAAATGTAACAAACTATGCATCTCAGGAGGCAAAATAATTATACTGCTTATCTTTCAGAACAGCCTTTGCCTCAGGAGAGCACCCACGTTGCTTAAAATCCTTCCTATGTAGGCAGTTCACAAGGTTTTTGGAACAGAGCAGCTGTCTGTCATATTGTGGCAATATGTATTCTGTGCTGCCAGCAGACTTTACCTTCCCATTATAAGAGATGGAGCTTTTCTTAGGGGTATATATTTAATTTAGTGGCAAAACTTTTCTGGGACATCTGTGCGCTTCTGTGTTCTGTCAGTATGTGCAGCATTGTCTCTTTTTTATATACAGTCTGTCAAGGCGGTTCTCCATTTTTTATTCCTGTATAGACAGATTGTCATGATGTACTGTGTTCACACATTTTACAGCATTACATTTTACTTGTTGTTGTGCTCAAGTTATCCAATATTCTCTCTGTATGTATCTATTCCCATCTGCCCTCATAGATCCTAACCAACTAAACTTAAGCTACTTGTAGAGGAGGTCATGAGAAGTTCAAAACTATTTCAACAGTTCTCAAGAGTTCAGCCAGAAGTTTAACACTTCAGCACCAATTAATCTGAAAACTTCTACTGTCAACATGTTGACTTATTAATTTATAATCATACATGGAAGATTCTGGCAACTCAAAGCTTACTTCCCTTACGCGCACTCACACAACCAGCTCATTAGCAGTGATAAGCGCAACACTCATCATGTGGGATTGTGTTGCCACACAGTACTCACTCTCTTAGTCTCCCAGAATAACCCTTTACTTTTTCATTTCCCTTGTTGTTTTTCAAGTTCAACTTTATTTCTATAGTGCTTTTCACAATGGCACATTGTCACAAAGCAGCTGTATAAATGAGAAATGTCCAAAGATATTTAACAATAAAGAAATGAAATTGAAAAATGAAAGAAAATGTAGTAACAAAATTTGAGGAAAAAAGGACGAGAATTCAAATTAATAAAATTTATAAACAATGCTAATTGACAATGTACAAAGCGAATGTTCAAAGCTAACGTCTAAACTAATGTTCTAAGCAAAACATCTAAGCTAATGTTTTGGACTCACTTTCAATTATGGTTCCCAATCAAAACGCAATACAGGAAGAAGAATCAAAACTACACCTGGGAAAACATTTATTTTTAACAGTTGTGCTTTTATTTTTAAATAGTTATTAGAGTTATTCACATTTTCAACTAATTTATTTGCATACAGCTTTTTTACAGAAAATGCAGGTTCAACATTACCAGAAGACTCAAAAATTTCTGTTATTTAGATCCAGCGATTATTTATCTAGCGTGTGTAGACCAGATGACTCCAGTGTGTGGGTCACCTAGAGTCATCATATGAGGATAGATCCACAATGGAGCTGGTGTAAACTGTAGCTACCTTGGGATGGGTATCCCAAGATAGAAAGCAGAGAGAAAGCAAACGGAAAGCAGATAATTAAGCAGAGAATAATTACTGTAGCTGCTTTATATAACATTGAGCAGAAGATAATCTTCTGCATTTTATCTAGGTTCCTGTTACTGGAATACAATAAGTTATGAGATGCATTAGTAAGTTATGTGAAGATTAAATATATAGGAGCTAAACCATTTAAAGCCTTATAAGTAGGAATAATTTGGAATCAATACAGATCTTAATAGGTGAAATTGGGGTTATATGATAATATTTACTAGACCTTGTAAGAATGCTAGCTGCTGCATTTTGGACTAACTGCTAAGTTAATTAAGAATGCATAGTAATGCAGCAGCAGAATAGCCCAGTGAAGAGGTCATAAATGCACCAGGAATGGATAGTATGTTCCACAGCTGGGTGATGTAAGGAGGTACAAAGAAGAACTGCAGAAGATTATGTTGAGTTTGAAACAGAAACAGTACAGGGGGCTGGAGACAAAAAATCAAGCTCAAAGCTCAAAAACGGCATTAACAAAAAAATAAAGGAAATTGTAGGACTCAATATGGCAGGTTGATAAAAACAACAAATGGAATTGCAAAAACTCTCCCCATCCGCCACTGTTCAGACCAAAACTTAGTCTTGCCAAAATCATGGCAAAATTTAATATGTTGGACTGTTCAAACTTTATTAAAGGCACCACAATTCTCAGGTCAACCTGTGAGTGGCTTATCTGTAGCTGTCTCTGCCTATTAGAATGAGATCAGATTTGTATTTTAACACTGCAGAAACAATTTCCCTTTAAATTTAATTTTCTGTCTTTCACTCTTCTCTCTCCAAGATATTGGCATTGTAGTTATTGGAAAAACCTTAAACCAGTTATAGGCAGCATGCTGACTCCACTGTCCTCAGACCTGTGAGAAACAGAAGGAGATAAAGAGTTGTGTGCCTTTCTGCTCTAATGAAGCTGTGATGGACACAGATGGCTTACTGATTTACATCCCAACTGGCTCACATTGAAGGTGTCCTCTGCATTGGCTCACCTCTGATTATCCGTTTTAGAAAATGAATTCGTTTAGCTGGCAAAACATGAAGGAGTCAGAGGCAAATGATGTATACACAGTTACGATTGGGTGTGTAAACCTTCAAAGTTCCCAAAACAGTGGAAACTCTGTAGAGGAATTACTCAACATCCCTTGAATGTAAACAGCTAATTATTAATAAGAGCTTAACAAACATTAGGAGAACAGATGCTGGTACTCAGGGAGTCTTCCTCACCAACACTCATTAACCCCTGACCAATCAAAGAGTCCCGTGAAAACCCTTGTGAAGTAACACTGGTAAAGTGGTTGTTCATGTCACCCACCTTCTGCTTAACATTCCCATGGCAGAAGATCAGATGATCCTGTCAGTCATATGTTTCCCCCCTTTTCCACCTCTTCATCTGTTATTCCCAGTGCTGCTTCTTCCATCATATGCATGAAACCAGAAAAAGCATACACATAATAAATATGTGATTATTTTGCATATTTAAAAAAGCCTTATTACCGCAACCCTGAAGCTTTTAAAAATATCTCATACATTTTTAAAAATATACCATTACCCTGGTGAGATATTCAATGTCAATTCGTTGACAGTTTCCCCTCCAGCTACTTTGATTTCCAACGAATCTTAGATGAAGTTCATTAAAATTGTACAAAAACTAACAATTTGTATCATGTCTCCTGTCATTTGGCACCCATGGAAATGTTCAGCATTACAGCTTTAATTTTTTAGCCCTGTACATTTATGTTGTTGAAGAAAACTCTTTGCTTCGCTTTGCTGATGGTTTAAATGGCCCACAAATGAGCCCCAAAATTATTCTATAGAGGGGCAAATTTTCTTGAGGTTGATCGAGGGTGTGCCCATGAGGCGTATAATGTACATGAAGGTAAAGGTAGGTACATGAAGGTTCTAATCACTGGAGAAAGTAAAGTTGGAGAAGAGGTGTGGAGTCTCAAAGCTGATGAGTAATTCACTGCCTGTGTATTGCAGCCAAAGAACTTTCTGACCTACTTGTGGTATTGCCTTCAGTGCTTCTGCTAATGAGTAGAGATGTCACAGGCTGTTGCCCACATCCCAATTAGTCCTGCCTCCGTTTCAAATCAAGGAAAACTCTGCTTAACAGACAAAAGAGACACAGACGAACATTCCATGAGAGGTCACCACCTATTAGAGAACCAAGGATATTAGAAATTTAGTATTTTAAGTGTTAGTTCAGTTTAACTCTAACGGCTGATGATATGCAGCATACTGTATATGGGAGGTTGGGACAAGTTGTCACAATGAGGAGGAAGGCTCGATATATGGTTTTAAGTCAAAAGTTTAGTTACACAAAGATGTATTTTTGCTAGCTGTGGATTTATTTTTACTGAAAAGTGCCCTTTCAAGTGAGGGCAAGTTACTGAAAGTGGTTAAAAGGAATAGTTCACCCAAAAATGTAAAAAAAAAAACGATTTACTCAACCTCAAGTCATAATAGTTGCATATGACTTTCTTCAGCCGAACACAATTAAAGAAATATTAAATAATATCTTGGATCTTCCTAGCTTTAAAATGGCTTTAAATAGTATAATGATTTTGAAGCTCTAAAAACACAGCCATTCATTATAAAAGTAACCCATACAACTCCAGTGGGTTAAAAATGTTTTCTAAATTAAAACAATACATTTGTGAAAGAAAATAATCAGAATTTATTAAGTAATCGATACATCTATGTAAACAAACAGATAAATAAGAAGGATAAATTTAAATATAATGGTACGACGATAACGACAAATCCCATTGGCTTTTGCAATGATTTTCATCACAATGCATATGACGTCTAGTTGGTAACAACCAATCAGAGAACCAATCAGATTTGACTTTTGTGATGATTTTGTGTTTTACCAAAGGTAACCTAACCAATGACAGGCTCTGTAATGGCTGTTTTTTTATTGTGACAAGTTACCCCACAGAGTATAGCAAAGGTTAACATGCATTCGGTGAAGTGTATCTTTTTGCTATGTTATTGAGAATGTATATAATAAACATAAGGCATTTGCCTATAAGGATATTAACATTAAGAAAACAATCCTGAGACATACTTACTGGGGTAAAAAGTTAACCAGCCCTGATCTCATAAATACCATCCTTTTTTTCGCATAAAAATATATACAAGTAAAAAATCTTCTAAAATATGAATATTTAAATGTTAATATTAATTCAGCAAATGTTGTAAAGTACCACAGATATGCATGCATTATCCATTTTGCCAGCATTAAAAGTTTTTACTAATGTGCAGTTCTGCAGATGCTCTGCAGTTACTGTAGCCTCTTTGTCTTCTTTGTTTTCTGCACTGCACAAGCTTCTCTTCTCTCCTAGAGGGACCCAGAGAGAAGATCAGTCTGAACAAAGAGTTCTTTCCCACGCGCTCAAACAGACAAGCTCAGCCACAAAGCACACAAAAGACATAAAAATATATAAAACAGCGATATGTCTATATTTCCAATTCTCTTTTATTGTTTATTTTTTATCAGATACGCCACCCTAGTAAAGCATTACTCTTAACACAAAATTAAATCCTGGACATGTATTGATGTTTTTACAAATGCAATTAATTCTGATTTATCGTGTTACTTGCTGGAGGATCTACAATAATCCTGTTGGTGAAACTCTAAATTGCCCTGTCTCTTTAAAAGCATTCCACATTCAATACACCTATTTAACTATAAATGATTTCATTACAGTTGCATCATAGGTTTATTTAGTTTTCAGGAAAATAACTCAATAAAGTACCACAACAGGTATGAGGGTATCAAAATGTAAAATTGATCCAAATATGTCAAGACTGGTAACGCAGGAATAAAACATCTACAGTATAAATTAGTGCTTTTGAACAAATATAAAGAATTTGGTGCATTGCTGAGGAATTCTCTAATATAATATGGCCTTTCACCAGTTTCAGTTTGAGTGTGGTTATGCATTCATAGATCTGAAACAATAATCTTTAATGATAAACAGGGATTCATAACAGTGTGCTGCACTGTTTATTTCCACTAAGATCTAGAAGTTAGATTTCGTTCACTTATTCTCCATAAAACTTATCTGTGGAGCAGATAAAGGTTTAATGCAGAGAGAGAGAGAGAGAGAGAGAGAGACTGATAGTAAAGACCCAAAAGATTTCTCTGCTTTTTAACTTCAAAGAAGGACAGATTGATAAAAAGCAGATTGTACAGCACGCCATTTGAGACCACCTCAAAAGCACAAACCATCTCTGCTTAACTAATGCATTATGGGTAGTTCCTATACATTTTCTTTTGAAAAAGAACAGATAATGTGTAAGTATTTTTAATACCATCTATTGTGAGACAAGCTGGTAGACATACACAGATATGTACAGTATGTGTGCTCGTTTGTAAAGAACTAGGCTCTTTTGTTCCTCTTAGATCACAGAGGAGTTTCTTGCAATAAAGTTCCATAGACTTTGCATTTAAAATTAAATAATTACACTCTCAGCTCACGATTGTAAAGCTCCAGGGACATTTTTCATTGCTGCCACATTCCTTTCTCAGTTTCCTCATAAGAAGCATTTTTCCTCACACTCAATACTGGGTCTCACCACCACTTCAAAGGCTCTGATTGTCATTAGCGGAGCTGGCGTTATGAATATTACATCTATGGTGTGAGGCTGTGCTGTGCCGCATAACTTGCTTCGACAACCGCATCAAATATTTAACTAGGTGACTGCAGGCATGGTTGTTGTCTGGAAGAGAGAGAGAGAGAGAGAGAGAGAGAGAGAATGAAAGAGACGGGATGGGTTTGAAGAGCCCAGGGTGTTTGGAGTGGGGTGGGGGTAAGTTGTTCATCATTTACATGGGAGTGCTGATTCTGACAGTGGCCGCCACCTCATCATACCACTTAGGGAAATGAAAAGAGTGAGACTGAGAGTGAGAGGTTTAGTGGCAGAAGGTTATGGGACCGGGGTGGGGGTGGGGGCAGGGACATGAGGTGGGGGGATGTGTTGGGGGGACGAGTGGGGTTAGTTTTAATCAACTTGCTGTATCAAGCTTACTTATGCAAACGGTCCCCATGTGGCTGATATGTGGGCGATATCATGGACAGAATGTCAACTAGCACAGAGAACCAATACTAGAGAGTGAGTGTATTTCCTTTGTAAATGGATGTAACAGTCTGGTTAATCCTGCACACAGAGGAAAACGAGAAACAAGGGCCAATATTTGATAATTTACAGAAGCAAACATAATAATTCTGTGCATAATGACAGTTTCATTTTTCCTGAACTGGGAATGCACTGAAGGACATTCTCATACAGATGTTTTCCAGAATCCTCCTCCTCTCCCCAGTGGAAACAAAATATCATGTATACAGACTGGACATTCTTATACGGGAACTAATAAACACTTCTGTGACATTCCTCATTGTTGGCCCAATAGCTGCCACCTTCAACCAAAGTCAAGGGAGACATTAGGAATGACAAAGGATCCATTCAATTCTGGGCTCTGAGCACAAACTAAAAACTGTTCTATGTAGGACATTGAAAACAACAAAACCAACAAAGATGGGGTGTCTAAAATGGGGCAACTGAAAGGTACTCGTGTGAGGTAGTAAAAGTAGATTCACAGTGTGTTTGTCATGAAAACTTCAAAAATCTTCGATCTGCACAGATGCATTTTAAATGTGATGTGCTCCCGCACGCAACCAACCTCCATTTTTTTTCTAAACTACATAAACCACAAGTATGTGTGTATATTAGAGTCTACTTTATCTCATGTACTCAGCCTGCTTCAAAGAGACTTCAAAAGCAAAGAAACTGGGTCACACTCCAGTGAAGAGGGGGAGCCTGAAAGTGGAGGCAGGGTATACAATTAAATTTCTGTGTACATAGTTAAATCTTTTTAACTATTTTCAGAGTTTAGGAATCCACTTTAGAAATAAAGAACAATGAATTCGTTTTTAGGTTAGTAATGGAAAGTTTTAATACAAAAATGGGTATTTTAATACTGACTCACAACAGAAGACACAGAAGGACTGTGTATGTCATGCACAGTGTTCTGAATCAATGCTGATTGTTTTCCTGAGGCGGTTCTCACAGTGTTTGTTGTTGCATTGTAAATCTGGTGAAATCTGTCAGCTAGGTTGTTATAAACAGGCCATTGGCTTCTCCTTGCATTTCTGTTATTTTAGCTCTGAGGCAGCTCTCACCAAAATGAGATCCCCCTGCATTCTGGATTTTTCACAACTGCTTTCTCAAAATAAAATATGAATCTGTTTACAATGGCATATCAATCAAATTACTATTTACTATACTATTTAATGGTATGTGCTACTTTAAGGGTTGTTAAAAAAAGATTTTCCCCTGAGATCCAGTTAGAATATCTTTTTTATAATGTATTTTTCCATGACATCTCTCTGACCCTTAAAATAAACAGGAAATTAAACATTTTTTGCTGTGCCTTTAAGAAACACCCCCTTGGCATGTGAAATAAGCAACAAGAGAACACCACTAAAGCACACTACACAGTTTTAAGATAACTAACAGTATTTATCCTGCTTATTATCTCACTGTGACCGGGCAGTCCAAGTTCAAAGGGTATTTTGGATGGGAAACAAAGTTTGAAATTCTGCATTTTCCCTTATGTTTTAATAGTGCAATAAACTCTTTCATCTCAAAAGATCAGAGAAAAATTTGATTCCTTATGATATGACCCCTTTAATGATTTCCAAGATGTTTGGGATAGCATCTGTCAAAGCATCTTTATGGGACAGCTTTGCCTTTAAATAATTTTAATGGAATACGATTGGCTACCCTACCAACGATTATGATAATGAAAAGGAAAGAGGGAGGTACTGAAAACCTCCATCCTGAAATGAAAACAGATGGAGTAAAAGAAGAAGGTCCTCTACCTCCATCTAACAGTATACATAAATTATTTCTCTAAGGACGGTAGAAATAGATTTACTTTAAGGTAAAAGCCAAATAGCTAGGAGCACTCTAGGCCTCATGTTTTCTTAATGCAGGACTTTTTACTGAAGTTGGTGTCAGGTGAGCTAAGAAGCACCTCAGGCCACGCTCTGTGCAGATGGCCCATGTCCAATATTAGACCCCATCTAATAAAGAGAGCAGGTCCGGGCCAGAGGTAAACATATAGCTCATCTCCCATGATTCCAATGGAAAAGGGATACAGGGAGCAATAAAAGGAGCTATAAGGGAGTAAAAAAAGAGGGAAAAATCCACAGACAACTGGCAAAATGGCTAATAATCTCAGCATTGCAGTGAACAAGGTGAAGAGGTCCATCCATCTTTGGGGTTGGGGTCAGCATACTTATACTGTCAGAAAAAAGGGTCATTGTGAAAAGGTATGGGCATGTGGTTAGGTAATGTTGCCTTCGTAACGGCCCTTGGGGCAAATATGTTTCAACTATGTGCCTGTGTTTATGTGCCACATTTCTCAGCCAGGAAATGAACATGTCACATCCTGGAAATCACAGACAGGCATCGTTTGTGTAAGTAACAGAGAGATTGTCTAAAAATTTGCTACTTAAAGGCACAAAAATATCTTTGTTTCTGCTCATCTATATTTCTCAGTGGATATACTTCTGTCGCTTTATTTGCTTCTACAGATTCATAGACGACACATCATATCCTGCTGCATCTACACTTATTTCCAAATTGAGAGTCGTGTGGGCACAGGAATCCTTTGATTTAATATTCTGCCAATTGGTCACACTGTGTACTGTTCAAATACATTTCACTTACATAATTATTTCAATACTTATGTTATGCGAGTCTCTGACTGCAATAAATATGACCCACTTAAATTCAATCACCATAGATCATATTGGCTAACATCAAGTGCCCTCTCTGCCAGTTCCTATATACTGCATTTAATCCACTTCATTTACAGCTCATATAACTCAAGAAATGAAGTCACGAGGTTGATGACAAGACTTAGATGGCTTTCTCTATTGAAGTTAAGGATTTAGTATTTTGATAACTTATATAAGGTATCCTCAATGCATACTGCACATTATAAATAGGAGAGCTTGAAAAGGACGGTTATACATTATTTTGA
Organism: Botia almorhae; assembly: GCA_036877575.1. Taxonomy (NCBI): domain Eukaryota; kingdom Metazoa; phylum Chordata; class Actinopteri; order Cypriniformes; family Botiidae; genus Botia; species Botia almorhae. Next base: position 33,860 of record JAZGTJ010000215.1, on the reverse strand, counting down.
GCAGTATACAATTTGATCCAATATTTAAGGTTTGCATTTACATATATATAGCTATGGTGGAGCCAGAATCTGAGAAGCAGGAGACTTTGATCTCAATTTAATCTCACTGTCATCCAGAAGAAGAGATTGAGACATTTATAGATCTCATTTGTGGTTTTCCATTTTTATGTGCCGCCAAATCCATCTTGGGAGGCAGAGAAGTTTCCTCACTTATCTAATTAAGAGTCGTCTGGGTCCTTCAAGGATCTTTTAAGGATTCAAATGTCAGTGATGCAAATGTCATACAAGAATATCACCTAGGAGACTCAAAGCACACATGTACAAACAGAGGAGGCTCATCTGTGTGTCGTGGGGTTTCCATAAATGGGTTTTAATTATTTTACAGAAAGACACCTGCAGTGGCTTTTAATGCTGCACACAATAAAATCATCATTATCACAGAGAAACTGATTAATGGTCCCAAGATAAATCGCTTAGTGAAATTGCTTTAGCCAATTGCTCCTGTATATGACACTTTACATTGAAGTACATGTTCAATTACTTTTAATAATTGCCTTTTTACCGTCTATTCTGTTGTGGTTGACTGTGCTTTTTTATGTTCCAGTTGCCATAGATCCTGATGCAATACATGTAAAAACAATAACAGTATATTGAAACTACCCTTTGTTTTTTTTAGATATGCATATTTATTGAAGACACCCATCTAATTTATTGCAAATCAGACATGCACATTAAAATTCTGACCAATATAATTACTTACAAAAAATAATAAAATGACCAAATCACAATAAACAACAGGCAGGTATGCATAGATATGTAAGGTAATCTTTTAGGGAAAGTCATGATGTGTCAACCAAATGCTTTAAAGTTAAGGGTACTTTTTATACTATTACTGCACAATGGTCTTGAGGACTCAGTTAAGAAAAATCTCACAGATCAGATTCTATAACCACTCATTGGTTTAACAACAGGAAACAAAAACAGAAAAGTTCTCAAAATTAGTTAAGTACTGCAGACTAAGTGTTCTTTTTGCATGTTTCTGTTATAATTGACATTTACACCCTACAAATTCCGAGATTTGTCCTGGAAGCTCATTCCACCATGCCCACAAAACGCATTTGTATCTAAGGCATCATACCGTAACACGCTTACCGTTTCTATTTTCAATCAGCCTTTCCCCTTACTACCAAGTTAAAAGAATTTTACCACTCAGAACTTCCAATAAGCTGTGAAGAAACCTCCAGCTTTATTCTGTCTTAAATCTCCTTCCCTCCTACATTCCATCTCTGCTTTACAGTGTGGGAGATTAAGCAGTTGGGTTTGAGGCTGTGTTGGCTGCTGTACTGAGAGAAATCAATGAGGATCAGTGCTGTTAGCTTATAGGCTAGCTAATCCTTATCTCAACAAGCGCATCCTTCAGCCTGCTTCACCACTGACTCCTAACAATCACAGCCCAGCCAAATAAATGAGGTAGCATGCGGAAGTGACTGTGTCCTTTAGGCAAGTGAAGACTGGTATTGATCCAGTACAGTTTCTAGACAACCCAGTGGGTATCGGAGGACATAATCTGAAGGGCAGTTACACAAGCCGCTGGAGCGATTCCACCAATTTCTGGGATAAGAAACTATATCAACTACCTCAGTGTCTTATTAGAAATGTTCACGCCCTGTAGAGGAGCAAAAATAAAGGCTAACATTGTTATCTGTTCAATAGGGAGAACTAAGAATTAGATCAAGATGTGCGAGTGTGATTCTGATTAAATAAAGTCTATATAAAGGTCTAAATACAGTTAAGAAAAACTACATCAATACATATAATTATTGCATAGACAGTGGGGATGAGAAGACTGACATCACTAGCGGAATTTTCACAATTTTACAATAAAAAACAATTAAGTATTTTCTTTTGTACATTTATAATTTTATTTTAGCATAATTTAAAAGGTAAATAAGAAATGGAACTAAGGAACAGGATTCCTTAGTATTTTGTCTATATCTGTTTTGCTTAAAGGGTCATAGCTTCGCACAAATTTGACCCAAAACTGATGATCCATGTTATCTCAGCAGAATATAAAAGTATTTAAAACCGTGTGCTTTAATTAAACCTGACCTTTTCTATAAAGTGACTACGGTCAATGTCATGAATTTGCTTACAATTTGACCAGTGACCTAGAAAGAGCAAAGAATCTTAAATATTTCTTCTTCATTTTACATCATTCAACCTGCTCTTAAGCTAAACTCAGATACTTGTGAGAACACAAAGGAATCTGCCTTTTCTGATGTCCCTCTTTGCAGAAGGATAGAAAATGGTGTCCAGTCAGGTGTGAAATTTGGCTTGTGAGAAGATGAGGTTGAAATAAGGGGCACAGATCTACAGCCTGTGTAAGGTGTACTTGGAAGAAAAGACTTAATTTAGAGATGGGATCCAGGGCTGAGAAAAGTAGAGTGGAAGAAAATGAAAGATCCAATGTGACTGAGATTTTTTAAAGTCTGTCAATTCTGTGTTCCGGGTTTGAGTACCTGGAGTAATGCAGCCCATTTGTCTCAGCAGGTAAGACCTGCCACAGCTTCCTCTCTGCCCACCGCAGGGGCTGTCCACCAACATCTGTTTGCTATGCAAGGCGGGTCATGGATTGAATAGAGAAGGCGAAAAGAAGTGGGCGGGGAATATGAAAGTTCTCTGTACCTATTCCTACCCTGTCAACACCAGGTATTACTTTGTGGAGATAGATTCTAATGCCAGTGAGAGACTGAGGACTTAATCTGCTGTCAATTTGATATAGCAAGGGGACTCTCGCCCTCATTTTTTAACCCCACACCCCACCGAGTGGCGTCAAGTTAATAGCCTCCTAGCAGCAGGAGCCCAGACGGGGTGAGGAAGGTATGGGACAGAAAGGCAATGAAGAAAGATGGAAGAAAATACTCGCTGGGTCATTATGCATCCTCTCTACCTTCGAGGGATCATCTTTGCACACATTTTGACATTGTTTGGTGAAGCCATCTATCAGAAAGCTCCATATAGCACGGAGCTTTGCCGAGGAGCACAGAACAGGTGAAGCTTGGAGGGGATACAAGAGTTGATGATGATTAAAGATGATGAGCAAGTCTCTGCCAGGTCACTTTTAATCAAACTCCCGCCCCATACTGTGCCTCGATGACACTGATGATGACGATGGTGCTGGCGATTATGATGGTGTTGATGATGCTTCCCACCATTGGGGTAGTCTGTCCCTTTGAGCAGCATGCTGACAATTTGAGAATTCCCAAAAACGGTCAGTCAAACTGACAACCGACACGCTCTCTGCGCACACAGATGGCTTTGCACTACATATCCAATTCGATCCCCAATAGTCCAAATTAAAAGCAGACCTTCCCAGCTGTGTTTAATGGGATTGAGAGCATCGCAGGCAGCCTTGAGGTGATAGTGGCTCTATTCACACGCACACACACAGCTCACAGCTAGGCAGAGCCGTAAAATAACGGCAAATACAGCAATAAAGTCATCAAACGCCCCCTGAAGTCCTATTCATAATTAAAGTTTTTATTAACAGCTGTCACAGGTACTCGAAGGCCTCTGGGAACTTGGCTGACCTTTTGGAAACAGATTTCTTCAGTTATATGTTGTGATCACAAGTGAACCACAAATCAACAAAAGCGAAGGTTACACTTCCCAGAATCATGCTCGCATTTGTGCCATGTTGTAACTTTTAAATCGGCTCTTGAGCACCTAGGCTCTTGACTCCCTCTTTGAAATCTGTTGCTCTCTCCCATGATGCCTTGGCAACATGTTATGACTAAGGAAATTAAAGCCTAAGGAAATTAAAGCTATCAATAAGACAGGTTAGTGTCTAACTAAAGCTAGATATGCATGCACAAAGCCAGATCCACTGTTATTTCAAACAGCATTCATGAGGTTTTTGAAATTAATGGTATGGAATAACCTGACCCAAAATAAAGTACCATCACCAGAGACAGGAGGGAGTAGTGTTCAGCTTTGCCCTCAAGCGTAATGAAGGTGCTGGGTTTAGTAGGCAGAGGTACTGAGAATGTTTTAGCGGCTTGTGGCATACAAGCAGTAAAGCCAGACTGGTAAAGTTTTCTGGCTGGCTGGCTTAAGCAGACTGGATTTAGTACAAAACAAAAGAGCAGTGTGCACGCAAGAGAACAGCTGGCATGTAGCAAACTAGGCACATGTGAATATACACACACAGAATAGACACAAACATACTGATAACATTTTTATCGTATATAATGAATGCACCGTAGGTCATTTTGAGTGAATATGCTGACAAACATATCCACTGATAAGCATACAAAGATATACCTTTGCTTTTTCACATAACTGTTACCCTAAAATGTGCACATGCATTTAGGCATCCATCCTATTTAGATTTTTCTGACATTCCAGGAATTCCTAATTTAAGGCACCTTTGATAATGATAAATTGCTTTCACATGCAGTTTATTACTTTTTTAATTAAAAGAGTGTGCGTTAATATGCCTAGTTTACCCCTAGTACCCCTAAATTAAACAGAGAAATGGTATGGTAGGTAGTGTACTTGCCTCTTCAAGCCCAACCTGGGTCATTTCATCTTTCTATAAGAAAAAACAAATACAGCAAATTTTCATTTATCAGATGTTTTGATCCACTGTAATTTACAGTATACTTGTTACAGTGACAGTATCCCTGGAGAAAACTAGAGGCTAGATATATACACCTACATTTGTTTTTGTATCATGGTGGGGACTTTTCATTGATTTCTACTGTTGTTATACTGAGCTAATGATATTTTCTATCCCTTAACTACCCCTTCTACAAGTTTAGATTTTTTTTGAGACATTAAGTAGCATGTTTTTTAAGCCGTTGTCTTTTGCCTGGGGCCAAACCTCAATGCAGTTCAAAAAGGAAACTGACAGAACAAGTTAAATTCAGAGCATCTTATCCACTGATAACTACTAATAATCTACTGTGTATATGTATTTTATCTTCATTTCAGTGAGTGAACAGTCAAAAAACCTATATAGATCGTACTGCACTCCTCCTCCCTATTTCATACCATTGCCTCTATCATCCTTATATGAATTCTTTATAGCAGTGGAGTGGATGCGTTTGTTGTCTCAGGCTGTAATGAAACCACAAAGGCTTTATATTGGTAGCCACACACATACACATACAGATGGAGCCTCAAGCAGTGGACTGTAAAACAGTGTTGTGACTGGGTTAAATCTAATCCAATCTGAAGGTACTTTTTGACGATCATCCTGTGAAATTACAACTAATCAGTGTTGTTGTTAAGGAAGATCTCCCCCGGGTAACCGTTCTGCCCAACATGGAGCCATAGGCATCCATACATCATCTCTGCACTCCACACAACTATCTTCTCACCGCCACCAGCAAAGCAGTCACTTCACTATGCTCTTTGAAATCCCATCATGGCCAATTGCTGTAATCCATCTCAATCTGCAACCTCTGGCCCACTCTTTAGCTGTCTAATGAGGACTCCAGGTCAGACCCCAATCAGCATCCCGCCCCCCGCCATCTAAAAATCCAAGCGATACCCTAAAGTGAAGTGTGCCTTTAATAATAGCAAATACACAAGGAACAGCCTTGGAAAACCAACACCCATATAATCCAGAAGCAAGCATCAATTCCATGTCTTATGGGTGGTCTGAAGGGCGTTCCGGGTATTAATAGCAGTTTGTGTGATCCTAAATTGAGATGACCTGTAGCGGAATAATGCATCATAATGTGCTGGCAAATAGGATCATGGTCTGGAGGTGGCCCTTTCATCTCCGCTACGCACACCATGTGTGATTATGCCGAGGGGTGGAGGGCTGATGGTGAATTTTTCAGCTGTCAATAATCCTGGCTTGATTGACAGTATAACATGAGCGTATCATCTCTGGGCTCAGACAGAAATAGCTGGCTATCATGGCCTTCTTTTGACTTGAATGCTTGAACAGGGTGAGGTCACAGTGCACAGAAATATCTCATCTTATAGAATGCATGGTGTAAATATAGGCAGGCACATACAAATGGAGTTTAAAAAATAAACATGCCGATATGAGCACTAATTGAACAAGGCATATGAACAAACAGAAATGAATAGAACAGAATACACTCATTTATCTGAAATAAGCATGACATAGTTAAGACACTTAGTTACCTAATTTCTAATAATAATATATACAAAAAACATTTATACTTAACACAATGTTTCTAAGGCTGCCAGCAGTTACCAGGAATGATTTTTGCATAGTTGTAAATTCTATCATAAATATGGAAAAACATTTAAGTGCTAACTTGATTGACATAATAAAATTTATGAATTCTAATTTCTGTGTAAAATTATTTTCACACAGGTTTTCTCCCACAAATACACATACAAAGTCAATCAATGAGACCCAATGTCATTTGATGAGGAAGCACATCCGAACTTTAAATATAGCCTAGCAGGCTGCTGAAGCTAGATAAAGTGGAGACAGACCTCCAGACCACAGTGTGTGTGTGTGTTTATATGAAGTGCTATTTCACACTAGTATGTATTCAATCTATCATTCGAGGACAGTAACTAAATGAGGTCTGGATACTAGCATACTCATGCTCATACAAATAGCAGATAAATGAAACACAGCAAAGCTACTAAATTATAAAGGACCAAGAATTTATATGCAAACAGGCGCGTGTGTATATGCTGTTTGTGAGTTTAAATTACAGCGCTGTGATTTTTTTTTACAAAATTATTGTTTAACTATGACAAAATGCCTGAAGGAAATGAGTGTACTGCCCTATTAGAAACATGCTTCTACATAAAAAACTCGGTTCATTACATGAGTAAAAAAAAATCACCCAGTGTAAGTGCTGGACTGAGACTAATTAGACCGGCATCACTCACTAACTCAATTACCATGCTCAAGCTTTTGAGAGCAGTACAGCACAAAATGGATCAAGGAGCCAAACAACAAAATTAGTGGCAGGTGTACCAGCAAAACATTATGATATAAATTAGCTGATTTGACTGTTCAAACTGTCAGAGCAACTGAACTACCAACAATCTTATTACAGAAGAACCCTCACAAACATCTTGTGTTGGTGACAGCCTGGCATCATTTGAAAACAATAGCACAGCATCGGGTTATGAATGGTCTTTGTTATATTTGTACTCTTAGTCTTCTCTCTTTCTTTCATCCTCTCTCGCTCTCTGTCACTTCCTCTCTTGCACATTCAGTTTCTAACTGCTTGGCCTAGCACACTGTTGATTTCCCTCGGGCACACCCAGCGTTCCCACTTTTATTGTTATGGCCTATTAAATTCCATGATGGAGAGGCCAAGTTGAGGATGGCATCTGTTTCGCCAGCCGTCCCAGATGGATACTTGCGCCAAGTTAACCAAAGCAGACCGTTTCTGCAGAGCTGAATATATTTGCGGAAAAGGTCAGATCGATTTAGGAATCATTTATTGTCTCCTTTAATGTCCTGTTCAAGGCTGTTGGCCTTTTTCCACCCTATATTTTATCAACGGCTGCAGGGCCCCAGTGAACTGTGGAGTGCTTGGGTGAAACGCCCCGTTTTAGAGTGGCCCAGATATCCGACACAGTGTTGTGTTGTAGAAGACAGAAGATTACACAAGATAAAAGCTACAACACTGAAATCGATGGAGAACAATGGAATGTGCAGTCATCAGTCTGTCAGTAATTACTTCAATTTTGACTTGTTTGTCACACAAAACTATTGCATGGCTTCAGAAGATTCGAAGTCAGATGGACTACTTTATAATAGTTTATGGAGATTGAAAGCTCCCATTCAGAATAACTACACAAAACACTGCAACCAGTAAATCATATAATTTTTGTGTGAACTGTTTAATCTGCTCTTTCGCTCTCATTTTCTTTCTCTCTTTTCTTGTACATCACCCCATTACATAAGAATTCAGCTGTAAGTTGATGCGAGGGAAAATACACCACTAATACAAATAAAGGTAATTTCCATAACACAGAAAGAAACAGCTAAAACATTCTTTATATCATTTATATTTTGTGTCTTTATGTTCCACAGGGAGTAAATGATAAAAGAATTTGTATTTCTTTTCCGTTAATGATGTTGCATGTGGTTTGATAGCTGCATCAACGCTAATGAAGTCGACAAGAAGCAGTGGAATCATTCCAACTTGTTGGCCAGACACATCCCACAACTATAACCCTGGTATTGTTCCAACACTGGGAACAAAGCTACCATTTACGCCTATTTGGAAGACTTTCTCCTTAGTGCCATTTCCATCTCAATGATATTCCAGAATAATAGACTCCAGAATAATGATATTCCAAACAGTACAACAGGAATTACACAGGCTGGGATTTTGAGGCATTGAGCATTCCAAAGATTGACAATGGCAAATGTCAGCACAACGGCACAATTTCATATTCAAAACAGTCAAATTAATCAAATATTTGTATAACAAAGGAGAAATAAGCCTGCTGCATCTGGCCCAGAAGATAAAGGAGGAAGCACAACATAAGCGCTCTGCTTTTTACACAACATCTCGTTAACCTCGCTGCTGCCATTCTCATGAATTTCACACGATTAAAGCTGCAGTTTGGATGGAGCGAGTGATGTAGGTTGGGTGACAGATCAGGTAGGACAGCATGAATCCATTCAGGTACAGCAGCACGTGCTGCGAGCAGGTGGAGATTTGTATCTCTGTCGGCTTCGGGCACGACAGGCAGCTCATTTTGTCGCTTAATTCCCCGCTTAATTTCCAAAGGATAACCGCTCTCCCCCGCCGCATCAAGCGCCGCCTTATCTACAGGCAGCTGGTGCGTGCAAAATAGAACATCGTTGTCTGTTCCTGAAATATGCCTGGCACAATTAAGCTTTGACAGATGTATTATTCCAAACACTGACCGAGCTGATGAGACAAAGGAACCTACACGATGAGCTTCTGTGATGCACAGCTGCCTCAGCGTCATGATGTCACCAGCTCAGTGGAGATCTCTATGAGAAGTGCCACGGATATGACTGCTCTGTTTATTATTCTGGCAAATGCTCCCGTATTGATGTGAGGGCATTAGCGGACAAATAATTGTTCTCAGTTTGCACGCTCAGTCCAACACAGGTCTTGGCATCTGGACAACTGACATGCAAAACAAACAGCGGAGTACCTGCTTCTAGGGCCAGCAGACTGTAATGCAATATTCACAGAGGAGACTTCAGTGAATGGGTCAAATCCATCAATCTAACAGCCCTGGGAATCGTTGCTAGCTTAATGGGCCCACCCAATGTCAAAAGGAACACATTAGCTTGGCTGGTGTTACATAAACTCCCTTAATGGATTATTAAATATCAAGTCGGGGAGGAGTGAAACGCTTGTGAAACTCTGGACCATCAGATGCAGTCTTTCCCATGGGGATGGTCTAGGTATACATGAGTATTATCCTAAAAGACCTTATGAGCTTGGGAAAATCTACAGGCCCAATGAATGTGCCAAACCCAAAGCTAGGAACAAGGCAAACAGTGGCAGATGGTTTCCAAAAAACAAAGAAAGCTGTGAGGGGCTTTGTACGTAGTAGTATGCAAGTAAACATCCCACACAAGGGGTCTTGCATTTTCCCCAGTAGTACAACATGGTGATATTTTTGTTTAATGAAATTTGTAAATCATACTCGAGGGGGTTAAGTGAATGAAAAGCAAAACTCCTGAGATCAAAGAAGAGAAAGCGCAGGCATTTAAAGCAATTGACTTTTCAGATCAGACCTTATGTTGACAAAACATCTACGTGCATTCTGGAGACGCCATGTGCTTTTAAACTCAACAGAACTGTGATAAAAGGCCCTACAGCTGCATGTTCATGGACGATGGCCATGTGTAGTCGAATGAGAAGTCATAAACATTAAAGGCTATTATTGGTGTTTGGTGAACATTATTAAAACCAGTTAAAATCTAAATTTCATCTTGCGTGCCGAGTGGCATGAATGCCCACCATAAAAAGAAACTGTTTGTAATAAACCGCATGTAAAAAATATGACATGACTTGTGCAGAGCGCAAATCACAAAGCTTAGAATGGAATTTAGTGAAATACATATCACAGGTCTTAGCAACATGACCATTATCACTGCAATTTGCAAAGTATTTAGTGATTTATAGACAGCTAAATGAACAGAAATGAACTGCCTTAGATAGCATCTCTTTCTCAAGAAACGGAACTCAACATTTCTCCTAATGATCTGTGTCTATTCAGAAGAAGCCAATGTCAATACAGGGTTACACAAGTTAGTTTTTTCCCAGAGTCTGTCTGAACTTATCAAAGCCTAGTTCTCTGCCTCATTGTCTACCGCCTACATAGACAGCTGTCTTCTATGCCAGAATTGGTGATGGATTTGGAACACTTTACATGCAGTAGGCAGGTAATCCATGTGTCTTACAAATAGTGCTACACACACAAAATGCACAGAAGACTCAACACACAATGGATTTCAATAGGCGACTTGAGGGACAACTCAATATTCTCAAGAACACCGTACAACTGTTGACTACAAAATTTAGTTTTAAAATAAATAAAAAATGAAAAAAATAAAGATGTACTTATATATTTTAATATTGAATGAAGCATATTTATAATTAACATTTCTTCTTTGCCTGACATTATTTTACTCAGTTTTTTGCAATGCATTATGGGATTGACTTTGACCCTGCAAAGAAAGACAATCCTATAATGCATTCTGCCTTTTATGTTTAAACAAGGTATCGTAGGATGCAACATAATTAAGTTGCCTACCATCTGAAACAGCCTTTGCATGCTCATGATGACTTTAAACACTGCCTATGAAATTGGAGACAGTCCAAAAGGTTTTGGAACAGAGCGGCAGTGTTGCCTTCATCCACCCCAGCTCTCTATGCCACCCCATCTAACAGAGCCCCCAAAACAATACCCCAGACTGCCATGCCAGCAGCAGGGGCTGAGAATACACTGCAGGCACGCACATCAAACATCACACAGACAAGTCTAGTCTTGGCAGTGCTGCTTATTACAGAAGTAAACAAAAAGCAATCAAAAGAGAAAAACAGCAAAATTGTTAACTTTGAAAACACTATTTTTGTGAAATTATCCCATTCTGTGGAGAGGAATCTAGATGAGTTATACCCAGATAAGGAAATAACTTCTTGTAATTTCTTTTCCCCCAGTAACAGTTTGGGTGATTTTACAGAGAATAAACTGTTTGTGTTAATGAGCAGTTTTGTAAAAACACAGTTACATAAACTTGGCTGTACTCTCCTAATCCCCTATGACCGATGCACCTCTGCAAATAAAAAACAAAGTTGTGGACAGATGTGGACATAATGGGGTGTTTTCAGGGCAAACACAGAGAGGGCATTTAAGAAAACAAAAAAGATAAACTGAGAGATTAGATATTAGATATTAAAAAGATATTAAAGAAAAAGATATTAAAGAATTAGAAAAAGATATTAAAGCTTGACAAAAAAGTCAGAACCCTAAAAAATATGGCCTTTTTTATTAAAAGCCCTGTTATGTAACTATGGACAGATGTTAATATTTTTTAGAACTCCAGAGCTAGAGGCTAGCCATGCGTGCAGTAAGCAAGCTCACATCTAAAAACATGACTTTATATGTATCCTATCAGGTACTGTAACGCAACAATACACTTCTGATGCACTTAATCCCCTTAGTCCCAGAGAACACATTTCAAGAGGAGAAAACCGGCAGTAGCAAGGCGCTCTACTCTGGCTAACAGTGCCCTCTGAGCATAAGGTCTGGTCCAGATCTGAAGATTTAAAGATCTGATTAAAAATTTTATTTGAAGACCTTGCTAAAAAAACATCTAGCAACTAGCTCTTTTTTAAAAGCAACCTGGCACTTTTAATACAATTGCTTCTTGGTTGAGCAACATGGGCATTGTAAGGAGGTTTGTATTATACCAGGAATGATAACTGTAATAATTACTATAACCACAAAGTATTTAAAGTATTGATTTTAAGTATTAAAATCAAATTAAAATAGAATATTAAAAGAGTATATTAAAAATCATTCTAAATCTAAGGTAATAGTGTTTACACTACAACTATAACAATAATGCTCAGGAAAGATAATGTTGGATTTTATTCCAGCAGATGGTCAATGAAAACATAACTGCAGCATATGACTGGATCATGAACAGAACATTATAATCTGTTGGTGTGGATGCTCATATAGTTACAATCATAGTTATAGTGACCATTACAATTTACTGTTAATTAATATTATATATTATATGCTTTAGATACAGGGGTGTTTGTCAGAAAACAATGTTTTTATTAAATGGAAAAACTTTGTAGTTACGAAATTTACTTTCAAAGGCCCACTGGGCTATGCTAACCAGCCAGACCTTGACCCACTGGTGCCCCCTTACTCCCAAGTTCCTGCAGCCAGCCAATCAGATTAGCGATTGTGGTTTTGAAAAAGCTCTTGCTTTCATTTTTGTATGCTGTGTACATCAGGCATGGAAATGGCCCATTGGCATGACATCAGAGGGCAACTCTAGAATGTTAGCCAAAAACTGAAGCAAAACCAGACTGATATTAAACCGAAAATGGTGTAATTTTTAGTCTACAAAGCACACACAAAACAACAACTATAGCCCATGTTTGAAGTTTACTGTGGCTCACAGTGTATTGCAGTGCGAACACAATTTATCTGTAGTGTTATCAAATTAAAAAAAGAGAAAGAGAATTGAAGTCATGTCTGTCAGACCTTTTTCATGTAGTGGGTGACAATGATGGTGAGTTTTGGTGAAACAGGTTAATTGAACTATAATTCACTGCCATGGGTTCCTATCAGCCGGGAGATTCCAGAGCAAAGAAAGAGAATGAGGTAGATGTAGGTTAGCTGGTGGTTGATTGTAGGAGGTTAAGTCACATAAGTCACATAAATGTGCAGTCTCAGGTAACTAAAGCTAGTGGAGTGTCTCCAACACAGTGTTTGTACGAAAGCCAAGCTCCTCATGAGTTATGGGTACTAAGGCTGTTAAGTAATACATGAGTTTGCAAGAGCTTTGGGTTTAGTACAAGTACAGCTAAAGTCACTATAAAACCACTAGTTCAAATAAAGATTTACTGCGTTGATAATATATGAGGGAACCAATGGGGTTTCTTTGTTTGAACATCAAGGTGGCTCCTCATGTCTTAACCTCACACAGATTCAGATACATACTTCTGGTGCACTGAGCTGCTGACATGAATTAATGATAAAAGGTGAAAATGTATAGAGAGAGAGAGAGAGAGAGAGAGAGAGAGAGAGGTCATTGAATCTGCTTATGTTGCAAAGTAAGAACATTTGTAGGTTAACAGCACTGCAACAGACAAATGAAATACAGCAATACAGGAGGGAAGTCAAGGACAATTATTCTGCTGTACAATGCTGTTGATGGACTGCCTCATTATTCAGTGTTCTGTACTACTGTACTTGAAGACATGCTTGTGACTCTTGCTAACAGCATAGAAATGCTTCACTTGCCCTGCTGCAACATCATCAGTGTCTGTCACTTACATTAATTGGTTATGGGGAGGAAATAATGGAAGCAAATAATGGGGCAAATACAACCTTGTGTCCCTGCTGAATTGTTGTTGTGGCTAATAGCTACCCTGTTGAAAAAAACCCAGCTAAAACCAGCCTAAGCTGGTTGGCGGATTTTTAGCTGGTCTCTTGGCCTGGTTTTAGCTGATTTAGCAAATTTACAGGGGTTTTGGCCACTTTTTTGGTCTTAGACCAAAAGACCAGCTTGACAAGCTTTTCCAGGCTGGGAGGCCCAGCTTAAACCATCTATTTCTAGTTTAAACCAGAAATAAGACCAGGCACCAAGCTTAGACTTTTTTTTAAGTCTAAAAAAGGTTTTAGCTGTTTTTAATTTAGAAAGGGTAATGATTAGCTGTTCCTGTCAGCTATTCAGCAAATTTTGCCTTCAAGATAAAAGGAATCTCTCCAGTTTGTAAATATTTTAAAGTTTATGTAGATGTAACATAGTAAATTATGCAACTTGATTTTGAGTTGACTTTTTGTACTGTTTTATGAAAGATAACATGTCACAGTTGATGTTATGAGATATAACCGAGCACAACATTTTAAACCGATCTGTGTACCGATTTTAGCCTGCTACAGCTGAAGAGGTTTTTATACAATTCAATGCACAAAATGCATGAACATTGTCAATATGTACAATATGATGTTACAAATCATCACATTGTACATGTTTACACAGTTGAAATGAACTCCCTTAAAGTGTGGTGATCACTCTGAGAACCCGCCTCTCTCTGTATTTCTAAAAGATGTAGGGGTATTTGATCTGTGAGGGTCCAGTTAGACTATCAACCTGACATTCAGATTGCAACCACTAAGTCACAGATGTGTGACTATTGCTAAGCCCTATTCTCCTTTTTTCTAAAATATTATGCTAGTCTGGTCTGGCTTCAGCATTCTAAGGCCAGATAATGCTAACTGAAAATAGTGTTATTACCTGCAGGAGGTTTGGCTTTAGGCTTGTTTTGCTAACATTAAAAGTCTCCGTGTTTTATGAGTGTTTCAGAGTGTGAAGTCCAAGTTCAGTATCCACCAGAGGCCATAACAGTGGCAGGTAATATACTGCCAATAGCTACATATCCTTCATGTTGCTTTGGTAAAAAATCCTCAGAGTATAAGATTTTCAAACAGGCCTACACCAATCGATACTTTACACTTAATTTTCCACAAGTCCTTGGGCATCATGCCTGTATTGGTCAACCAGCTATAAAACTGCAAATGCTAAAACTGCAAATCCCATAATCCAATGCTCTGTCACATGGATTCTAATTAGAGCCAGTTCACAGCTGTTCTAGAAGATCTACAAGCTTAGAGTTCCACATTCCAGAGACATTCTAATCACTGTACCCTGAATATCCTTCTCGAAATGAGAAATAGCCTTCATCATCATCAGGGCACACCGTGGATCGTCCTTGGAGAGAGATACAGTATTCGCTTAGATCCAAACCTGTTCACCTTCATATCTGCTACTGTTCCTCCTCTAGGCTATTCCGACACAGCCGGGAGAAAATTGAGCTGTAACTCATCCAAACCTCAGAGCACGAGAACAGGTTTGTCAAACCAGTTAGACTGATTATAGAGTTTCTTGTCAAGATTGGGTTTGTGGGCTGGTTCACTTGCTGGCATTTGGTCACTTGACCTCTGCACAACATATGTAATGAAACTGAGGGACTGAGGTAAAATTATATAGAGGTGAATAGGGGTTACATACCTTCCATATAGGAACATGAACATTTCTATTCCTCTAAAATCCAATATAATTTACTTCTTCTGCATTTAGCATTATAGAAAATGTAATGACTATATATAAAGCCAGGTAATGCTTTTGCATTTAATAAAAATAACACACAAGGGTTTGTTAACTCAAAAACAATATAACTATACAATACAATATGATGCAATAAAAATACATAGGTCTCACATTGGAGCTCATGCATAAAACAACAAAGTACTTATTCTGTATTTATGGAAATTACAAACACATAACACAATCACAACTGAAGCTGCAAATGTGGCCTTTAAGTGCTAACTAGAACAACAGAATGAAGACATCAAGAGAAAAAGTGGGCAAGAAGCCCACCATAGGGAAACACAGAGCATTAACTAAATCTCATAAGAGCAAGCTACAAGGAGAGGAGGACATCCGCAATCAATTGTGCCACACTCATCGCCGCCGGCAAGCCGTTAAGACGACGTGTGGATTGATCTAGCCATGACTGCAGCCGCTGCCTGCAAGAGGCCCAGAGGTACATTGTGTCATCTGTTTATGTGGCCTTGCGAGTCATGCGTGTCAAGTTCACATTTAAAAGCTCCCTAAATTAAGCAATTGTTCCTTTTAACCTCTGCAATTCTATGCAACATGCATTCGGGTTTATGTATATTGTATATCCCCGAGGCCTCCTCCAGCACGCTCCGCACGAGAAGAGAGTCCATTTAACCTGGCGAGGGACGGCGAAGTTCAAATGGAAAGTGCTTCTCGATGGGGCTGCGAACAGAAAGGCATCCTCCGGAGAAATCACATTTGCATGAACACCAAAGCTTTGCTGCTTTGTGTACCATAAACTGCAAATGGGAGAGAGCTATCCTGATTCCCAGATGGAGTATGTAGGTTCATCTGCAAATCAATACCATCTCCTCCCATTAACATCCTAAACGTTCGGTCTACCATCGCTTTCAGCTCATTACAAGCTGTTTGCTTGTCAGGAGTGCAGTGGTAGTCGTTATGACCCTTGAGGTTGTAGGAATCAAAGCACCTGAAGGACGATCAGCTTCTGCCTGTGTTTGTCAGTGTGTACAATTACATCGAATACAAAACATCCCATTTCCTAATTAGGCATATTGATTCACAGCCTCTCTCCAGTGAAAGCCTCACTATACACATGTAAAACTCTCTTTGTCCTCACAAAAGGCTTGACAAGGAAAGAATTATAACTACTTTTTCACCCCAGGCCTCTCAATGGTAGCTTGTGTAAGAGCAAATCATGATGCTTTTAGGTTTGTCAGGCAGAACCACACATTCAAGGTCGAGTCTAATTTGATATAGAGGTAATTGTAAATATTCATTGTTGACCCCGGGAGTTTTCCTGCGAGCTGACACTCCCTTGAGACGATTGGTCCTCCCTGCTTGAATGGGGTAAATGACATGGTATGCTGTTTAGCCTCAGGCATGAATGAAAGACTATTGGGGTAGAAGTTTAAAAACGTGACATGAAAGAGGATCTAGGATCACTCAGAGATGCAAAATCAAAAGGAGGTTTAGTCCACTAAGAGGTTTAGACCACGTAAAGGGATTTTACATACATTTTTCCCTCCATGAGCAATTTAAATTCAGGGTGGTTTGACTACCAATTAAGATTTGGTCCAAAGAGACCTTTATATTTAATTTTATTGATGCGTATAACAGCGTGCAATAGTTTTAACAGTGCGTTTAACACCTGGAGTCATGTTCCTGGCCTGGCTGTCCTTTAAGCAAGACAAGGGGGCTTTATTGGGAAGTTTCTGGGCAGCGAACATCTCTTTAAATGGCACTAAATGGCAATAAACCCCAGTAGACCCTAACACAGCTTATACAATGGCATTCTTTTTTGACCTTTCTGTGAGAGGCTTAAGTTACATAAGCATGCAGCGCTATAGAAGAAGCTATAGCTGTATCAACAAAAGACGTCTATTTACAAAGTGAAATGTATTATTCAGCACACTAAATTCCAAACATGCTAAACAGTAATGGATTTAACACACCCACACATTTTCTTATCTATACAAATGGGGACATTCCTTTGACTTCTATACACAACTAGTACCTGCATTTGAACTCCAACAGACAACATCCTCTATTTTTACCATTTAAAAAAGTATTTTCTATTTTTTTTAAAAACCATTTCAAAATGAGATTTTGCTCAGATATGTCACACACACACACACACACACTCACACTTCTGCAAAGAGCAGAAGATGAAATTACAGTATGAAAACATTCCAAGACTCTGGTTTTAAGAGAGGCAGTTACATACCTTTCGCAAAACAGAGAGAAAAAGATGTCAATAATCACTGTACATTCAAATAAAACTGAAAGAAAAAACATTACGGCAGTGGATGCCATATAAAAAAAAGTACACAATGTCATGGATTGACATTCTCGACTCGTCAGGATATTCCTGCTTTTTGGATGTGACTTGTAGCATACTGACTGCTCAAGAGGTCACTGCACTAACAAAGCCTGAGCTCGTTGCAGTGGCTTCATTGTCAGGAACCATTGTCATCAGGTTAGACGCAGGAGCTAATGACCGTGGTTGTTGGTTGACCTTCCCATCTCACCCTCTGTCTCAGTGGTGCCCTATCCTGTCTCTACTCATCTATAATGCCTGTATCCACATCTTTTCATCTGTGTCTCTGCAACTTATTACCGTATGACCCAGAAAAAAAATAATTGCTCAAAGGTTGCTCTGTCATAGCTCAGGATACTTTACAATTCTCAGCTAGAGTTTTTGTTTCACTTATTAAATATTACTAACTTTGCCTCATATGGTTCCCCTAAAAATCTTCAGCAGAAATTGACACAAACAGGACAACTGTTGAAGTGCAGTCGAAGTATCACATATCAATAAAACGCTTTAATAATTTGGAATTGGAAGAATTTGATTAGAATTCTCTGACTTTTGGCTGTAGACTATTTTGGAAAATTTTAGCAGTTTTCAACATGATTTAATTTTCTTTTAAAACTCTTGAGGAGACATATTTGAGATTACTAAGCTCTACTTCTCAGAAGAAATATCCTAAACGCAGGAGACTTGAGCAAATAAAACAAGTTATAATGTTATAAAACAAACTTAAACAAGTTATAGCGTGTATAACGTTATAGAGACATTATAGAGATATACAGCGCCCTCCACAATTAATAGCACCCTTGGTTAAGATGTGTTCTTTTAATTAATTCTCTTTTTTTAAACAATATAGAACCACAATGCAAAAAAAAAGAGAAACAGGCCCACAGCATCACAGGTCCTCCACCATACTTCACAGTGGGCATGAGGTGCTTTTCCGCATACTTATCTTTTGTTTTATGCTAGACCCACTTAAGAGTGTTTGTTGCCAAAAACCTCGATCTTAATCTCATCTGACCAAAGCACACGGTCCCAGTTGAAGTCTCAGTACCGCTTAGCAAACTCCAGACGTTTACGTTTGTGATTGTTGGTGAGAAAAGGCTTTTCCCTTGCATGCCTCCCAAACAGCTTGTTGGCATGTAGATAGATAGTAGATAGAGACTTTTGTGACCCCAAGATGCTACTCTTTGATGCAGTTTCATTCTTACCATTCACTGTGCGTGGTGGCAAGATAAACTTGGGTCCTCGTACAGCCTTGTTTGTCACTGTTCCAGTTGTCTTAAACTTCTTAATGATTCCTCTGACTGTAGATATGGGCAAGTTTAGGTGAGTGGCTATTTTCTTGTAGCCATTTTTTTACTTTTAAAGGTCGACACACATCTGCCTTACTTAAATGGGGTGTTCTCTTGTCTTTCTCATGTTGATGAGTGGATAAGAGAAATAGGCCTCTGTGTCACATCATATTTATACCATAGGGAAACAGGAAGTCAAGAATTAATAATTAAAAGTTCCTAGATACTCTGATCAACTTTAAAAACTACAAAAAAAAATGACAAAAATTTTTATAAGAATTGTTAGGGGTGTCAATAATTGTGGAACAGGTGATTTTATAAAAAAAACAATTATTTTTTTATTCATGTTATTTTTTTTAATTCACTTGAGTTAAAGGTTAGATTTTTCTAAAATTTTCAGTTTAAAATTATGCTTCTGCAATAAAAATTGGATTTATTTTACAGCTTTTAACACATCTTAACCAGGGGTGCCAATAATTGTGGAGGATGCTGTCTTAGAAAATTTTATATCATATGGGAAGGAGTTTTTAAACAATTTTTGCTCAGTCATTTCTTTAAAAAATCCCGAACCTTCTTTTTGGTTTCATCAAATCTTTCAGTTAAACTCTCCTCCTCTGCTCCATCTGTCTGCTAAACACGTCATTATCCCAGCTTTGCTAACTACATGCATGTTGGATAGACTGTGTGATCGTGTGTCTGTATTTGTATGTGTGTGCAGTGCGGGCAGAGGGATGATACCCACTCTCTGGCTCATTGTGCTGGTTCAGTGAACACAGCGCTGACCCACATTCACCAGCATCACATTAACTGTGCTCTTCCGTCCCTCACACAGACATTGCATAACACTGCGGCTCATCTCTGCTCTAAATTGTTCCACTTTACTCGGCCTCCAAATAGCCAGTGCATATAAAGAACAGCACCGCGTGTTGATCATTTGGCTGCTACTATAAATATCCATGTGGCTGCATATGTGCATTCCTGTTTATGGGTGTGCTGGGCTCATTGTTCTGCACAGAAAAATATGTTGTTGCATCAAAACTTTCCAGCTCCCTTCTTTCAACAGATTAATGTACATACTGCCTACAATAATAGATGTACCTATGTTTTGTTTGCTTCATTCTGCCACACTCATTCTGTGTGTTTTATGTACTTACTGTATCAGGGCAGTTTTTGTTATGATAAGCACAGCCCTCCAATCTTTGCACAGCCCTCCAATCCAGCTATTCTCAACCACAGGTCAGCATGCCCCTGGAGGTACTTGGACATGTTTTAATTTTGCTTTGCTAAAATAATCATTTTTAAAATAATATTTAACAAAAGACAAATCACATAGTAGAGGTACATAACAGAGGTGTCACCTCTGCTCGCAAAAACAGGATAGGAAAGAAAAGATAAGCAAAATGTGTAGTTTTATAAATTTGTGTGGATGAAATACGGCTCACATATGTATGCTGCTACAGTATGACGTGAACAATATAATGAGAAATCTTTAGTCTCTAAACTTTATAATTGTATAACTAGGGATATTTTTTAATTAAATTCCACCATAATGTTTCTTCAAGGATTTTCTCCATTTGTCTTGATGAATACAAATATAAATATTCAAATATGTTTTCAGTACAGAACCTTCTATTGTGTTCAATTTTTGCAAAAAATCTATAGTTATATAATAAACACTGCCCCTCAGTGGCCACCATTATAAAACCTCAAATTCTACTGTCTATTGTTCCCTCTTATGGTATTTCCACCATACACAAGCTCTCAACCATAAAATGTTTATTAGTAATTCGAGGCTATACCATGTCATAGCTGTTAACACTATTTGAATTATGTTTGACTACAAAATGCAGTTGATTTCTGGTTCAACTCATGCAATTAAAATTAAAACTACAGTGTCATCATAATCATCATCTTTCTTATTATATTTTCTCGTTCCGTTCACCCATCGACCCATGCACTGCATCAAATACAATGTAATGCAAAAAAATTCATTTCATCCCAACGTAAGATCATTAGAGTTGCTTGATTAAGACTTGATTTTGTGGGAGCGCTCAATTTTACAGTCAGTGCACATGCAAATTTCCCCATGGCAAAGTGGTGTGAAACAGGTCTGCCCTGTTGGTGTGGTACAACACACTCATCATAGGAAAACCACACTGAAAGAAAGACACAGAGAAAGGGAGAGAGACACTAAGAGACAAAAAGGGAGAGAGAGAAAATGGGTTTCTAATGAATCGGCCATCCAGAACCACCACCGATGCCCTGGGGATGAGCCAGGGCACACACTCAAGCAGTACTGTTTATTCTTTCATTTCCACAGGTTAATGGCTGTTTCCTTCATAAAACCCTAATTTCAATCTCATGAGGTGATTTAATGGGGCATTTCTAAATCTGACTGACACATGCAAAGGCAATCTAAAGGTAAATGTCATTTTAACACACTTAAGAAGCTTGAGATGTGTGGAAAAAACGATCTGACCTGCCGAGATTGAGTTTGCACCACTTTAGCATAATTTGGAGACATTTGACCTTCTTACATACTGATTATATAATACATAAATAAGCAAAACATAGAGGCTGCTCCCATTGTGACTCTAGTAATGACATGCATTGGAGGTGAAAAGCTTAAATTCCGCTTTTAGAGACTTGACGTTCAATGGGGACCAAATGTCCCCACAAGCAAGGCCGTAACTACTGGGGTGAAGAGTGGAAATGATTCTAAGAGCACAAGGTGCGGGGAGCCCAAAACAATTCCAGCAGTATTGATATAACGGAGCCCAGAGCAATATACAATCAGGGGACCCATAATCCTAGCTATAGCCCTGCCTATATGGAGAGTGAAACTTCTAGGTTGGAAAACCAACATTGTGTGGACCAGCAAACAGCATATTGAGTATGACAGCTCTTTTCATTAGTTCTGGCCTAGGCAGGGAAGGAATGTTCACATCAGACTAAAAATCTTAGAATTGTTTACCGGATTTCAATACAAATGACAGTTCCAGATCAGTTCCAGATCTGCATGAGTAATTACTGCTCATCGCTGTTCTCATCCCTGGAATGATTCCTGGCTCCCTAAGATTATCTCAAACAGTCTGTCCTAGGACATCCAATCTGCATTGAGTGTTTACAAGTGACACGCACCACCAGTAAACCATTTGTCTTTATATTGGAGTGCGATGTTGTTGCTTTTTGTCTGGCAGCGAGCAGCACCTGTTCCGAGAAGACGCATGGCACGAGAAGCACTGAGTCAGCAAACAGGCCTGACAGACACATGGTGCTTGATCTCATCCAAAAAGATGTGCCTGAAGACCTCGAGCAGCTAGACAACAAACACAACAACAACAGGAAGTGGGACACTCAGCTCTCACGAGTCGTGGTCCAGTCAGGACATAATAAAGCTGTTGAGAGATAAAGATTGTGAGTAGACAGAGAGAAACTGGGAGGGGTGGTGGCGTTGAAAAGTGGGGATACAAGAGCAAGTAATCATGAAAACGAGTGACAGTGTGAAAACAAAAGGATGGGGAAGCATCGCGTGGAACGGAGCTGCGTGGCCCCTTCAAGGTCGACTCCTCGGGGTATGTGACGTAAAAAAATGAGCTAGCAAAACAAAAATGCAGTCCCTGCTCGCAACGGGGCTCCGTCGGTTCGGCTGTCAGCATATTTTACCTTGACACGTTTCATTTATTAAGTGGAGGGCTTTCGTATGTGGCACGGTTGCCGACAGTCACCTTTTGAGCATCCCAATTAACTCCTCTCTAATTGATGTTGGATGTATTAAAGTTAATGAGGCAACGGCCCATCTGTTGCGTAGAAGCAGAGATGGTGTTGTCATTGATGGGGCAAGCGCAATGCAGCTAGGACAAGGTTTTGGGGAACACGCTTAGCGGAGTACAAGAAGACAAAGAGCTGTTTGGCAAGCAGGATCCATAACATCAGTCCATGATGATCCTTCAGTTAGGCTCTCATGCATTTTTACGAGTTTCATATATCAGCTATATGAGTCTATATAAGGGATGCATGACAGAATGAATGATTCACGGGCTCTGAACAGCTCAGTATGTCTAATAAATAATAAATCTAAATTTACAGATATACACACTGCTCTGCTCTCAATTAAATTTTAATCAAGGTAACAGTGGTCACACTGATTGTTCAAATCTCTCCCTCCTTCTCTTTCCCTCTCATTTCTTTGTTGTGGTTTCATCCCCCCGTGGCTTATCAAAGAGAAATATTTCAGACCAACTGAAAGTCTCATGGTTTATGTTTCTTTGTGTGCTTGTGGCTGCAGTCAAAGCCATGTGAATGTGTGTGCTAATGGAGGAGAAGGGGGGGACAGGAAAAGGCAGCGGGGACACAGGGACAAAGGTAATAGATACAGATGAATATGTGTGTGTAAAGGATGCCGAGAAAGCGAGCGAGCGAGCGATGTAAGCTATAGGACACATTGACCCCATGTGTGGTGCGTGTGTGAGTAAATGTGTGTGGGGGGGGTGTTGTGTGACAGGATTAATTATAGAAATTTTATGAAAAATTATGAAAATATATTTTCATTTTCAGATGTATTTCAGATGTACTTTTATTTAAGTTTTAAAAAACCTATTCAGTCTCTTATATTTAAATAATTTTGTATGTTGTTGGGCCTGCTCTACTCTCATTAATATTAACACATTAATGACGATAAACAGTGTTGACTAACAAAGTGCTGTTAGACTGTCACTTCATGCCAATGCAAAATCAGGCTAAAACCATTCAAGAACCGTTATCTTAAATCGCATTCCTCCACAGAGTTCCATTACTGACTATTGTATGGATCCAGTTCCCCAACACACTCTGCATTTAAATCCTCAAAAAACATGTTCTTCAGAAACAAAGAATGACAGAGCCAGGTGATAATAAACTACGAACAACATTAAGAGAATGAACTTCATGGATTCAGCGAATCGATCGCATTTAAAGATTGAGTGCTTCTTTTCTTTTCCCTTTTGAACTAGCAAAACACTTTACAATCATCGAACACATTAACCTTTTCCAGGCTACAGCATGACATCACTCTTAATGTCTTAAGAAGAGGCTTATAAGACATGCATGAAAAAGGTACGAAAGGAAAAAATGCGTCAAAGGGGGCAACACAAGAGGTGCGAGGAGGGGGGAATACAGAAGGCAAAGAGAAAAGATTGCCCAGCATTGGATGCGTGGCTGGCATATTTAACCTGCCCATCTGCATGAAATACGGCCAGGCGGACGTGGTTTCGCTTCAGTGCTCCCGAGCCCGTACTTAACATTTCCGTAGGTGAAAGGGGAGGCGTCGTTAAGGGGAGCCACACTCCAGGGATGCTCATCTCCAGCTCTCCCCAAAGCCATTTATTGCATGAGAGCCTCCATATCATGATCAGTCCTCTGGAAAGAAACAAGAGGAAGTGCAACCACAGATTAACACAGCTAGACCTTTTTTGTCCTCAAATACGTATCTATTCTTTCTGAAAACAGTTTAAGGGGACTTGAGGTGCTATCAAAGATCTTTAGCTACGGTTGTATTCCATGCACTGAACCATGAAGATGGTAAGAAGCCTCTAATATGTGAATGGATTACACTTTTGGTCAAATGGCATTTCTGACACATTTGAACTTAAAGAGTTGTTCACCATCATCATTATTTACTCAAGACTCACCATTTAACCAAGACTGACAAGCCTCAAAATAAGACAACCAAAAAGCCCCCAGAAAAGTAGTCCATACTGAAGCCATATGCTAGGTTTACGTGAGAAACTGGAATTTAAAATGGATTTATTCATCACCACTGGTTTCACCACCTGCCAGATTTATTCCCTTCTTTTTGGCTTGCCACGGTCTCTGTGAACCATGTAGTTGCATGGAAGAGACTTTTCCTTTTGTGTACCAAAATCCTTTTGCATCCCTGTAGCTCAAATGGCAGAGCATCGCACTGGCAACAGCAATGTCATGGGTTCAAATCCGAGAAAACATCTCTAATATATACCTTGAATGCACTTTGGATAAAATATTTAAAAATATTTAAATATATCAAAGGCATAACTACATTGTGACAGTTTTGTGTGTAAACAGTTTTTCTTTGTAACAAACTGCATAGAGTCTTAACAGTACAATGTACAGAACAAAGGAATAATAGCATGTTGCACAGCAATGCCTATCTCTTTTTCCATAAGCTGTGTTAGGCACTATTCCTTGGTCTGATTTATAGGTCTATTCTCCTATGGCATGATGGACCGGCTTGAATTAATATGCATTTGCTTATGGCTCCCTGTGATAAATTAATAGTAGGGGAGACAATAGAGGTCACAGGGGAGTCTCTGTGTTTAGGCACAGTCACTACCGCCTCTGTTCGCTGCTCTGCGCATTCTGCGATCCCTCACTATGATGAAAAGAAAAGTCTCGCACACGGACTCCCAGCCTGTGTTTACAATGTGATTATACTGACTACTGACAGGGTGGGCTCTCTTGTGGCGCTAATAAAGTAACAGGAATGCCTGATGTTGTCTTTTCTCCAATGACTATTTATGCACGATTTTAAAGGTATTTGTTCCATCCAGATAGCGAACTAGGATTGATGTTTATTTTTGAGAACTGCAGTGTTGTCATTGTTAATGATATAATAAATCAGACTTTTTACATGATCTTGGCTTTTGTCTAATCAAATAAAAAAGTGCTGAGATTCTAACATTGAGCCGTTATGGTGATGCTCTCCTGTCGTATTCTCGTTAGAGCAAAGCTGCTTGTTTTGCAGGTTTGCGGGCAATTTTATTGGCCAGCCGTGAGAAGGGTCCTGTCCTGGGAGGAGATTCTTAATAATGGCATGCCCCTCTGGAATATCGTAGCAACCAGAAACCAACCATGCATCACCTGAGTTCCTGCACCGAAGTGAGCAGATAATACTTAAACTAGCCAACCTCATTACAGCCGTCCATGTTTTACTGGCTCTGCCAATATAGATGAAACTCCTATCACTTGCCTTACTTACAATGAAAAAGTGTCCACCTACATTTTTCCTTGCCGGCAAATACAGGAGTACGTGTGGAGATTATTAAGTGCTTTAATTCCTAATGATGCCTGACAGGTGCTCTTCTAGGTGAGATTAAGGAGTGGGAGCATTAATGACGGGATTGGCGAGATTGTCATAACTCACAATAGGACCATTAAAGTGATATTACGAAGAGGTCTGGTGCTGATATGTGTTTAACTCTGGCAAGGTGGCACTAAGCAATCTATCACTTTTGTACTTTGTGATTTTGTTGCCTGGAAGGGTCCCCAGTTTTAGATGTGCCAGGAATGTGAAATACGGCTATGAAGAAAGAAAGAAAGAAAGAAAGAAAGAAAGAAAGAGAAAGAGAGAGAGAGAGAGAGAGAGAGAGAGAGAGAGAGAGAATGTAATGCTCCTGGTGAATGTAAAAATATTCCATACTGCACACTATAAAAGACTCGGGCACTTTCACTCTTTGTAGTGCTGTCTTTGAAAAAGAAAAATAAGTACACAACTGCGTCCTGGATATATCTGAAACACAAAGGGTTGCCCCTGCTTTCTGACCTAAGAGAGCTCTAGGACACAGCCTGATCTTCCAAACCATTTGCTGAGGTGATTTCATTATCTCTTTGTTTTGTTTTTGTATGGAGGAAACTGGACAAAGAAAGACATTTTCCTCAACTAAGGGACCATCAATCATCTCCAGGTATCCAAGATACTAGTGAAGCCCTGAGAACCCGAGAGCCATGGTACTGCACTACTGCCCTCTACTGGCAGGAATAGGAGTTTGGGAATAAAGGAACAAAGGGAAACAGCACAAAGAAACACACAAAGGAAAGTAAGGGATCTATACATTAACACCTGATAGGTAATAAATCTAAACCTATCATCCATAAAAGCTTTCTATCCTACTGTATCTTTTGTCTGTGAAGACTTTTGACCTTGGAATGCTAAAGGATTTTTTATAACTAAAAAAATGTTGTACACCCCTATACAATGATGTATTTAATGTGTTTATGAAAGCATCTTTAAAATTACTTCTGTTCATAATTGTCTTTCAGAAGTGCTTTTTTTATTGTAGACATTGCTGTACGTCCATATTCAACTGGATACATTTTAAGTAAACATGAAACAGTGAAAATCCACTGCTCATACTCCTGTGACTGCAGGGCAATGCCAGTCATGTGACACACAAGCACTTTAAGCACTTTAACCAGCTATTTTCTATCCTAACCACACCCATCACACCTGTGCACATCTCTGCCTGTCCCTCTTATTCTCTCTCTGTTAACTTCCCGATCCCTCTCTTATTCCCCTCCTCCCTTATCCCTTGCTTCACGATTCACTCAACTGCATAAACATCTATTAGTGCACTGCGGCTCAAAACAGGTAGGTTTCCTTTTAAAGCAGAAAAAACAATGGAATTTGATTTAAATGTATTTTAATGGAAAGGAGATGTCTGTGTGTGTGTTTGGCTACACTTTTTTGGGGTGGGTGGGGGTCTGGAGGACTTTGATAGCATCTTCAAAGTCAACATATCTTTAACATATATAGTAAAACATTAAAAACTGACTTGTGCAAACCTTTTAGGTACGGTGACCCTCACTAGTAAGGTGACCCTCACTAGTAAAGACTCTAGGTGTATGTGTGTGTTAGAAAGAAAAAAACATTAAATGTAGCACTGATTTATCTATTGCTTTATTACAGATTAAAATGGGCTGCTTCACATTTGTCAAAATTATGATGGTTGTGTTCAACTTGCTTATTTTTGTAAGTATGGTTCTTTTCCTCCTTAAATGTGTACATCCAGGCAGAATTATGTTTTAAAGATTTATTGCATTTTTTATTTATTGGCTGAGAGTTTTATGTGGGCTGTAAAAATGAAATAGATTTAGCTTGTTCTCAAATGAGCAAAAGATAATTGATCCTCTCCTCTTTACAAACGAACACACGCTGTAAACACATAAATTGAACTAATGCAAGTTGATAATAGAGGAATCCATTTGAAGCTCTTTCACTGCACCACAGTAGTCTTGATAATCACACTAAGTGTGAATGTGACTAAGGCAATCACACTTGCTCATATGCAACCATTTTCATCTCATTATTGTTCACAGAACACTGATTTTGCCACTTTGAGAGCTAAACTCATGAAATTATGAAAACAATTGGTCACTGGGTAGGACCAAGGTTTTTAATGCTGCATTGGAACAAAGGAGAGATTTAAGAACACTAGACAGCATTGCTATTATTGTGTGCTTTATTTCTTTTGGCATTTTGCTCGGTTCTGTTTGAGGATTTGTGCGATCTACAATTTATAAATCATACTTGTCTTATGACCATCACAGCTAAGTTGCATGTAAAGATAAATAAAGAATATGAAGTTTTCTGAAAATATATTTCAATTTATGTCAATAAAAAGTTTATCAACCAATGGCGTGAATTTAGGGCGGGGCTATTTGTTCTTCCGACTAATGCAATACAACAAGATCTTACAGGTAAACGTAACTATTTAGGAGATGGCGATTTACTATGAAGTCGTACAATGCGAATCGCACAAAACCGTACTATTGATTATTAAGGATAAATACAAGCATGAAGGTCCACGCCTAAACATAAACGTATGAGATCGTACGAATTCATAGGAATCTAGGAGATTGTGTTGAATGTTGTATTTAGGAAATCGTTTGAAAACAACAAGTATTAAGTTTGATACAATGTGAAATCTAACAGAAATCACACAGATCACCTTCAATGTCACACATATGCTGAAAATAGTGTGGTACATGAACAAGTGCGCCGTTTAACACGTCCTTCGCGATCCCACTGTACATACCCGTTGATGATCTCCACACACCGCTGTGTTGACATGTCTGGCTTGCAGATATTGTACTTGTGGTACTATTAAACTATATGTATCGCACAATAGCATCGTGCGTGGCGTCTTCTCGGATGAAATTAACCTCTCGCGTTCTTCCTGTTTCAACTCCTTAATTAAAGATAGTGATTTACGTTATTACAGCGACCTCGCGTGTACGTATGGTTGCCTATTTGTTTAACTCATTAAGATCCAAACTTTTGTGACTTAAACTTTTTTACTCCTGTTGCGGTGTATCTGGATATCAACCAGAATGCAAGCTTTGCCAGTTGCCACAAAGCACAGTTCACTGAGACATAGGCTATAACATAAATAAATAATTTTATTATTTATAAATAAATAATAAAATAAAATTCCTGTTCGAACCTCCGTAATAGTCGTCTCTAACGTCCCTACTTCTATTGTCATAGAAATCCACCCTTTACTCTTCCTCTGCACACATTTAATAGATTTTCCCAATCCTGTGCAGCATGCGGTTTCATTTCCTGAGCTTCCCCTTACATGTAACCTGATTTATAATCTCTTCAGGTGCATCTTCCATAGACACACCATTCCCAACACGTGGAATTTCATCAAAAGATTGCTCACTTAAAAAAACAACACTGGTACTAATTATGACAGGGAGGAAGAAATGTTTGGAGATAAGAAGTTGAAAGTAATATGCCTGTCACGTCTTATTTCCTGAGAGACATGTCCATTATCAAAAGCTGACAGTCAGACCTCTAAAAACATGTAGACAATTCCCAAAGCTGCATCAAAGCAGAAGTGAAAAGACAAAATGAAAATGATTCTCGTGTGGATGCTGTTAACGCTGATGGAAGGAAGTATGGAGTGCTTTAGGTTCAGCTGTCAGCCAGCAGAGTCTGATGTGAGCGCCTCTGACAGCCGTGATTGGGTCTGACAGAATATATCTGGATTCAAAAATGGTTATGGCATCGACTGTGAATTAACATGCTGACATCAATCCACACATTAACCCAAATCACCTTCAAATGGGCAAATGTGCTCTAGGGCTTAAACCTTTAGATATCTGATCGGACGCATATCGTGCTGCTTGGAAAGATGCTCTTGCTTGCTTTCAAAGCTCTTGAAAGATCAGAGGACATGGGAATGGTATTGTGTGTCCATCACAACCCTAGGAGATTGTTAACCAAACCCGGCTGTGAAGAGCCTTAAAGTCTTGAAGGACATAAATGAACAGTGGAGCACCTAATGCTTAGACTTGCAGTCATCAAAGGTTTCCTATTGAGCTATCGCTATTCCTGAATGACCGACCTCTATGGCAGAACATCTATAACTCAGATTCACTCTAGCTATAATGGAAAATCCATGCAGGGCCTCTTATCGTACAACATGATGTGGTGAGAAGGTCATAGGATAAAAGACTGGACTCCACATGCCTAGGAATTGATATATCCTTCTGGTCATAATGCTGATGGGTGATTTGGAGGTTATACCAAAATAACTTCAGCATGTGGTCTTATAATGTTTCATGAACTAAAATACAAATAACAATCTGTCTTCAGCATTAGGTCACATGATTAGGTCACAAAGGTCATTTGAAAAGGTTGTAACCTAGCTGGTTAAATTCAAACACTATACTGTCCTTGATTTGGTTCCTCTCTTTCTTGAGTTAAAGCAGTATTTTAAGGACTACAGTCCAGGAACATTGGTTAAAGCAATAAGTGTTTACTGAAATTTTGATAAAATTTTATAAAATGGATCCGTGGATCTGTAATGTGACAGATGGCTAATTAAAACATTAGGACATCACCATCATTTTAAAAATGCAATGAAATATTTCTGTGTGTTAAAGTCAAAAATGTTTTTGCAGCTGGCCGGTGCAGGTATGGCAGCTACAGGACTGTGGGTCACTATTAATGGAGGTTCTTTTATCAAAATTTTGGAACCCTTTTCTGTGGATGTCCTGAAACATGCCAATGTGGGCTTCTTCTTCATTACTATTGGATTTGTTATGATTGTGCTGGGAATGCTGGGATGCTGCGCTGCTCAGAAGGAGAGCAAATGTCTTCTTATAATGGTAAAACTTAATTATTTTATTACGTCATTATATATCAAATGCAGTATGTAACATTAGTAAGTAACATTAATACTCTATGTTCAAGTTTTGCTTGGGTGTTTAATTAAAATATGTTATTTTCCTTTCTATAGCCACAGCATTTACATGTAACCTCAAACATTCTGTCATAACCTAATTAACCTAATCTCTTTCTCCCATACTGTATGTCTCTTTCTCCCATTTTCTTTGTTCCATCTCCTCTGTTCTGTACACAACCAGTTCTTTTCCATCATCCTGATCATTTGCGTTGCTGAGGTGGCAGCCGCAATAGTAGTCCTGGTCTATTCCAATTATGTAAGTCTTGCAAGATTGTATCGCTGAGCTCTCTCTCTGTCTCTCTCTCTTCATTTTAGCTGCATGTAAATTTACATCACACTCTGGCCATCATTAAATTAGGGGGGTTTGCAATGGCTCCAGCACATTCACTTACTTAATAACTCCCAGATTGCCTCAAGCGCTATGCCAGCACTCTCACTTTGAGCAATTTATTGCACTACAATATTGACGGTTAGGCATTTTATATGCAAAACAGGCTATTTACATACAGAGCTTCACCCATTTAGTGAAATGTATAATAATTACAACAACTATGGATGAGTTATGGAGGGCAGGTTAAGAGAATAATGCCATTTAATTAAAAAACACAAAGGCCTTTTAGGGTAAATTAAAATTTTGATTTCATTTAATAGACACCAATCTCGTTTAATTCACATAAAAACCCATACTGTATAAGAAGATATGATTGTATACCTTTTGCTCATTTTCAATATGTAAGTATAAAATCCACATATATATTCATATATGGGTGTATTATCTGACCCTTTTTCAAGGGTTTCTGTTCCTATTTATTTTTTTAAACAGATTTCAGCATTTTTCTTTTTGCTACATGAAGGTCACATTAAAACTAATATTAAAGTCTGAATTTTAAAGAAGGAACCTTATCACTATGCATTTATTATTAGGTTTCCTACTTCTCAAATAACAGCTTTTATGCTATGATGTTATTGTTTTAACCTTGTCCCAATACAAACAAATGTATCATACTACTTTTTACTTTTTTAATAGTCTAAAAAATGAGTGCAATTAAATTTTAAACATTTCAATATTATGTGAAAATAATTTATCAAAATCATTACACAAATTACATTTGTCCCTCTGTGGTATTGTAATTTCCTTTATAATATATAACTTTGCGGCTAATGTGTTTTCTAAAAGTCCACTGGGTCAAAAATGCCCTACATGAAAGTTGAAAAACACCAATATATACTTCATGATGCCTGGCGAATTTTGGTTTTACTCCACTCAGATTTTAAAAGGTCTTTTAGGTATTTATACAAGCAGAAAATCTGTTTGTTTGTGAGGCATCATTTATAAATATATCGGAAAGAAACACCATACTTTATGAGCAAGCCAGTGAGGTTAATGCTACTGGGGAATCACTAGAAAGGAAGAGTGTAGGACATTCCTGTGAATTATAGATCGACTAAATCGTCCAGGGGAACATTAAACATGCAAATGCCCATTTAATGTGCTGTTTATCACGATCACATATTCATCTATTCATTTATTTATTATAATGACAGAAGAAATTGGTGTTTTAATAATTCATGTGTAAGTCTATTAGCAGCTGCCCCCCTTGTTTTGATAAGAAATAGGCTTTGCAAAGTCATAACAATCACACGATTTGAATTGGAATGGTATTACATGTTTACATTCATATGTAAAGTTGTTACCAAATAAGACAAATCATTTTGTAGATTACACTTTTAATGTTTAATTGGTCACAGCTGTTTACTGTGCAATCCAATATTCAAGCACGCCTATTACAATATGCAATTACGTTATCACTGTTAAAATAAAAGATTCTTATTATTCAAAACAAAAAAGCACAGAAAATGTACATCACACAATGTTACGAACACAATGATGTTCAGTTTAGTACACACTGGTCTCAGGTCAGCAATTAGAGATCTCTCCCTTGCCTTACAATGCTTTGTCCTGCCTAGATTGTGAGGGAATTGTTGCAGACATTGATGGATGTGCTGGCACGTAATAACTCTACTGATCTGTGTTGCTTCCCCTGCTCTGCGGGTGGGAGGGTGGGACACTTTAAATTGCGTTTTGTCTGCACATAGCCGCAGGCATGCTGCGCTGAAGACTACAGTCTCACTGACCCCAACATACCCAACACACACATCAAACACTTAGCAACTGAGTCCTTTATTAATCAAATTTCAATTAGTGAAAAGAGAGGAAGAAATAGAAGAGTCAATCCACCAGTCCACTACTTCATTATATTTCATATATATAACACATATCTCTATGATATTACAATTTAGGGCAATCAGAAATCCTTGACAGCCATATGTTGAATTATTCTTACAGTAAGGACCAACAAAGTAACAATACATTGCACATAATGCATTCACTGCCTATAGCCTTTGTTTAGTTTAGGCCATTGTGAATGCTATTGCTAACAAGGTAGCAATAGCAAGTGTTTAGACACGGTTTGCTTTAGAATGTGTGTGTTTGTGTGCGCGCTCAGATAGTCTAGTTTAGGTCTTTTGATTTTTAAGAGTCTCTTTCTTCTGTCCTGATTTGATTTTCTCTTTGATTTTCGGAAGACTGAGCTTATTTTAAGAAATTGGGCCACAAAAGGACTGAGAGATGAGTATGGGAAAAACCAGGTGCTCACAGACTTGTGGAATTCAACCATGACAACAGTAAGCCTTAGCTAACCAAACACATGCACACTGTATGCTACATCTGTTATATGGAAAAATATAAGTCATGTTAAATTTCCTGGCTAAAATACTGTTTAATATGGTAAAGTAAATGTGAAAATTAGCTTACTAAATAGACCAGTAGAAATTTGACAGGCTAATGAAACCCATTCAAGAGACTTCCGATCAATGCTAACATATAGTAGAGACCAAGGCTTGTCTCATATATA